>ML058548.1:1915949-2396520 GCA_003013855.2 Liriodendron chinense
TCTCGGTCACAGATTTCCTGTTAAAGCCTTTTGCAGAGAACTTAAGTAGGGCCCATCTCCGCTTAACCGACCAAGGTCCTCTCGGTCGCAGATTTCCTGTTAAAGCCTTTTGCAGAGAACTTAAGTAGGGCCCACCCTGAAGTTGGTGAGAAATCCACTCCATTCATAAATGAGCTGAATCCAAGACTGTAGGCCGGAAACTTGAGGATTAAACGTCTACAGTTGAAATATTCATAGGTCACAAAAGTTTTTAATCAAACTAATATTTGTGTTTTCAATTTATCATGGTAGTAATGACGTTATGAATGATATGGATGACATATCAACAGCACAGTGGACCCTAGGGAGGTTTCAACGGTTTGAAATTTTCCTACCCACCTTTTCCTTTATTGCCGTCCACTTGAGTCTTGGATCCAACTCATTTTTTATACCATATTTTAAAATGAGCACAAAAATTGGATGAACAAAGTTAATTTCTCATAAACATCACCGTGAGCCCTACCTAGGTTCCCCAAACAGGAATTGGCAAGTGACACTGCCACTAGCCAATGGCTAGCGGTCAATGCTCTATGGGCCCCACTATGATGTATGTAATTCATCCATGCCATCCATCCATTTTCCCAAATAATTTTATGATATGAGCCCAAAAATGAGGTATATCAAAATCGCAAGTAGACCACATCACAAGAAACAGTAGTGATTGAACACCTGCCATTAAAAGCTTTTTGGGGCCCATGAAAGTTTTGCATCAAGCTAGTATTTGTTTTTTTTATTTCATCTAAGTCTTTATGACCTAATAAACAGTTTGGGTGTCAAATAAACATTACAATGGACCCTAACAGGTATTTAATGGTGGATGTTCAATCACTGTTGGTTTCTGTGGTGTAGTGCACCTGAGATTTAAATATGCCTCATTTTTAGAACCAAGCCCTAAAATGATTTGAAAAGTTGGATGGACAACATGGATAAAGCACATACATCATGATCGGCCCATAGAGCACCGACCACTAGCCACCTGGTCACCAGCTAAACTGCGTCCGTTTCCGAACCCTTCAGGTCGTGATTTTGCTAGTGACGCTGCTAATGGCCAGGTGTATGTGTTCTATGGGCCTTATTATAATGTATGTATTTTATCCATGCTGTCCATTCATTTTTTCATATCACTTTAGGGCTTGGTATTAAAAATAATTCATGTCTAAATCTCAGGTAGACTACACCACAGGAAAACAGTAGTGATTGAATGTCCACCATTAAAAAACATCATAGGGTCCGCTATAATGTTTATTTGACACCCAAACCGTTTATTAGGTCATAAAGACTTGGATGAAGGGAAAAAACAAATACCAGCTTGCTGCAAAACTTTTGTGGCCCCAAAAAACTTTTAGTTGCGGGTGTTCAATCACCAGTGTTTTCTGTGATGTGGTCCACCTGAGATTTTGATATACCTAATTTTGGGCTCATGTCATAAAATGATTTGGAAAAATGGATGGATGGCATGGATGAATTACAAACATCATAGTGGGGCCCATAGAGTATCGACCACCCGCCATTAGCCAGTGGCAGGGTACCTAGCCAATCCGTGTCCTTGGGAAACTAGGCGGGGGCACCCACTAAAGCAAAAGATGGGTAGGGAAATCTCTACCGTTGAAACCTCCCAGAATCCATAATGACGCTTTTATACCATCCATACTGTTCATAATGTGATTCTTACTGGGATGAACTGAAAACACTAATATTAACCTCATTCAAAACTTCTGTGGCGCTATGAAATATTTCAACGGTGAACATTCAATCCTCACGCTTTCGGCCCAATTGAGTCTTGGATCCGGCTCATTCTTTTGTTATATATCCTAAAATGATCTCACAAAACGGATGAACGGGCAGGATTTCTCACAAACATCACGGCGGCCCCACCTAAGTTCCCAGACAATTTCGCAGGAGATCCGCGTCCAAGCAGACAACGTGGGTAGGAAATCCTGCCCGTCCAAAAATATATAAAGCATTCCCTTGCTTTCCCTTTCTCCAAGAAACCGACCAGGCTGTCTCCTCTGTCTTAACGCTTGAAATCTCGTCTCCTCCCTTCTAATGTCGCCTCTCTCTGATAGAAAATTCCTCTAAACAAAAACCTAACTCTTTCTTCCTCTCTCCCTCCTTCCATAAAAACCCTAGAATTCTCCTCTCCTCTCTCTCTCTCTCTCTCTCTGAATGGGAAGCCCAGAGACGTCGCGGGAGCCTTGCCCAGATCGAATCCTGGACGACATTGGCGGGGCTTTCGGCATGGGTGCCGTTGGCGGTTCCGCTTTCCATTTCATAAAGGGAATCTACAACTCCCCCAGAGGCGAGCGACCTCATCGGCGGTTCCCAGGCCGTCCGCATGAACGCTCCCCGCGTCGGCAGGCAGCTTCGCAGTCTGGGGCGGGCCTCTTCTCTGCCTTCGACTGCTCCTGGTCTTCGTCCGCCAGAAGGAAGACCCCTGGAACTCCATCATAGCTGCCGCTGCCACCGGGCGGCTTCCTCCAGATACGCCAGGGCCTCCGCCCCGCCGCACGGTCCGCTGTAGTCGGCGGGCGTCTTCCTCGCCCTCATCGAGGGCGTTGGGATAATGCCTCCCGCCTATGGAGGAGCCGATGCCGAACATGGCTGGTGGCGGTGCTGGGTTCCCACGGTGGGGTCGATGCAGGGGCCCACCCTCTCGCAGGTGCCAGAGGGATCCAGTGATGGATTCGTCGTCGTCCTCAATCTTCTTGGTTTGGAGGGTTTTTGGCGGCAGTAAGAAGCAGGAGACTGCAAGGGTGGCAGTAAGACACAGATTTTGGAGAGCTTTGATACACCAAGCCTGCCGATTCCCTCATTCGAGTACAAGTGAAATGCTGATTTCAATGATTTTTGAGGGTAACAATTCCATATTTTGGCTCTTTCTATGTCTATCGTTCATTTTCTCTTTTGGATTCTATATGATAATATTTCAACAGGTCCTAAGTAGTTTTCTATTAGGGCCCATTTGAGTTGTGAGAAGAGAAAGAAAAGAAAGTTTAATGTTGAGACAATAATGAATTCCCTTGGATTCCTTGAGCGCTATTGAAACATTGATTCCCATGGATTCTATTTTGGGGGTCTTGTTTGTATGGAACCAAGAAACACCCACAAAATAATTGACGAAAATACTCAAGGGGAACTTGTTTAAAAAGTCATAGACCAACACTACCTTTAATAACTAATTAAATAACTGTTGATATGATCTAGAATGCACACTAGGAACGCTGATCTTTCCCCTGATAAGTTTACACCCACAAAGTAGTCCATATCTTCAATTTAGATGGTTGCATGGTCTGTATCCTTGATCAGGACGCTTCAGCGGGCCTGATCTTTGATCAGCTAGCTTTTGTTTCCTGGATACATCATTTCCCCATGACAACTCAACCACGAGATGGAAGTCGGTGTCTAATGTTTATTCTAAAAAATGATGCGCCTTTGTGTCAAATCTTCTTCCATCTTGGTGGAAATTGATGTTGATGGCCTATGCATCCGATTGACATCTCTCTTTTGTGATGGTGTTGTAGATCAAGCCATTTTTTTTTTCACTTTTTCATGCTCTCCATGTTTTAGGCACCACCTTTCACTTCTTTGGTGTTGGTTTTTTGCGCCATATAGCTGTCTCATTGTCCTTCTCAATACAAGTACGATGTAGGCCGAAGGCCCAACTAGGGCCCAATATGTGCTTATTTTGGGCCATTTGTTATAAGATTTGGGACCTAAATGTTAGAGGTCACATTAAGGAAGATTCGTTGGGCTGACTAGACAAGATGAATAAGGTGACATCAACTCAACGTAAAGAAAAAGCACTATACACTTGCAGATTTTTCCACATGAGTAAGTAATTACATTCATGGATGGTATTACCCACATGCATGTCGTGACTCATGCATTGATAATAGTTGTTCTAATTGCAATATATTGATTATGTTTTGCCTTGTGCATATCATTGTTTGAAAGATTTGCATATTTTAAGAAGATGGGAGGGAATGAGAAGAGCATTCCATGTATGTGAAAACCAGACCACTTGGAGAACAAGATATCTTTTAAATAAATGGGAAGAGGTCCCGGGGTGCAAATCCCCAAACCTAGTTGGTACCAATAGGGCCTCTGTCTTAAACTGTGAGTCGGGCGGAGGAGTCTTAACCAACTTGGAATGGGTTACCCATTGATTGAGGTCGGACGATTGCGCATGGTAGGTGAGTGAGCTCCTTCATGTATTAGATTGACTTATGCAGGCCAAGTGGGTGTTGGTAGGCCGAGGTGAAAGAGACTGGGCCCTGGTGGTTCAATGTATTAACTGTACTGGAAATGTGGTGGAAGATTACATGCATTTAGCATATCTATGCATCTATCCTTTGTGTGTTATGAAAATCTTGTAGAATGTGTACTTGATTCATGCCTAGTTGTGATAGCATGTGTAGAAATTGCTTGTTGAGCTTCATAGCTTACCCCATTGGGACTTAATATTCCATGATAAGGAAATTGTTAGGCATATTCGGGAGTGGCCATGTGATCTGGATAATATTCCCCCTGAGGAAAGAGAAAAAACAAAAGAAGTGATGTATGCTTACGAGCAAAAGAAGCTCTAGGAGCATGACTCTTAATCTCTTAGTTTTGTTTAAAATAATGAGTTTATTAGTTGAGGTTGGCTCAGAGAAAGAGAGAGTAAGAGAAGAAAAAATGAATTTATTTCTTTTATTTTTCATAGATTGAGATTACTTTATTATTCGTTGATAATTAGTTTGAATAAACCAATGTACTTGTATACCCTCTTTTTTTTATTTATTGAGTTAGTGATATCTTTTGATTTTCTACATCTTGATTGAATGGGTGCGATGGATGTTTGGGTTGTATGTAGTTCATATAGTGAGTCACACCACGCTTAAATGACTAGGCCGAGCGCGCTCAAGTACTGAAATTCGGGGTGTGACAAATTCTCTGTGTCCATCATCTCAGTTTGGACATATTTTATTAGGAACCTCTTCCTTGTGAGTTCTAGATGTTGCTTCCGTAGGTCAACACTTCTGATCTTTTGCCAATTCAATCTCTCTCTCTCTCTCTCTCTCTCTCTCTCTCTCTCTCTCTCTCCCCAATAGTCCATTAGTCGACATTAGTGATCAATTACCCCCTCTTTTTTGCGCCAACAACACATACCTAAAGAGAGCAACACATGCTAGAAGTTTGTTTTTCAGTTTCAAATATTATATGTTGTTACAACCATAGACTTTTGACAACTAAAGTAAAATGCCCTTGAATTTGTCAAAAACATATAGTCTTACTAAGTTGGTCATAACGCAAGTGTCAAAATTGCATGGTGTTGGATTGTTTAAAATCCAACTTAATAGACTTTTATATGGGAACTAATTTTGTATGGCTCTAACATTGTTTGATACTCGGAAAGTATCCCCCTAAACAAAGTAACAAAAATACAAAAGGGATACTTATTGAGATAAATAACAAGTAATTAAGATAAGTCCTATGAACTTGATGCCCATTCAATTGATATCATGGCCACCACAATGTGATCTAACCATTGATCCTATCTGATTTAGTTTAAACCATGGATCTGGTCTGGATTTTTTTTTTTTTTTTTTTTTTTTTTTTTTTTTTTTTTTTTTTTTTTTTATATATATAGGTAACACTAGCAGGGATTGAACCCTGGATACCTCAGACACACTACAGTCTCTACCAACTCATTCAACGAACAGGAGACGCTCTACCAGCTCATTCAACAAAGAGGAGTTGATATGACCAATTGGATTGGTTAAATCTTTGATTGACCAGCTTGTGTGGCGTACAAGTTGCATCAATTTCACCCGACTTTAAAAGAACTCTTCCTTGAGTTGAAAGTTAGTATCTTCAATTTTCTGTAGGGTTCTTTTGTACTACGTCTTTCATAGCTTCAAAGAAAGTTGATGGTGAAGGCCCATGTGCCCGACTGGCAGCTTGTGCATGCTACAGCATTGAAACACATTCCATTTCTTTTGATGCCTGCTTGCCCTTCGTATTCCAGACATCCACTTCCACTACATGTTATACTGGATTTGCTTGTGTTGGTTGTTAGATTGTGGATCTTGGCATTGTCAGTTGTTGCTAATCAACTTCTTTTGGCTATGATGGGCCTCGATCTTTGCTCCTTGATCATTATTGAGATGGTATTGGGGTGTCAATCTCCATATAGCTTGCCAATATGATTGTAAACATACTTATCTTCTTTATAGTAAAGTTGTCCATATCTGTGGTTCCATCGGTCCCTTCTATCAGCTCCTCTATTAACTATCTTTTGCTATCGTTAGCTTCAGACCCTTCATCCATCTGTGACTAAGGTGTTCCATAACGGTAACACCCCCCATAATGGCCGTTATGGCTTTTTTTTTCTTTTTTTTTCTTTTTGGAAAATCTATCTCGGCCCGTTACGAGTTGTTATGGGACGCGTTACGGGCCATTTTTTTTTTCTGTAATGGACGTTTCGGCCCCATGATGCGGGCCATTTTTTTTTTCTGTAATGGACGTTTCGGCCCCATGATGCGTAACGGTTATCACTGCTACTGTTACGTAACCTTTTTGGCATACCATGTCTTTGACCAATCAACCGACCCATCTGTGGATTCAATGGTGGACTCAGCTTGGATCACTCCACTTCCAGATACTTCTTTGTCTAGATCTTTAGAAATAATGGACTGGGATTCATTATGAATTTTCCTTTCATTTTAGTGACAAAAATGGGCTTGGGCCCCGCTTCTTCTTCTTCTTCTTCTTCTTTTTTTTTTTCGTTTGGTATTTCTCGACTGACTCTTAAAACTTTATCATCTCTTCCACCCACATCTTCTATAACGGTTTTGTTCCCTCATCTCATCTCTTTCTCACATGCCTCATTATGATGAGGCAACACATGCTTATAACTCTTGAAGTACTCTAAAAGTTTGTTTTTAATTCCAAAATATCATAACGGGCTCGTTTTAAAACTATGTCAATAGGCTTTCAAACAGGCCCAATTTTTTTGTTGTTCTGAAATTGTTTGATACCAAAAAAATGGCCCCAAATAGTGATACCCAAAAATTGGCCTGTAAAAAATTGGTGGAAATACATAAGATAAACTTATTGAATAAATCATGACTCAACCCTAACAACTAAGATAAATGATCCTATGAACTTGACAACCATTCTATTGGTCCCATGGGCCCCATGATGTAATTTGACTGTTAATCTCATCAGATTTAGCATCACATCATGGATTCTGTCCATATGATAAATCAAGGCAATAGGGACTGTTGGATTGGTTACATCTTTGATTGGCCAGCTTGTATGGCCTTTTCATTGCATCATATGTTTTTGTGGAAACATAACCTAACCTGGGGCAATCATGTTAGCATTAGAAATGGTGTCTATGAATGTGATAGAACCTGATTTTTGGCAATCATGTCAACAGTTTGTTCCGTTGTATAGCCTTATTTTAGAATTAGAAAATGTATTTATGAATAGGGTGGATACAGGAATTTCTCTTGATGTGGTTGTGTCTAGAGTTCTGGAAAATTGGAGATAAACCCTGAGTATGATAGGGTATGTATTGGAATCTAGAGGGAATGTTTTCACAAAGAATAGTCTGCTGCTCTGAACCTCAAGCATGCGCAGCACTTCACAGATCTTATTCTGGAATATCTGTGGAGATAGAATTTGTTGTGGTCACAGTGTAAGTCACATCTCTTAGAAACAGGAGTGTACATTGTGTCATCTGCCAAAGAATATATTTGGGTGTTGGGCTTTTATTTCTTACAAAATCTGGATCCTTCACAATTTTCCTTTACAATTTTATACCCAAAGCTCAGGTTTGACGTGGGGACATTAGCACCATCCCCAAACCTTCTAAATGCCATTTGGGCTATCTATCATTGATTTGAACTGTTCATTCATTCACGCAACTTGAGGCAAGCCATGGTGCAAAAGTCTCACCAATTAGATAATTCTAAACATCCGATCAATAGTGTTGAAAATGAACAGTCAATAGTTAGCGAAGAAACAAAATAGGTCCAATCATCATCTTGAAACATCTATTCAATAGATCCGCTTTGTATTTTATGATTCCAAAGTATCATTTCAGTTTGATGATTCTAACCATGAATGGCCCGTAACTAACACAGTCGTAACAAATTGGCCCCCATTCAAAAGGTTAGGATTATCCAATTAGCTTGATTCTTGCACCATGGCTTGCTCCCAATGATATTATTGAATGAACTATCCCGATTGATGACTGGACGTTCACATGTCATTCAAAAGAATTGGGGTTTGGGGACATTGCTAACGTCCCTGGACCTTTTAAACAGCGCACTGGGTGACCTATCATCGATCCTGACCTATCGTCGATCCGATGCATTCATGCATTCATTCAACTAGGAGTATATATGCATACACTGAGGTACATGTTCTAGTATCATTCTTTCTTTTTAGCAATAATCATTCCAAAGTGTTCTTTATTTTCAAGTTGAGAAGTTCTATAATTGTTGCTACCTCAGCCTTTTTGCTTATAAGAGTTCATTACTCGCATATCTATTATCGGACTGCGTGTAACTGTTTCTGGCTTTCTGACTAACATGTACTTGAAATTCTCGAACCTCTCATCCTTGAGTGTTTGCTTCTTCTTCCTGTAATGCGTACGCATTTGTTTTTAGTTTGGAAGGCTAAAAGAGGTTAATCCCACTTAATATCCATTGATGTTGATTTTCGTGATGTGATCAGATCAGAAGCCAAAGAAGCAATTTTGTTCGCCTCCCCATGACTAAGGTTTGTTTGGATGAAAAGCACCAAATTGGAGAGGTTTTAAAACATGATAGTATCTTCAAGCAACAACTCAAAATAGCAGCAGATCTGTTGGCATGCATCTCTCTGTACATAGTGTTTTGGTGTTTTATTAGCAATTGAATAAGGTGGTGAAGTTTTCAGGTATGCTATTAGAATTTTAGTTCTCTTCAACAGTCAATTCATGAGATGAGATGCATGCATCCTTTTCCAAGTTTTGGTGTATACACAGTGATACAGAAACTTTATGAGCTAACACGATCTCTTCTTACATGCTTGCAATAAAGTTCATGAACATGCCGCTCATGTGCCAGCATGGCACATAGTTGGGAGATCCAATCATCTAGTTGGTCTGACCTCGTACATATTTTGCCAAAAATAAATTTGGTACACTCAACATGTAGGCCCCAATATTGAAAACAAGGGGATGGGTTAGAAAACCTTAGCCAAGTTTTTCAGATCCGTACATTTATTTTGCAAACTGTGACCAACCCTGACCAGGGTTTTCACAATGTAGAAATTCTTTTTTAATGTTTTGATTCAGTTTTTTCAATGCTTGTCGGTTTGCTCGACACGCAATTTGTCACGGATTGAACTACTTATTGCAGTATATGTAGTTGGTTTGAATGTCTTATTATCACAATGATAGCCTAAGTCGATATGTTCCAATAACACCTCAATCATTGTGCTCTCCATTGCTATGTTTCATTTAATTGTTCTCCCACGAGTTGAGGTAGATTCGTTTTGTGTCGACATTTTGTAATAGAATGCAATTGAACATGCAAAAAGTAAGGCGCAAGAAAGAAATCTATGATTGTTCAAATACCAAAACATAGTTACTAGTGAACATTTAGCAATTACAAAATATCTATTTTAACATTAGAATTAAACTTTTCATACATAGTTTCTGTAAGTTTATCACGAAATTGGTTCCAAGCATCTCTCTCCCTTCTACTTAGTTCATTTGACCCAAAGCTGCCTCTTTTCCCAATTCCAACTGCTCGACTCGATTATCAGTTTCATTGGTGCGTAGAACGTCTTCGTCATCTAAACTTCCATCATTGCTATATTGTTCGCTTCATTGAGAAGCACATTATTCCTCTCATTGACAATGTGATTATAAATGGTAAAACAAGCAATTACAATCTTCACATTTCTATATCGGATAGGATGGGGAACACCTCAATATTGGAAACATTGATTTTAATACTCCAAATGCTCATTCTATAACATTTCTTAATGGTGAATGACGAATATTGAATAACATCTCCTGCCTGTTATCTGGGCTGGTTGACATGCCACGGCCTCTCTAGCCACAAGTCTCAGGTTTGAGACATGCTAACAACGCTAGTGGGCACTCTGTGTGATTAACCGGGTGGGTGAGTTGCAATACTAACAGGGTGTGTGAGTTGCATGACTAACACAATAAAGAATTACCTTTCAAAAAAAAATTTGAATAACTCTTTCTTATCTCTCGACATACAATCATGCTTAAATTCCTTAAGATGGTAATGAACGCCTTTATTAGGTGTTGCTAGGAAACCATAGCTGTTGAGAAAACCCGCATCAGTTAAATAATAATTTTTCCTAGGTAGAGGCAATATCCCCTCCCGTGTGCATGCAAATGCTAACACGTGTATCCGCTGCAAATACTTCCCATCCAGTAAGGACATTCACATAAAAAATCAAACAAGTAGGCTATCAGAAACATTTTGGGATATATACCCCTTTCTATATTGTCAGGAGAATTTCAGGACATATAACCCATTCTATACGTTGGACGAGACAAATATGGATAACTAACAAGAATTACCGCCTCAACAAATTCCCAAGTTCTAACGAAAACTATCACCACTTTGGTTGCGGAACGACTAGATAATTCGAATTTGATCATCCCATATTGGCCTTCAACCATGATGAATGATAAAGTTAAGAAGGCAAGTAAAGCCTATATCACGACTATCACATCAATGTACGATAAGCATGAAAAATACAACTAGTAATTACAAGATGGCTAATCCCAACATTTTGATTAAAGTATTAAGATTGGCCGAATGACTAAAGCATGAGCACAGGACAGTCGTATCACGATCACTCTATCTTGTAGAAGAAAGTAAACCAATTAAAATGGTTGAATTACACGCATTCATGCAAATTCAAGGATCGATCTTAACGACCAATTAGATGTAGGGATGGAAGAACACGTCAACCGTAGTAGACGAAATGAGCCTGCAAAGAAGGGTAAAGGGCACTAGCTCTTGCCATCCTTTATGAAGCCTTCTAAAGCTGAAACCTTTAAGAAAAAATCTCAACCCATGCCTGTTGGAGGCAGCTATCACCCCTCCAACACTTCTATCAGCAGCTAAATTGACAGATTCTGAAGGCGATCAATTAGGGAGGGGACTTCACCAAAAAGTCTAGTAGAAGTAAGGGCAGGGAGATTGTGTCATATAAGATTCATCACAGTCTTTTGGCTTACCCTAAAGAGGAATCGGCACCCACCATTGTTTTCACTTCAAAAGAAAATAAAAACTGATAGTACTAATCTCTTGCAATAAAAAAAAAAGGTACTAAATAAAGGAAAGGATATGAACAAGGGAAACTAATCAGACAGGGAATAAAGTTAGATTTTTTCTTTCGAGTCCAAAGAAGGTAAAGCTAGCAATAGCGAGGAAGAACTTTGACTACGAAGTCAATTTATAAATACCACAACTGTCGATTCTTACACCAGCAATTAATGAGTGAAATCACAAAAGGCATTTTCCGATGCAAGATGTTACACATGCCTATTATAGACTGATAGGGTACCACCTCTTGACGTCTGCCAATGCCAGTCGAAATCCTTTAGATACGTCTCTTCACATTCCGTGAATGTAAAGAGATGTGAGGGGGCATTGTTTACACCTGACCTGTCACGGCCAACTCCAGCAAATAGGATGCCACAACGTATTGGCACATTCATATGGAAGCCAGTAAAGGTACTAATGAAGCACAGAAAGAAATCGTGAGAATCCGAAACACAACTTTACCAAAGATGCGTCACTCCAGGAATGTTATTACATCAAGAGACGTACGCATGACCGAAACCCTAAAGGCAGTTATCCTCCCGTTAACACGTGGACAAAGCACTCGTAACCTAGTGTAACGTTAAGATGGTGATATCCAAAAACACGTAGCCAGATTTAATTGACCACGTACTACTGTAGACCAGTAAGTGATGCACCAAGATGATAAAGCTGTTTAGAAACGGAAACATAAGTGTACAAAGCAACACAATAGTTAGCGAGCTTTTTTTCAAAATATAAGCATATCGAGCCAAGAATGCTAACTGATCAGAACATTGATCACGTAAGCCAAGGAGCTATGCGCAAGGCCACTAAACCCAAGTCTATGAAAGCAATAGAAAATGAAGAGTTCCGAGCCCTCCCTAATCTAATCAAAGAAGCCTCTTATTCAACTCAACATTGCTTATCAAATCGTTTTTGTCCTACATAAACATCTATCTTCCTTAGATTAGTTTAGCATCTCCACTTCTGTCCAGCACCATGTTGCACCAAATTGAGATCGATTAGCATAGCTTTACTTTAGTTCCTCCACTTTTGTTCAACGCGTTGTTGCAGCAAGTCAAATTGGTTTAGTTTCATCCAGGACTTCGTCGTTGGACACCAAATCCCTAAGTTCTTACTTAATAATTCCCTAGGCCACAGCCTGTTCCCTAAACTACGATCGTTTCACGATCGTCCTATTAAGAGGACTATCAACCAACCATGGTTGCTTCACCCGCCCGAGTTGCCATTGTTAAGCCCTACTTTATTTACTTTTATGCCGAATGTACTGCATTCCCATTCAGTTTAATAAAAGCAACACATGGCCTTATATTTCACGCTTCTTCTTTGAGTACTTCGTTAGTAAATGCGATAAAGCTATCACCATTGCGATAAAAGTCCTTATTTAAGGTAAAAAGAACTCATTTGAAAGACAAGCCCTCCCTTTCACAAATCACCTGATTCCTTGTCAATTAGTAGTTGAATAGTCGGGTTAATCTTCACAGATTTGGTCCTAATCTGGTTATTTCGGCGCTTAGGTCACATGGCGTTTAGTTTGATTCGAGTCGCATACAACTCGGGCACACCTAGCACATACATACTTGCATACGCACAATCAAAATCGGGTCATTCACTACACGTGTGGCCGCATGTCCGTGTTGAAGCTCAACACAAACAAACTTCTTATTCATCTCAACATTGCCTATCAAATCTTTTTCGTTCAACATGGACATTTATCTTAGCTTAGCTTAGTTTTAGCTTCTCCACTTTTGTCCAACACCATGCTACAACAAGTTTGAATCGATCATCATAGCCTTAGTTTAGTTCCTCTACTTCCATCCAGTGTATCACTATAACAAGTCGAAATTAGTTTAGTTTCATTCACAACCTCGTTGGACACCAAATATGTAAGTTCTTGATTCCTAGGCTATAGCCTAGTGGCAAAACCATGTCCATCTCATAATCGTCCAAGTTTAGAGGACTTTCTCAAGACTACTTAGGTTTAAAGAACTGTCTAGCATCCACGATTGCTTTGCCCACCCGAGCTGGCGTCGATAATTCTTTCGAAGACCCATTTGGGAGCTTGTAAATGGAGGTAAATGGGAAATGGAATTGGAGGCAAATGAATTGGGAGTAAATGACTTACTCAGTTGTATTTGGATGGGAGTAAATGAAATACATTTGAAATTCAAATATTCTGTTTGGATGAGAGTAAATGGGAGAAATTGGAATGAATTGAAAATTTTCAATATATTCACAGGAACATATGTGATGTCCCAAGTCAGCCTAAATATCCCAAATTAGTGTACATACGTGATACTTGAACTAGCGAACAGGTGAAATTACCAAAACCATCACAGTTGACCTGAGTGTTTCAAGGGCGACATTGAATTTCCAGTCCTTGCGTAGTAATGCTTGAATATATTTAGAAAGTGGTGGTGAAGTGTCATTGGCCTACAATCCTATGATAGTTAACCAACACTTGAAAAGATACTAGTGACTCTACCACCATACACATACCCAAGGCAAACTTGTGCTAAAATCTACTTCTCTGGGCCAATTGTGGATGGACCATGGCCCATAAGTACATTGGCCAAGAGAGTAAAGCAGGATGGTAAACATAGGTTTGCAAAGTGCATCCAAATGCACATTAAAAACCCCAATTTGGCTTTAAACGACTATGCCTCAAATGCCCCGTTGGAATGTCCAAACTGTTAGGCTTCATTTCGGACAAGCGATTGGCCACACATGTAGTGAATAATCCGATTTTGATTGTGCATGTGCAGGTATCTATGTGCTTGGCATACCAAAGTCGTATGCAACACGAATCGAACCGAACGCCTTGTGACCCTAAGTGTAGAAATAGTTGGATTAGGACTAGATATGTGAAGATTGGCTTGACTACTCAACCACCATTGATTGACAAGGAATTGGGCAATTTCCAAAGGGGAGGGTTAATCCTTCAAATGAGTTTTTTCTTGGTTGAAGGACTTTTATTACTACGGTAATAGACTTATTGTATTTACTAACGAAGTAAGCACGTAAAGAAGAAATAAGAAATATAAAGCTAAGTGCCAATTTTATTAAACTGAATGAGAATGCAGTACATTGGTTAGAAAAGTAAATAAAGGAGAAGAATTTAATGGCAACAACTCTAGCAACGCGAACGACCGTGGATGTTTGACAGTCCTCTGAGCCTGAATGGTTGTAAGACAATCATCTAAACCTGGATGGTCATGAAATGGTCATGGTTTGGCCAGCAAGTTGTGGCCTAAAGAATAGAGATTTGTGGTCCAACAATGAGGTTGTGGATGAAACTAAACTAATACAGATTTGTTGCATTGATACATTAGACAGAAGTTGAAGAATTAAACTAAAGTTATGTTAATCAATCCGAACTTACTGTAGCTTAGTGCTGGACAGAAGTGAAGAGGCTAAACTATGCTAAGTTAAGATAGATGTCATTGTTGGATGAAAAGATTTGATAGACAACGTTGAGCTAAATAAGAGGTTTGTTTGGTTGGATTATTAGGGCCTGTAGCTCTTTATTCTCTGTTGCTTCTATAAGCTTGGGTTAGGTGGTGGCCTTGCGCGTGGCCTTTGGCTTATGGGGTCAATATTCCCATTGGTTAGCAGCCTTGGCTCGATATGATTCTATTTTGTGAAAAGCCGGTTAACTATTGTGTTGATGCGTACACTTATATTTCTATTTCCATACGGCTTTCTTGTTTTAGTGCACCACTTAGTCGTCTACAACTGTGCGTAGCCAATTAAATATGGTCATGTATTGTTGGATATTACCGCCTTAGTGTTACACCCGGTTATGTGTGTTCTCTTGGCTTTGTGTATGTGCAACCTATATCTTTTGTCCATGTGTCATCGGGAGGATGACCGCCTCTAGGGTTTTGGTCATGCGTACGTCTCTGGGTGCTATAACATTCCTGGCATGACACATGTCTCTAGCATATGTGTGTTCCGGATTCTCACGATCTCTCTTCTGTGCTCCGCAAGTACCTTTTCTAGCTTTCATACGAATGTGCCGATACGTAATAGCATCCTATTTTCTGGAGCTGGCTGTGACGGGTTGAGTGTAAACAATGCCGCCCACGTCTCTTTGCATTTGGAGAAAGTGAAGAGACGTTACGTTGTAGGGATTTCGACTAACGCTAGCAAACACCGTATGGTGACACTTTATCAATCTACGATAGTCGTATGTGGCCTCTTGTGTCGAAAATCGTCTATCATAATTTCACTCATTTATTGCTAATATAACAATCGACAACTGCAGTTTCTATAAATCAACTTCGTGGTCGAAGTTCTTCTTTACCGCTGCTAACTTCGTCTTCTTCAGAGTTTAAAGAATCTAACTTTGTTCCTTGTTCCATTTTTTTCGTATTGTTTCCTTCGTTCAGTATTTTTCTTTTTTATTAGAGGGGATTTATATTGTCCTTTTCTGTTTCCTTTTGAAGTGAAAGTGATGATAGTTGTTGGTTCCTCTTCAGAGTGAGAGTCGAAGGACGTTGTGATGAATCTTCTACAATACAATCTCCCCACCTTTATTTCTACCAGACTTTTTCATGAAGTCCCCCTCTTGGCTGGTCGTCATCTCAATGGTATTGATTTAAATATTGATCGAGGTGCTAGAGGAGGTGATAGCTACCTCAACGAAATTCAAAGGACGCTTCAAGAGAGCATGCTCGGTTTGACAATCTATTGGTGAACAACGAACTGTTCAAAGGAGAAGTTTGGAGGATGCAGGGGGATTATGGAAAGTTTAGTGACAACATTGATAAATTCCATCGAGAAATTTGAACCATTGACGATCAAATTTTGAGCCTATAGGAGCAATGTGAAGCAAACGAGTAGAGGTTGTGTCTCCTGATTAACGAGAGAGAGGATTGCTAGGCAGGCTGAGAAGGCATGTGGCTTTCTCTAAAGGGCACTACTGGTGGAGATTCTTTCTTGGAGGTTCTAGCATCAGCAGGCTTTAGAAAGGATGGCAAGAGCTAGCACCGTTACTCTTCTTTACATACTCATTTCGTTTGATAAGGCTGACATCTTCTTCCATCCCCATTTCTAATTAGAGCTGGGCACAAGCCAAACCAGCTCGAAAGCTCAACTCGGATTGGTTTGAAAAAGCTCAGCATGGATTGGTTCGAATAGAAGTTCAAACCAAACCAAGCCTCGGAATCAAGCTCGTTTAAAAAAACAAACTAAACTCAAACCAGGGCAGTACCGGCTCGGCTCGAAGTTCAGTTTGATTCAGCTCGGTTTGATTTGGCTTGATTCGGCTCATAGATTATAAGCACACTGTTTCCTGTGGTATGATCCACTTGAGCTTTGGATATGATTCAATTTTGGGATCATGTCCTAAAATGATATGTAAAACGGATGGCATGACGACGTGGATAATAGATAATGCATATAAATGAATTAACATTGTTTTCTTGCACTTGTAAAGTTATGCTTGTGTGCTTTTGTTTGGAAAAAGTTCTTACATGTCTATTTTGAAGCTGCACTCCTCCTTTGAAAGATGTTAAACATCATGTAGTAAAATATTTTTACATTTTTTTTTTGTTTTATTTCTAACTTTTTTAATTCTTTTTACTTAATTAAAAAAAAAAAAAAAGAAGAAGAAGAGCCACAACCTGTATAAACTTGGCCCAATCCGATTCGAAATTTTCAACCAAACTGATCCCGGCCCAAACCAGATTTTTTTGGAGCAAACCAAACTCGAGCCAACCAATCGGCCCGAAACCCGAATCGGGCCGATCCACAAACTGGGGTGGCACAAAAACAAGCCAAACCAAACTAGGGCTAACTTGGCCCGGCCCGGATAGCTGCCCACCTCTACTTCTAATTGGTCATTAAGATTGATTGAAACCGCTGCCAATCAACTTCGTCCATGAGGCTTATGTTTTGTTTTTCGTTGTAGATGGGCTACTTATACCTTTTTTTCTTTCAATATATATAGTTTAGACGGCTCTCGATTTCAATTCCTTTTTTTAGGATATCTTGGCTACAAGTCGGTTGCCTTATGTGCATGAATGTGTGTGATTATACTTTGGCCATTTTAAGTCGACTTACTTTCTTCTGCTGGATAGAGTGGCCATGATGCAGCTGCCCTATGTCTGTTCTTTCGCCATTCGGCCAATCCTTAACACTTTAATCAGAATGTTAAGATTGGTCGTTTTGCGACCGCTAGTCATATTCTTCATGCTTATCATACATTGATGTTGTAGCGTTGACGTTGACCTCACTTGTCTTCTTAACTTCATCATTCGTCATGGCATTTCTTCAACAATTTAGTAACCTGAAGGCTGATATGGGATGATCGCATTCAGCTTGTTTGGTCGTTCCTCAACCAAAATGGCGATAGTTTTCGTTAAAACTTGGAGATCCGTCAAGGCGGTAATTTCCATTGGTCGCCCATATTTGTCTCATCCTATGAAATGTAGTGGACCAACCTCTTCCTTGTAGAGATATGCTTCGGCCTTATTAAACCTCTGCCAAGAATGGATGATTGTCAGCACAAACAATTTCCACCTTGTTCCCATTCCACATTATTAAGAATTTGTGAAGGGAAGAAGGTATGCACCAGTCAATGACAAAGAAGATTGCTATGACCATCCTACTGCCCCAACCAATAGTTCGACAGGTAGTACTCCCTGCGTCGTGGTAATGCCTTCAGAGAAGCTGGCGACTATCACTTTTGGTGGGAATATATCATGCACTGCTTTCCCAACCTTCCAAACCATTGTCATTGGTATGATGTTAACAGCAACCCCATTGAAGACCAATATCCTGGTGACAAGGCAGCCATCCATGTGCGCTGAGACGAACAAGGATTTGAGGTGTTGTGTATTAAAGGCTTGGTGATAACTACCTTTTCAGCCTCCTCACCTCGTTCAATCGTAGCCAATGGTTCTATTGTCTTGTGTTCTCCTTCTTCCACATCTGCCATGAGATTTGGTTGGTTTTGTTTTGCTTGGAAAATCAATGGGAGACTATGGACCATGTTGCAGCCCATTGTAAAAGGTGGGAGTACCAAATCTGACGGTAGCTTTCCTGTTACCTTCTTCAGCAGTCGAGAGTCACATGACTTCCCCTAATTTACTTCCTCCCATGAAGTCTTCTTTTAAGGTGTCTGAGTCCTGCATCTGGTAAGAGCTCTCTGGTAATGTATTATCCCCGGTCAAGAGTTCTTCAAGAGGCAAGTTGTCTTCTACAAGGTCTTCATCCATGAACTTGTCATTTGGCTCAGCTGAAAGACACCCAGAAGAACATCTGGCGATGTATGGAGCTTCCTGTGATGATTGATGTGGAACTCGGGGTCCCAGACGCTCTGCTATCGGTCGTGCTTACTTTCGAATGGTGCAGTCTGCTACCGTGTAGGCTCTGACTGTAGCTCATCGTCTCTGCAGGCAGCGCTTTTGTATTCTGGTCGACCCCTGAGTTGATTGGGGGAGCTTACAATGGATAGTTATCAGCCACCGAATGAGTGGATAGGCCTATTTTTGGACCAGGTTATTACAATGTTGTGGCCCCTTTTGCAAGGACATGATATTCTAAATATTTGATTTGTTGAAGGAAATGGTTGCATCATGACTTATGATATAGCCACTGTATCTTTTCATTCTCTAGTAAGAGAACTCTAGCCTGGAAGTTTCTAAGGGCTCATCTGGCAGCTAGGAATTGGAGGTACTTGCAGAAATTTGCTATTTATTGGGCCTTCTGGTAGCTAGGAATTGGAGGGCTTTGGATTTGAGAGGAATCCAAATCCTCTAAAAAGAGCTCTTTTTGAACTCCCACGTTAAAGCTTCCATTTCAAATCCACTCGACTCTGCACGGACTAAAATCCACTCAATTCCATTGGAGTTCACGTTGTCAAATGAGCCCTAAATTTTTAAAGATGTAATGATTTTTCTGAAATTGGGCTCAAGATTAGATATCGATAGTCTTTCAATCCATAAAAGTTTACGACCTGCCACATCGACTGTCTGAATCAGCTATATGCATGGGCCACTTGCACAATTATGTCCAGATGTCACATATATGCCACCACTTTGTGGTACTGTGGTACTGTACCATTTTGGGAAATTAGTACCATGAAAGAGAGGCCCGGTCCTGATGTTGGCTTTCTCGAAGATCAGGCTGACCTACTCATTAGGTAGGCCACAACTGTATGTCAAGTCAAATGATCGGATGTTCACTGATTCCAACGGTGTGGCCCACCTGAAGAGTGGACCATTCTAATTTTTCTGCCAAGTAATCTTCACGGTGGTACCTACCATTTTCATGTCTTACAAAGAGAAGATTTTGTGATACCACAATTGGCATTCTGTTTGCAGTGGTTCAGTTTCTATCTGGGAAAATCAAAGGCATTTCCCATAGCATATATAGTTGGATAGGAACTGTAGAGTGATCCCAACTGTTGATTCCTTACATTTTGGACCCATGGTTTGGGAATCTAAACTGTTAATCTAATGGCTAGACCATGAGTTGTGGGTTGACATACTGTCTCTATGCATTTTCAAGTCTACCCTTCAGCAACTAATGCTCTCTCAGAAATCGGGCGGGCCGAGCTGAGTAAGTGTTTTCTAAAGCAAAGTTTCATGTCTTAGAATGGGTGCGTGCCGCAAAGATCGCAGATCGGTTCCCAGTTAGTGTGGATTACCCGTTTAGGCTTTCAGGGGAAGTTGTATAGTTTTTTTCTTTTTCTTTTTTCTTTGTATATTCTGGCTTTGGCCTCTTTTGCAATACCATTTCTTCTTATTGCTCAAAAAATTAAAAAAAAAAAAATCTAATGCTCTCTCAATCTGGCAACAACCTGCTAGCCCATATATAAAATGAATCAGAAGAAAGTGTGTTGTGATAACGTAAACTCATGATTTACTGAAAAAAAAAAAATTGTGACAACATGAGTTTGCAAATGAGTTCACACCGTAAACATGGTGAATCAAGACAGTCCATCTCATGCGTCCACAAGTCTAAATGACAAACCCATCTTCCCCTGTTCTGATTAAAATATTTGATCAAATGAGGTGCATTCCCCTTGTTTCAGCTGACAATGAGATTGTTTGAACCCTTTCCCAAAAAGGACATTTTTTTTTTTCAATTCGGCGGTCCTCACTTGTTAGGCTTTGAATATTGCTGCCGACTGGGCTGATATCGTCTTGTTCAAGGGTAATATTTCTAGGCACTCTATCACCACCTCGATGGTTTTCTAGGAAGGCTAAAAATGTAAGACATGTTGATAAACCATAACATCATTAATGATGGCCATTGCCTCTTCTAACCTTGTCACTTGGAATCCATGGGCCACATCTTATTTAACTGCCCTTATGTCCAATGGATTTGGGAGAAAATTCTTCAGAAATTCTATATTCCTTGTACCCCCTCTCCTTCCGTTGCTCAAGCAGTAACCAACCTTGTCGAAAATTGCACTGACCTTGTTTTCATTCTACTAAGCAAGCTTTGCTTTCTAGCTCTTGCCTGGACCCTGTAGAGGAAACAGAATAATCGGTAGTTTTCTTCTACCTTTCTTCCAAAAAAAAGGATATTCTTAGGCGTATTCTAAATGAGGTGAGGTCCCATATCATTTTTGTTATGGGACCCTCCATTGCTATGATTTCTTCGGCCAATATTTATGCAGCTTGAAACCTCCCAATTGCTATCATCCACCACCCAGGTAGCTTGCTTTCTACTAGTGCTTCAAATCTCCTAAGTGACTCAGGCCTATGTTGGTCCATCGCTTGCGCTAAAATTAGCATCACCAAAGTTAGGCTCCTATGTTTTCCCCCTGCCTCTAGAGTTGTTTGGGGTGTCATCTTTAGAGTTGTACGCAAGTCAAGTAAGCTCGAAAAACTCGCTCGACTCGTTTCAGAACGGAAGTGAGTTTGAGCCGAGCCGAGTCAAATTTCTGATGCTCGAATGTGTTCGAGCGAGCTTCGAGCAGGGCCATGCTCGATTCGGCTCAACTCGTTTGTAGACTTGAACTCGGCTCTATTTGATTCGACTCGGCTCGGCTCGGAGACGTACTATATATAAGTTTTTTTTTTTTTTTACCCTAATCATTTTTACATTTTTATCTTTTACCTGCCCAAGCGCCCTCCTTTTCAAACCCTAACCCACCCTCCCCCTCTCTGAGCTCGATGGCCAGCTATCCACTCCACGTCGGCAACCCTCACTCTGCCCGCTCGACGCTGGCCACCCTCACTCCGCCCGCTCGTCGCCAACCACCTTCACTCTGCCCGCTCGACGCCCGCACGATGCCGGCCACCCACTGTTCTCGGTCACCCTGCCGCTTGTCACCGGCCACCCTTGTTCTCAACTCTGACCACTCGTCGATGCGGGTAATCCCCTTCCCCCCTCCATTGTTTTTCATGAAATTTCAGGTGACCCTTGCTTAAAAATACAAACTCGAACTCAGCTTGAAAGAATCGAACTCGGACTTGGCTCGGAAACTCGAACTCGCTCGGTCTGCTGATCGAGCAGAGGCCTGCTCGACTCAATTGAGTAGAGCCGAGTAACGAGCAAGGTTAGGTGGGTTCGAATCGAGCACCGAGCAGGGTGATTCTCAATTCGACTCGACTCGTGTACAACTCTAGTGATCTCTGAGGTTGAAAATCAGAGGCTTGACTGTATATGGCTCCAGGCGATCGGAAATGGAGACGTTGAACAAAAATTCATTTATTTGATTTCGTGCATTGGATTTTACTTGACTATCTACGGCTCCATTGCGTGTGCTCGGGGTAGAGTTTTGTATAAATGTATCGCCTATCATTCCGACGCCTATCATTCCGACGCATCTACCATTTTTTAATCAACAATGAATACAGCTGGAACTCCTTGCTTCAAGGCTTAAGGGATAAGAGCCTACCTGTTTTATTATATGGTTTTCTTGGACTTTTCTCTACCATGGCCTCAAGTATCTAGATTGAAGTGCAAAATGAGGACTGTCATGCGGCTATCAAAGATCCTTTGGATTTTTCTTGGAGCATACGATTGTCTGCATCTTGCACCTGAGGATTCCATCTTCTAGAGGCATGGTATAGGTTGTTGATAGGCGTAAGAGTGTTCTCATTTCTAATCTAGTGAGCACCCCACCATCAGTCGCCCTCGGATCATTACTTCCTTTGAGTTGGCCTCGTTAATACCTTCTGCCATGATTCCCTAGTCTCTTGTTTCTAGAGAGCTAGATTTGCTCACCTTGTTTTCTTTTCTTCTCCCTGGCCCATTGTGTGGGCTTTCTTTGATCTGTGGCGTGGGCGTTTCTCTCCCTACCCAGGATGTGGGCTCTCTCTGGCCAAGGGTGTAGGATCTTCTTTTCTTTTCTTTCCTTCGCCCGGGGTGTGGGTCCTCTTGTATTATTTGGGTTCTTGCCCTTTGGAAGAAAGAAGTCTTTTCCTTGCCTTTCAAAAAGAATATATATATATATATATATATATATATATATATATATATATATATATATATATATATATATATATATATATATATATATATATATATATATATATGATGACTCAACCCTAAAAGCATACACTGGTGAGAAGATGGAGGAAATCCAACCAATGTGTCTTAGAACTAATGGTGGGCCTAGAATGTTTGTTTTTCTACATTTAGTGGAGAAATGCTGTGTGTTTGGGTTATTTTTACTCTTTTTTTGGCTATTGTTATTACACTTCTCTAGGTGGACAAGGACCATTGCAGATATTCGTTTTCACTGTATGTTATCATCTAACCATGATCAGATGATGGGAGACTCTCCCAGCTACGGCCCACCCACCATGGTGCTGGATCATGAGACTGATGTGCCATGTAAAGATGAGTGCAAGGTGGTTCACCCAATACCATTTCATTAAACTAAAAATATATTATCTCAAAGATGGCTTTAGTTAGAACCATCATTATGAAGTTTCTTGGTTGCAGTTTTGAATTAATTTCTTATTCGTCATTTCCATTATCCCAACCATTCAAAAACCAAAAGGAGAGAATGTGATCATTTCAGTTGATTTCTACATTATTCCTTGAATTGTAAATCATTCATGTTCAGTCATGAGTAAAACTAGATTAGGACATCCTCAGAAACATTTCACCGTAAAAACTGATGAATAGCATTTTTCATTTGTGATTTTCAACCATCTACGCTGAGTATCGTTGGTCGGACAGTTTACATGGACTGCTCCATTTGTAACAATATCATTCATTAAGCCATCAATGCCATTTTTGTATCCAATTCAAATTCTCATCAATGCACTTCCTCATTTTCTTCGAAATACTTTCCGTGCCGCAACAAAAATCCAAATACATCCACATATGCATGAAATAGATAGGAAGAAACAAAAATACTAAGCAGTAGTTCCCCATCTAAATCTCATTGAAAGGCACTCATTGTTCAAGAACACATTTGAACAGCAGGTGGGGCATCTAAACCTGCTGAGTCCATATCAAACTCAAACCATCCACTTTAAGACAACAACCACATAACACAAGTCCAATAGTTTCCATATTCTTTAGCAACATGAAATAAGAGGTACACTAGAAGAAGAAGAGGTAGGATATAGGAGCAAATGACAATTCCAACGAGCAACCTATAACTAGATCCGTCCACCTCTACTGTCTTCACAGTGGATAAGGGATCCTTGATGGTGGACCATCCAAGGAACTATACAACAAAGCCACTACAGATCACATTCTAACCATTGTCGAGAGAAGGGAGATCCTTCAATATTTTAGTATTTTCAAGTAAGCAATTTGGTTATTTAGGGTACTTGCTTGATTTCTTTTGGAAATTTAGTCTCATCTTTATTTAGCTATGTAGAAAATTTGGTCAAGATCCAATAGTTGGGGTTTAATGTCTTTGGTGCAAGTATTCTTCTAAATAATTGTAAGGGGACTCTATGGGATTTAAAATTTTGCTCTACATGAATGAAGCTTTGAGCTTTTCTTTTTATCCATCTCCTCTCTAACTTTGACTTTGACAAAGCCATTGCTTGGGTAGAGTTGCAAGCGTACAACTTGTGGTGTTCCTTCTCATCTCGAAGCATCCATGTTTTCTCGTCTCCATCTTTGGGTCATCTTTGGGTGAGGAATACGTATTGCATCAATCCTTTGAGAAACTACCTCTCTTGTCCTCAACGTCAAGGGATCTCCGCCCACAACTGCCTGTTCTGTGAAAGGGGTTATGTGTCGCAAGGTGAAGTAAGCCCTTGCCACCCACAACTGCCTGTTCTCTTAGCAGCATTAGACTTACTAACCCGTAGGTGATACTCCTCCCATGTATGGTAAATTCCAAGCTGTTCTGCCTCCCAACGAAAATAACATAATACCTTCTTTGATCCATTCAGCTGTAAGATTTTGTCAAATAGATAATTGGATAACAAAATTCACATCAATTCATCATACAAGAGTTTACATCTATATAACAACATAACTGCATGGGGTCAGGTGAAGGCATTTCCCGTAGCATATATTGTGCGACAGAAACTGTAGGGTGATCCAAACCATCGTCATCGGAACTGTTGATCTGAATTGCTAGACCATAGCTGGTGAATCAGGACCATCCATCTAATGGTCGCTAATGTTGACAACTCAAACCTTAAAATCCAACTATAGTTTGTTTAGCAAATCCCAACCTATTGTGTGTGTGTGTGTTCCACCTAGGGGCGCGACTTGGGTGAGACCCCGGAACCAGCGATGTGGGTGGGACCCTGAACCTAGGGCCCACCTGGATGTATTCTTTGTAGATCCATGCCCTCCATCTGTTTCTTCGTATTATTTCAGGATGTATTCCCAAAAATAAAGCAGATGCAAATTTTAGATGGACCACACCGCAAGAAACAGTTTTCATTCAACCGTGACCATTAAAAACTTTCTGGAGCCCACCGTAATGTTTATTGACCATCCAATCTGTTGATAAGGTCACGTAGACAGGGATGAAAGGAAAAAACAAATATCAGGTTGATAGAAAACTTTTGTGGCTCACAAAAGGTTTTTAATGGTCATTAACCAGTGTTTCTTATGTTGTAGTCCACCCAAAATTTTCATATTATTCATTTTTGGTTCCATAGTACAAAATAATCTGGAAAAGCAGATTAACGGCATGGATCTACAAGGAATACATTCAGATGGGCCCTAGGTTCAGGGTCCCACCCACATCGCTGGTTCCGGGGTCTCACCCAAGTCGCGCCCTCCACCTAGAGTGGGGTTTTAAGGTTTAGTCAGCATTAGGGACCATTAGTTAAAACCCCACTCTAGGAAGTTAGTTCAAAATATCCCTCTTGTTTTCTTTTCCTTAGTGTTGTAACTGAAAGCCTTGTGGGGTCCACGTGATGTGTGTATGACATCCAACCTTTCCAAAAGATTCAACCTACCATGATATGATCAGGTGAACAAAAAACTGATGATCCAATCATAAAGTGGACCACACCATGAAAAGTAGTGATCGGATCAGCATAAATTTTCTTGTCTGTATCACCAAACCATGTCCCCACATGCTGATGATGAGAAGGACATTATATTCCTCTACAAATTATAGACTTCCATTGTATTGTTCTGGTGGACGGTGGACCCGCCATTTGGTGATCCAGACCGTTCCTGACTTCCTGTGGCTGTAACCATAGTGTGGATGATAGATCCCGAAAAATCACCAGAAAAAATTTCGTAGGCGCCGGTGAATGTAGGCCACTATTATTTTTCATTGAACCGCAAGGGTCATATGGCTGTAGATATTGGAGCATGGTGGAGCCCACGAGATGATTGAGTAGATTACCTAAAGGACCTTTGTGCCCGCAGTCTATAGCATTACTAGCCCAATGATCATGCATTTGGATCCATCATTCTTTGATCTAGGCCGTTCATCTACTAGGAACCACCCTGACAGATAAAAGATAAAGGTCATTGAAAGGTGGACACGCCGATGGCACGTTGTTGAGCCAAACCAAACACTTCGTAAGAACATCATAAACTCTAGAATCCAGTAGTGGGTGATCCTGACCATTCCATTAGTAGACTTCTTGAGCTTATTTCCTCCCAATTCATGTTGCCTGTTGAAAATCAGGATCGTCCAATCTGGCAATTCATGAACAATTCTCCATCAGCATAGAGGCCCACTTAAGCATCAATTCAGATTATGGATGTCCATTCCACGTGTCAATTTCAAATGCAGCATAGGGGTACTCCAACCTTTCTGAAAAAAAGAAATTATTAACTGTACTCACTGTGATAAACCAATCAGAGTCAATGGTAGGTCCCATAATCACAAACCACGTCAAATATTTTTTATTAGTGGAAGGATTTTATGAAACTAATCTCATTAACAAGAAATTAAATCAGCACCTTCAAGTGTCACTGATCCAACGGTTAAGATCTGATAGATCCATGGAGGATAGGGCACACTACAAGCAAGCAATGTCCCAAAAGTCAGGCCACTACTTTCATTAGTTGGTATGTACATGTATATAGATTTATAAACCATCCATTGCTTTTATACAAATCTACCCAACTTGAAACTCCGGACCTACCCACTGGTAGAGACGTACGGCCTAGATTTCACACAAACATGCTAGTGACACCAATCATCTGTTCATAACCAAAACGAAAACCAAAACCATACTTTCCAAAGGTGTGCGTTTAACAAGCCAAATGAAAAGTCCCACCTATCATTCAAAAATGAATGGATAAGGCTGACAAAGCCTCACTAACATCATCACAGCCACTCATTGATCTCCCACTTTGTTTAATGGTTGAAAAATCCCTTAACGAGAACTTGAAAGTGAAGCACTCTCTCAAAGGGAACGTTTGGTTGCTTTTAATCCCACCCCCTCTTTTATTATGATAGCCTGGATAATCAACCTTCCTAAATTCCACACGTTCCTTCAACACAAGGCCAGCTCTTTTGGCCAGCTTCTCCGAGTTCCAAAGGTTGTATGGGTCGTCGTTCCGGTGGGCTACGTGCACTTCACCACCGTCGGTCAGCATCTTACATGCACTCTGGAAGAAACCCGATAGGAGATTCTTGTGTCGCCTGTTTTCCCAATGAAATGAAACCAGTCATCAAAAAATTAGTTTAAAGATAAGAACAAGTCATCAGGTCCATTCAACTTCTTCTTTTAGCTAATGTCAATGGGTCACCATCCGAATATCAAGTTGGTGACATGATCCTAACCGTTGATCGGTGGGATTCAAAAGGGGAAGTCATAGACCAGACATCAAAGGCCAATATCCAATGTAGAAGATCGGTCATTATCATCAATTCCGCATGATATTGCAGATCATGGCCTATCAACATTCATACCAAATGGACAGATCGATCGACAGTGACCACATGGGAGCTTCATCTAATGGTGGCAATGGGTCACTGGGTCGGGGTCAGCTCATGCAGAGCCGTTCACTATGGGGCCAGGGATTCCAGTGAAAACCCAACCCATTAACTAAACAGGCAAAGAATTCTGGTCCAAACATGAGTCATGACTACCTACCCTATGGTCCAACTAGAGCTGTACACGAGTCAAGCTAGTTAGGTTGGCTCGCACGACTCGGTTCGAACCAGCTCGGTTCTGACACTGTTTCGAACCAAGTTGAGCCACTTGTTTTCAGCTCTGAGGATTTTCGATCCAAGTTCAAGCTGACCCTGGCTCGATTTGGCTCGACTCGAAGCTTGGTTCGTGTTGACTCGGTTTGAGTTTGACTCGATTCAACTAGTTAAAAAAGGAGATTGTTTAGTTCCACATCGAAAGAGAGCGAAGGAATAAGAGGGAAAATGTCTATAAAAGCAACAGGGGTATCAATGGGCTTGGGTTGCCTTTGGGCCCTGGATTTTGAACTGTTAAAGGCCGGACTTTTGGACTAAGCCTATTCAAATTTTGATTTTTTCTAAGCTTGAACTCAGCTCAAAAGCTAAATTGAACCAAGCCGAGCATGCCAGTCCAACTCGATGGCTAAGCTCAAGCCGCTGTTGTCTACTGGTCGAGCTGAGCTAGGCCAGCTTGATTCGGTTCGGCTTGGTGTATAACTCTAGGTCCAACCCTACCCCCTAAAAATCCATCAAGCCAAAGCATGGTCTAGCCAGATCCAACCCGACCCAACCCATTTAACTGTAGTTTTGTAAGGCCCAAATAACTCAACACAACCCAGTCAGACCCAACTCAGCTTTAAGAATGGAATATGAGGCTAATGGTCATGTATTTCGGATTTTGAGTCGGATCAGGCTATCTGATCCAATACATTGATAAACTATATTAATATGGGCATTTAGGGTTCAACCCAAGCACAAACCAAATGGGTCACATTTCAAGCCTTAGACACTCTACCCATTTCAAGCCCAACCACATAACTAAATACCATTTGTATGTGGCTGTGTATCTAGCGTGCAGAAAATCAAATAACTGGCCCAACTGCTAAAATTCATTGTAGTTTACACTTACTCAATGAGGTAGCTATCTCGTTCCTTGATAAAAGGGATGTGGCCCGCGTGTGGGAAGTTGAATACAATACGGTCGAACTTCATGGTCTTTAAGATTGGTTGTTCGTTCATGTCATGCACATCAACATCATGCAAGACCATGCATCCCAGTCCCTTCAATTCTTCCAGGCGGGCCTCGGAACTCCAATGCTTCATTCTCAACATCTCTGAAAAGATGACATCTCGCGTGCATCCATGCAAGAGAGCATTAGTTAGATAAAAAGACAATGAGAAGGGATACAGTATTTGCAAGAGTAAGTCACATCATATGTAAGACTTAATTGCGGAGTGTAGATGGTTTATGTATCATAACTGAATCTTCAACTTGTATTTGAATGGCCGTAGGTTATGTGGACATGAATAGATGAATTTTGCCTTTTGTACTTTACAACCTTATGAAAACCCCTTTAAATGAGATTTGAGTTTTCTATACGTGTGGTGTTAGGACCACAACATCTATTTACAGAAGAAAAATATATATATATATATATGTTGTAGTGCAACTAGAGGTGGGCAACGATCCGATCCCAGTCGAACATGGACAAGATCGGATCGTTCGGCTGCTTGAGTGGGTGTATTCGAACAATGTTCGAACAAACATTTGAACAGGGTGGCTCTGTTCGAACTCGATTTGGTCTGGCCCAATTATGGATTTTGGACAATTTTTACTAGTTCAAACAATTTCACTTTTTTTCACTTGAAAATATTTGTATAGCTACTAAATAGTAAGTACCAATTTGTTCACAAATGACAAATCATAAGATTTAAAGGTTCCCTATTTCATAAATTACATATATATCACAATGACAAATCCCAAGGTTTAACCACAACTAAATCTCCAGTGAACCACACCACAAGAATAACATTATGATGGCATTAACCATCATTGTGGACTCCAAGGAGATTTCAACGATAGCAATTTTTCTACCACCTTTTCCTTTAGCGCGGCCCACTTGAGTCTTGGATCCAAATCATTTTTTGTCTTACATCCTAAAATGATCTCACAAAATGGATGGACAGCATGGATTCCTCACAAACATCACGGTGGGCCCCACCTAGATTTCTAGCGCAAGAACTACGCATGGCTTGTGACACGAACGTGGGTTGACTCATGGCTGGTGACATGAACACCCGCCAGCAAGCTAGTGTCAATGCTCCGTGAGCCCCACCATGATGTATTTGTTTTATCCACTCCGTCCATCCATTTGTATAGCTCATTTTAAGGCATTAAACAAAAAATGTGGCAGATACAAAGCTCAAGTGGACAACACCACAGGAAACGGTGAGGAGAATGATGTCCACCATTGAAACCTTCTTAGGGCCAACAGTCATGTTTATTTGTCATCCAACCTTCTCTCTCTCTCTCTCTCTCTCTCTCTCTCTCTCTCTCTCTCTCTCTCTCTCATATATACATATACATATATACACCGAGTCGAGTCGAATCGGTCAATATTTGAGTCGAACAGGACTGTGATTGAAATCGACTTGAATTTTTTTTCGAACGCACTTTACATGTTCAAACAAGTTCAAACAAGAAGACTTTATGTTCGAATAGAGTTTTAACAAGTTGATCTGAGTCGATCCAAACGGTTAAACTTGTTTCATGTCCAGCTTTAAGTTCAACCCATCAAAACTATTCCCTCAAGAGTCTTCATGCTAGATAGAATGCATGCCCAATTGAAATATTGTGGATACGTAATACAGTTCAAGCGCACAACCCCATTACATATCTGAATCGATTGCAATTGTTATGAGGCCTACTAGTATGCTCAATCTAAATATCCAGCTGAAATATTGTGGATACGTAACATAGTTCAAGCACATAACCCCATTACGTATCTAAATTGATCACAATTGTTATTAGGCCTTCTAGTGTATTTAATCTAAATATCCAACAGTTAGATCATCCAAATTATTGATTACATGGGGCCCACCTAATAAAAGTCTTATATTATCCCACTTGGGCCACACTGATTAATAAAAAAAATAAAAATGAAAACTCTTTTTAAACAATTTACAAAGCACATTAGTTTACATGAGCAACTCTTCTTAAATCTACTTCATCAAGACCATTAATACTGAATCATGGTAGTCATCATAACATTTAATTCAAAGTAAGATGAATCACAGTCACAAGTCTAATAATCTTAATTATATAGATCATAGATTATAGATATAGAGTGTGGTATAAAGATTATATGTCTAATGCGATTATACATGCCTATCTTCAAATGATATTATTGTCTTCGCAAAGAGCTTTACATGTCTCTAATAAAACATAAACTAAATTCTACTTAAAAACAAATGTGCACCCTAAATAATAAGTGAAAAATAAATTATATAATAGATATATCAAAATAAAAGGGATCTTTAAATATTTATACATAAATCGAATTAAATTAAAACTCCCACTAATTCAATACTTCTTTAGAATCAACAACTCTAATATAAGACATGCCTAATAAGTAGCATGATAGAATGACATTCAAGGAATAGATTCACTATTATGTAATTTGCGTTGATGAATTCTATAAATATTTGACAATTCTACATTGAATAAAACTTAAACCATATCCCTTTATACGCAGGCGCAAGAAAAGCTACATATTCTGTTTTCATAATAAGTGAAGTCATACTATTTTACGTTCTTCATTATATAATTGCATTATGAAAACATAGCTAGAGTGGACCTTTATTATTAAAGTGGCTGACAAGGTCCGTATCTATATATCCAATCGATCCAAACGATCAGTTTTCTAATATATGTGAGTGAAGTTCATTATTTATTTATTAAAAACACAACACTTACTTTGATACCGAAGAGGAGGTTTACTCAAGATCAATGCATATATGTATTACAGTCCCTTAGCAAATTCTTTAGCTTTATTTATGTCAATATAATTTATAGCGTTCCATTTGGCTTACAATACTCATTGATTACCAATTAGTTTAATTTATTTGGATCATTAAACAATATTTCAAATTTTGCTCTCTTATGGGTTCTAATTCATCTTTAGTAGCATTAATACTAAGAGTTGATACTCCTATTATTTTCAATATCATTAATGAACTTAAAGTTCTCAATATTCACAATCTTAATAAATCCTAATTGAGTGTAAGTGGCAATAAATTTTTTTTAACATTTTTTAGCATTCGATAATTAATTGTCCTTGGGTCAAGTGTTTTTTCTCGTGAGTCAAAAGCTTTGCTTCTGTAAAACAACCCAATACATGAAGGTGCGCAAATTGGGGTCTTTGATACAGCCTTACCTGGGACTCGATTAAGGATATTCGTAGTGTATCATGTCACACGTTATAGTTTAGTATTCTATAAAACTTGAAGGCATCTAGGGTAATTCATTCATCGTATACAAGGTATACATGCCCATGATGAGAATAGTCATCTAAAGGTGATAAAACACTTCCACCCATTCTAAATACAATAGGGAACAGTACACATATGTCTATAAATATCACCTCACATAATGTCAATAGTCATCAAAATGTGATAGAACTAGTCCCATACAAAATATTTTCCTCTCACTAGTGCAACATGTGATGTTGTTGTTACTACATGATTTGCATTGAAATCAAGGTCTTAACATAGAAGAGGTTAAGACCATGAAAAGAGACTTCTACTGAGGACAAAGAAGCCATTTATCACTTGGGGGTGTTTGATTTGCTGTAAATGTATGTAAAAGGGAAATGTTAGTTGTTTGATGGACGTTGTAAATACATGCTACTTTCCTCCTTGCAAAAGCAAATTGACGTCCATTTGTGGGCCCTATTGTGATGCATGTGACATATCCACGTCGTCCATCCATTTTACCGAAACTTTTTAGGACATGAGCCCAAAAATGAGGTAAATCCGATGCTTCCTATGTAGAAGGCCACTTAAGCTTTGGATTTGCCTCAATTTTGGGCTCATGCCATAAAATTAGCCCACAAAATGGATCGGCAGCATAGATAAGTCACATACATTATAATGGGCCCCACATGAAATTCATACCTTCCTTGGTTTTAGTGTTCAAAAAGCTACCCCATCAGCGCCAACATAAAAAACTGTGTCAAAATTACCTTGGTAAATAATTGTTACCCATTTACTGGGATTTACCCTAGTGAATTAAAAAACAAGCAGCCCAACGGACAAAAGGTTTGAACGCTAAAATAGTGGCATCCCTCTCTCAACTTTTTCCTAAAAAGGTAAATTTGATTTCTACTCGCACATTAAAAAACAAAATTTTATGGTACATCGACTGCTGATTTTTTACAAGGCCCACTATGACGTGTATATCAAACCTACTTTGACTGTTAGATGTCTAATCCCTCAGTAGTCCTAAAGCCAAAAATTCGGCTGACTGTGATTCAAGTGAGCTACACCTAGAAAAAATAGTTTGAAGACATCCACCCTCGATTTTTACAAAACCCACGGTGATGGTTATATGAAATTCACTCTAACCATTAGATGCTACAGTAAATTTAGGACTGGATCTCAAAAATCAGGCCCATTCGTGATTCTAATGAGCCACAGTTTTGAGGGTGAGCGTTGCTTTGTACATTGCTTCCAATTGTTTGACCCACCTAAGCCATGGATAGAGCTGATTTTTGGGATTTAGGCTTAATATGGGCGATGCACTTGTGATTGGAGTGGATTTCACATGGTGGGGGCTATGCCGAGATGCCAACCACTTTGCTCGCACCCCACCGTCAATAAATCTTTTGGAAGGTACTTTAATGATAATTACTTAATGTAATAGCTTATTGAAAAACTTTTTTTTAAGTACAAAATGTAAATTCTATAAGTAGCTTTTTTTTTTTTTTTTAATGTAAAATTCCCTTTAGCCCTCTAGACCGCCCAAATGTCTGACCAACTGGAACCGGTGGATAGCCGAGATTGGGAGTAGAAGACAACAAATAGCCACCCAACCGTAAATGGTGGATAACTCTCCATTCCTATTTCATAGCTGACCTTCTAACATTTTCACAGACGAAAAAAAGGTGCCAAAAAAAAAACACCAATAAAGCAATCCTTTTCCTCCCAGCTAGCATTATTTTCAAAGTTTTCATTGCCCCAAACAGAAATTTCATTTTAGATTACAAATCATTAGAAAGAAATGAGAATGAAAGCACGACACCGGTGATTCCCCAGCACAAGCAATCTAGCGTAGCCAGATCACTGGACCCATTACATGAAAAACAGACCAAGTGCCAGATCACTGGACCCATTACATGAAAAACAGACCAAGTGCCAGATCACTGGGACCCCATTGATAAAAAAAATTAAATAAAATAAAAGATATAAGAAATTAAAGCTCCAGATTAAACTGGCAACATCACAAGGTTTAGACCGTCCAATAAATACTATTTTACACCTAAGCTCCATCCACAATATGGACGATCCAGATTACATGCATGCATCGTTCCACATAAATTCTGGTGAACTAGCAAGGTGTACTACTACTGATTTGTTGCCATGAGATTACAAACTCAATACAAGGAATCCCAGCTGTGTGTATGAGAGTATATCTGCATGCGTGCATGCATGTATACCTTTGGAATCATGTGAAGTTGCCACCATGTTAGTAGCTGAGCCAAATGCCTTTGCAATAGCGGCAGAGAAGGAGAAATCTCCCTCTCCTACCAGCAGTATCTTCTGAGAGCTGCTGTAGTGCTCTATCCATTTCTCTCTCCTCTCTTTGGTTACTTCCATTTTCGTCACCTTTCTTACCGTGCATAGCAGGGACTTATATCATAGGGAGGAATTTTTCTGGTACTCTGGCTGAGTATGAGCAACGGTACTCATGCATGCGCTCACCATTCACATGCCATGCATGAGACTCAATCCAAACCGTTCAAATCATGGAACATTTTCTTGATGCTTGCGTAGGAAATCTAATCCATCCAAGTGTTGAGGCGCACCGTGAATATCACCTGTCTCTCAGATCTAGATCAATAGCTGGGCCGGACCTGTAACCCGAGTCTGACTGTTGGCCTTCCATTGGTTTCGACAGTGTAGCGTGATCTTGGATCTCCTTCATTTTTGGGCTCATGCCCTAAAATAATCTCGCAAAAATGGATGGACGGTGTGGATATAACACATATATTATGATGGCCCATAGAACTTTTCACATCTACACACCACCCCAACTTGGCACACCACGGAAAAATAGGTTAGCCACTGCGATGTTTAGGAGAAATCCATCGGTCCATCTTTTTGCCGGATCATGTTAAGACATGGGCCAAAACATGAAACAGATTCAAAACTAAAGTGGGCCACACGACAGGGAAAAGTGGGTAGGGAAATGCCTACCGTTGAAACCTCCCTAGGTCGACCGTGATGTTTATATGCCATCCATACCGTTCATAAGGTCATTCTTACGAGGATGAACCAAAAACACAAAAATATTAGCCCGATCCAAAACTTCTGTGGCCCACGAATATTTCAACGGTGGTTGTTCAATCCTCACTGTTTTCTGTCATGTGGCCCACTTGAGTTTTGGATCTGCCTCATTTTTGGGTCCGTGTCTTTACATAATCTGGCATAACGGATGGACTGGTGGATTTCTCACAAGCATCATGGTGGGGTGTGATATTAATTTAACCGTCCATTTAATTTACCATCCGTTGATGCCACCAATGGATGGTAAAGATTATCAAATGAGATCCTTTTTTTAGTTATGGTGCACACATAGTAGGGCCTATGATGATAACGGTTCGGATTGAAGTAAATCTACACCGGATGTATAGTGCAAGTATATCAGCTGTACACTCTACTACAGCATCGTATGAACCTAGAAAGATTCCAATGTGCGTCTTCCTCAAAAGTAATAAAATTGTGAAAACCATTCCACACCGTCCACGAACACGTGTGCCCAATCGGGACCTTCCAAATCATTGGCATTATTGTGAATTGGTCATATCATGGAAACTACAGTAAAAGAACAATGCAAAACCATCCAATTCATGGCCAACTAGTGTAAATTCATCAGAGTAGATCAGATGGTCAAGATCTTTCGATCAGTATCATCATCGGAGTAGGCAACATCCATGACGGGTTCAATGATTCGGATGGTTTAAATCATGCCACGTGTACACGGATTAAGTTCCATGTTTTATTAGTTTGTGGGAAACGCATACAGGAGTGTGGAGTTATAAATCCACTTCCCCACAAGAAAAAGCAGATAACGAGGAGACTTTTTCAAAGTTAGTTTGAAGAGGTGTTAATGGGATTAAGGATTTAATTAGTAGGAGACAATAGTTGGGAATTGGGAAAGGAAAAGTCCTCTTTCTTCCTTCATTCACAACCGTACACGTGGCATGTATATGATGGGACAAGAGTAGCAATGGTCTTTAATCAAGGAGCCGCGCTGGAGCACCGTTTGACTAGTGACCCCAACACCAGCCAGCTAGCTGGTGTCAAATCTCTGTGGGGGCCACCATGATGTATGTGTTTTATCCACACCGTCCATCCATTTTGTCAGCTTATTTTAGGGCATGAACCAAAAACCGAGGCAGATTCAAATCTTAGGTGGACCAAACCATGGGAAACAGTGGGATTGAATGCTTACCATTGAAAACTTTCTGTGGGGCCACGGAAGTTTTGGATGAAGCTGATATTTGTGTTTTCAATTCATCCAAGTCTGTGTGACATTATCAACAGGTTGAATGGCAAATAAACATTACGGTGTACCATAGTAAGTTTTTAATTGCGGATGTTCAATCAACATTGTTTTCCAGTGGTGTGGTCCACCTAAGATTTGGATCTGCCACATTTTTAGGATCATGCCCTTAAATGATCTGGGAAAATGGACATACGGCGTGGATAAAACACATACATCATGATATGGCCCACGGAGATTTGACATCAGCTAGCTGGCTGGTGTTGGGTAACTACTTGCTAGCCAAACGGCTGGTGATTAGGCCTGCACACGGGCCAGGTTGGGCCCAATCCTGAACTCGAACCTAAACATATTTTAAAGGTTCGGGTTTCGATCTTGGTTGTGATCGGGTTGGACTGACCCAATCCTAACCCTACCCTAATTGCAAAAGAGTCAACCCTAACCCTACCTGACCTTCGGGTTAGGACTGAGTTCTACTTATTTGCATTCTTTTTAACTTTGGATCTGGCTCATTTTTTGTCGCATGTCCTAGAGTGAGCTCACAAAACGGATGGACGGGTTGGATTTATCACAAACATCACGATGGGTTCTCAGCACATGAATTTTCCGCGAAAGGCTTTGGCAGGAAATCCGCATCTAATTTAAATGGATGTAAATTATTCAACTGCATAAGGAACTTCCCTTTCCCTAGCATGCCCATAATTCATATAGGTGGGATGCATCTTTGGTGATCCAAACCATTGAGATTGTGGTTCCAATCATCGATGGATCATACCTAAAGAATCCCCTTAACCCAACAACCATAACCTTTTGATTCTTCGCGTGCAAATGAATGGTCTGCATTCAATGAATAGTACAAGAAGGCCTAAGTCAAGGGCTTACAATCTTCCAATTTGAGACATTTTTTTTAGGGATGGTGTATTTATGATGGGGCATCAGATCAATGGCTTGGATAACCCAACCACAGATCCCATAGAAATGAACTAGAGTTCCCTATTGAGCCTCATGAAAAAATACCCCCCCAATAAGGGCGGAAACAGCTAGGTGTATTTACCACCTTACCATCTAAAGTTCCAATTTCCAAACATGCCGAAAGAGGGCATGCTCGAAGGTTTTTCTTTTTTTTAGAATACTCTAACAGAACTCAGGGTGGTTCGGGTCGGGCGAAATGAGTTGAGTATACATGGGTCGGGGTATGGGTCGGGTCGGTCGGGTCTAGCGTGTATCCTAAACTGTACCTAAATTAGAAACGGTCCAGCCGAATTCACCCAGGACTGGACCCTTTTCTCTGCCGGGTCGGGGCGGATCAGGTTTCTATCGGGTCGGATCGAGCTGGTCGGTTGAGTTAACCCGGCAGATGTGCAGCCCTACTGGTGATCCAAACACCCACCAGCAATCTAGTATCAAGGCTCTGTGGGTCCCACTATGCTGTATGTTTTCTATCCACACCGTTCATCAATTTTCTCAGATAATTTTAGGACATGAACCAATAAATGAGGCAGATCCAATGTTCAAGTGCGCCACGCCACAAGAAACAGTGTGGATTGAACATTTACTATGGGAAATTTTTTGGGGGCCATGGAAGTTCTGGATCAAGCTGATATTTGTGTTTTCCATTCATCCAGTTCTTTGTGATCTTATGAATAGGTTGGATGACAAATAAACATCACTATGGTCCCTACAAAGGTTTTAATGATGGACATCATTCTCCTCGCTGTTTCCTATGGTGTGGTCCACTTGAGCTTTGTATCTGCCTCATTTTTTGTCACATGCCTTAAAATGGGGCTGGAAATATGGATGGACGACGTTGATAAAACACATACATTATGGTGGGATTCACAAAACCTTAACACCAGCTTGTTGGCTGGTGTTCGGGTCACCAGTCAACCCACGTCCCGCGCTAGCTTCGTGAAAATATGGGAAGTGGATTGCGTGGTGTGCCGCAATATAGAGTTGTGCATAGGCTGAGCTGAGCTGAGCTTTGCCCTATTCGAGCTAGGCTCGTTCAATGACCACCCTAGCTCATGTTCAACTCAGCCTTCGATCTAGACTGACATGTTTGAATTGGCTTGACCGAGCTTTTGAGCCAAGTTCAAGCCCAATTCAAGCTAAGTTCGAGCACGAAAAAACAAAATTTTAAATAGGCCCATCCCAAAGCCTAGCCTAAAACAATTAAAAATTGGGCCTAAAGTAGCCCAAAGCCCATTTACATCCCCCCACTTACTTTTATAGAGAGTTTCACCTCTCATTTCCTTGCTCACTTCCGATGTGGGACTAAAAAACATACTTTTCCAACTAAGTCAGCCGAGTCAAGCCAAACTTTGAGCCAAGCCGAATCGATCTTGGGTTAACTCGAGCTCGGCTTGAAAATCATTTCGAGCTTGGAAAAATGGCTCTGCTTGGTTCGAACCCAACCTTCGAATCGAGCTGGTTTGAGCTAAACTAGCTTGGCTCGTGAACAGCTCTAGCCAGACAAACCTCCATGGTGTTTGACATCACCAAGTTCTGTAAGCCCATCATAGTGTATGTATATCCACACCATCCATACCTTTCGTGAGATCATTTTAGAGCATGGACCCAAAATTGAGGCAGATCCAAAGTTCAAGTAGACCACACCATAGAAAGCAGGTGGGACAATGATGTCCACCATTGAAACCTTCGTAGGTCCCACCATGATGTTTATTGCCATCAAATTGTTCATAAGGTCACACAGACCTTGATGAAGGGAAAAACTCAAAATTCAGCTTGATCCAAAACTTCTGTGGCTCCCAGGAAGTTTTCAAGGGTAGGCTTTCAATCCCCACTACTTTCTTTGGTATGGTTCACTTCATTTTTAGATCTACGTCAATTTTTAACCCATGGCTTAAAACGATCTTGAAAAATGTATGGACAGTGTGGATATAGTACATGCATCATGGTGGGCCCACAGAACTTGGTGATGTCAACACACCACCCAGGTCGGTGGCACACCACGCAATCCACTTAGGGTGTCAATGCGCCAGGCCCGGCCCTGAAAATCAGAATTTTAAATAGGCCTAGCCTAGCCCAAAACAATTTAAAATCTGGCAGAGACCTACCGGAGGCTCGGCCATTGACAGCCCTAAATCCGCTTCACTGTGATTTTGAACCCTGCTGGTATTAAGAAGACTTTAACAATACTGGATATTAATTGAAAAAATAGTAAAAATATTTGAGGAATTCGTTATATAAATATATATTTCAATTTTATATTTACTTAAGAATTTAGTATAATATATTTACTTAAGAATTTAGTATAATACTTCTAAATATTTTTATTTCAGTAAATTTTCCTAATAATATTCTCAAAATTTTAAAAATCCCCTTAATTTTTCTACTCTAGAGAAATTGCTCATAACAAGATTTATCGCCTAAGAACCTCACACACCCAGGGGAGGAGCCAAAATTTTCTTCTAAGGGGGTAAGGCAAGCATGAAACAGCGGATGAACGAAGTTGATTTCTCACAAACATTACGGTAGGCCCCACCTAAGTTCCGAGCGCAGGAATCCACGTCCGTTGTGTAGTCAGACGTCACAAAGTTTTGTGGGGCCCACCACGATGTATGGGTTATATCCACGCCGTCCATCCATTTGGAGAGATCATTTTAGGGCATGCGTCAAAGAATAAGGTAGATCCAAAGCTCAAGTGGACCTCACCACAGAAAATGGTGGGGATTGAATGCCTACCATTAAAAACTTATGGGGGGCCACAAAACATTTTGATCAAATTGATATTTGTGTTTTCCCTTCGTCCATGTCTATGTAAACTTATAAACGGTTGGATCTCAAATAAACATCATGGTGGGCCCTAGGAAGGTTTTAACGGTGGGCGCCACTATCCCCACTGTTTCTATGGTAGGGTCCATTTGAACTTTGTATCTTCCCCATTTTTTGTTTCAAGCCATAAAATGATCTCTCTAAATGGTTGGATGGTATGGATACCACACATGTATCATTGGGGCCCAAAGAACTTGGTGACGCCACTTGAATCTGCTACAGCTAATCCAATCCACGTCCAAGATTTGATGCAGATGGGGATTTCCTGCCAATGGTGGGAAGTTACATGAGGCCCACCGTGATGTTTTCAATCAATCCACATCGTTCATCCATTTTGCCTGCTTATTTTAGGACTGGAGCCCAAAAATGAGGCAGATAAAAGGCTCAACTGGACCACACTATATGAACCGATTTGAATTCTTACGATAGAAAACTCAGGGGGGCCCTCACCCCTATGTGGCTCCGCCCCTGCACACACCGATCGCCACAGGTACCATGGCAAATGTTCAACTGGAAAACCAAAGATCATGACCATCCAAAACTCTGAGGACCACACCCAAGGGAAAAAGTTGGGGTGAGACCCACCATTAGTTTTGTACAGGGCCCATTGTGATGGGTGTGAATTGGGTGGATCCCTAATTGTGGGGCCCATTGTGATGTATTTTGCTTACATCCACATCGTCCATCCATTTTTACAACTGGTGGATCCCTAACTTTGGGGCCCGTTGTGATGTATTTTCCTTACATCCACACCGTCCATCCATTTTTACAGCTTCTTTTAGGGAATCGTCCCAAAAATGAAGCATATCGCTTTCTTAGGTGGACCATACTATAGTAAGGAAACAACCGTGATTGAATCCCCACCATTAAAAAGTTCATGGGGACCATCATAATCTTTTCTTGCCATCCAACTTATTGATAAGGTCACAAATACCTAGATGAAGATACCACACAAATTTCAGCTTGATCCAAAACTTTCGTGGCCCATGACAAGTTTTTAATGGTAGATTACCATTGTTTCCTGTATTATGGTCCATCTGTGATTTGGATCTGCTTCATTTTTAGGATAATGCCCTAAAATGAGTTTTCAAAACCGTTAGACGACGTGGATATAAGGCACATACAGCAAGGTGGGCCCCATCGTCAGGGATCCCACCCACCTTAGTGGATATGAGGATTCACCGAAGGTGCACCCTATTGTGATCTTAATATACCATCAAATCCGTTCATTTGATGTGCCTTGTAAGGATAAAAGAATTATGGAAAAAACATAGTATTTTGAAACTCAAGTGGACCAAACAACATGAATTTGAGAGGTTTTTAGGTATAATTTTATTGGATGGAATTCGTTTTCATGGAAGTTTCATACCACGTAGTCTACTTCACCGTGATTTTGAACATCCTATAGGAAATAGGAAGACTTTAACAATATCGGATATTAACTGAAAAAATAGTAAAAACATTTGAAGAATTATATATATATATATATATATATATATATATATATATATATATATATATATATATATATATATATATATATATATATATTTCATATTTACTTAAGAATTTAGCATGATATTTTTAAATGTTTTTATTTCTACAAATTTTCCTAATAATATTCTAAAAAATACCTTTAAAAATATCCTAAATTTTTCCACTCTAGAGAAATTGCTCATGACAAGATTTGTTGCTATGACACTAAGAACTAGGGCTGTAAATGATCGGGTTCGGGGCGGGTTTAGCCAAAACCAAACCCGCTCATTTACTAAATGGGTCTAGGTCCAAATTTTAGACCCAGACCCTTGTACTAAATGGGCGGGTCCAGGTCGGGTCCGAGTCAACCCATCGGACCCATTTATAAATGGGTCCGAGTCTGAGATCCACCCAGACCCATTTATAAATGGGTCAGGTCTAATGGCTCCAGGTCTGGATCAAGTATGCAAGCATTTTACAAGACTTAAAACTGGGACAGGTTTGGGCTGGACGGGTTTTACAAGGGAAAAGTTAGGGTGAGACCCACCATTAGTTTTGTAGAGGACCCATTGCGATCTTAATATACCATCAAATCCATTCATTTTATGTGCCTCATAAGGATAAAAGAATTATGGACAAAGCATAGTATTCTGAAATTTAGGTGGGCCATGCAACATGAATTTGAGTGGTTTTTTTAGATAAAATCTTATGAGGTGGCCTATTCGAATGTTTAATCGGTCTGATATTTTATATCTAGGCAACAAGGGGTGATGCACTTGATAGAGCAAGTGATTTCATGCAAGTTGCTTCCCCACCTGCCTTCATGAAATTATATTTTTGCTAAAGAAGAGGAAGGGCTAGTTAATTGACCCAGCCTTACCAACCAGATTTAGATTGGGCTTGGACCTATTAGTTAGGGCTTAGCTTAGCCTAGTATGCCAAGATCCTTGCTTGGGTTTGAATCATTTTAACCTAAATTGGCTTAGCCAGCCCGGGTAGAATTGATTCATATATGCATTTCTCATATAGATCTTGCAAATATGTAATTATAATCCTTATTTGGGTAACCCATGCATCTTAAATATAGACTAATATTGATTTTTTTCTAGGGGTGTCAACGGGTCGGGTTGGGGTCGAGCTAGACTCTATCCAAGCCCCGCCCATTCTCTTCAACATATGTCCAAACCCGGCCTGCACCCGTGATGGGCCAACATAGTCCATGATGCAGACATTAGTGATGCACCTTCGAGTGTACCAGAGGAGGAGGAGATGATGAAAGATTGGAGAGGATGAGATTATGTAGATGGATGTTGGACCCATCAGGCCACTTTATTGATGGACCATGAGGACCCCACACACCTATATACACACCTGGAGGCCCTTTTGTGAGAAATGTGTGCGGGTTGCTGATTTTGGAGCACATCGACCATGGATTTGGATTGGATGACGATTAGACCATTGAATTCTTTTGATCGGTCCATCCAACCATTGGATCTATTCGAGCCCATTTTGGTGGCTCGTTCCCAATATTCCTAGATTTTATTTATTTTAATTTTATTTTCATATATTATGGATGGTTCATATGTTATTTTGTGATTAGGGTTTATTTTATTTTAAAGTTTGAACAAAAAAGGACATTTGTTCTTAACGTCTGATTTTGGTAACAGGCTCCTTGAAACGTTCACCTTCCTTTAGGAGAGCTGCAATTTAAACCTGAAAGCCAAAGAAGGAAACTAAGGGTGGATGGCGCTTGACTATTAGCCCTCTAAGGCTTAAGTCAGATAGGACTCGATGGTAAGATGAAGTGTGAGACGTGGGTTTTGAGATTGCATACCTTTATCACCAATGAGTCATCCATTTATACAAGTCCGGAAGATCCAGTTTGTTACACAAGCTATTAAGATCACTGCTGATCTGGGGGGATAAGGAGCTTATCCCGTTAATCCTCAGATAAGATAATGGTATAACCAATCTAGACATCTAGCTAATCACATTCCTTTATCCGAAACTAAGAATAGAAACAAGCTAAAGCCGGCCTATACGAGCTGTTGGTACTATGAGATGAGGGGCGTCCCCAACGAACGACCAGAGACCAGGGCTGCTTGAATTTGGAAATATCCTCGTTTGATGACCAGGGAGTAGAGCTGCTCGGGTAACGGAGGTGTCCCCACCCGGCGACCAGCAACCAATCCTGCTCGCATATTCGAAAGTGCATACGAACGCATCTACGCTATATGCGAGCTTCGACCATAAGGGCTCATTGGTCGAATGATGGAATCAAAAGGCGCTCGCGGATCTTGGATCTTAAACATCTTCGACAACCAACTTTATCCTACAACAGATGCCCCCCAAGTCCTTGGCGTTGAGGAGTCTAAGCGAAGGACTTGCTTGTTTGCACATGTAACCGCTTAATGCATTTTTTAGAGGAGAAGTCGTACATGATTGAACCCTCATTTATGAGCGCCAGCTTTCGGCAGCTTTTCGGCTGGGAGGAAATGAAGCGACACCCACCACGTGTCTTCGGAGTTAATGATCGTGCCCGTTCGACTGTCGTGCCGAACGAATGGTTGCCGCGTGTCGCCTAAATCCTGAAGGAATGATTGCTTATAAATATACGAAGCCTGTGGAGATTTCTTTATTTCAAAGTTTCATCGAAGGGTTTCAAAAAAGTTCTTCTTCTCTCCTTGTTCCTGTCTCCCTCTGGTGTCCCTATCTCTCTCTGGTTTTTTTCTTTTGAGGTATTCTATTTTCCTTGTTCTCTTCCTTGAACGGCAATGGTGAGAGATTCCGATGATGAGACTATCCCTTTGGGGGACACAACTCCGGATTTGTCTTCTTCAAACAACGCAAGAGTCCCTGCGGGGAGATACTCTGCGTCCGGGTATCCTTCGATAATGACGGAGGAACAATTAACTGAATTACAGGAAAGATACCAGACTCCCGACTCCGTCATTCTCCGGTTACCCAAAGAGGGAGAGACTCCGGATTCCCCACCTCCGGGCTGTGTGGCCCTATACGATTATTTTTTTATTCTTGGAGTGCGTCTTCCCCTTCACCCCTTTATCCGGAGCGTACTTCGTATCTACAAAATTGCCCATGGACAACTCATTGTAAACGGCTGGAGAGTTGTTTTGAGTGCTTTTGTCCTCTGGAAGCAAGCTGGGAATGAAGATTTAAGAGCTGAAGAGTTTCTTAAAATGTTCCAGCTCAAGAAGGCTCCTTCCAGTGAGGGCTGCTATTATCTGTGCTACTGGCACCGGGATAATTACGTTTTAGGAAAACCCAGTTCGAATTACCCTGGGTGGAGGAAACGGTGGTTTTATGCCTCCGAAAATTAGGAATCCGACGTAGGGACTGACCTTAGGGGCCATAACGTGAGTCACTTCTTTGGTGAAGGTGGGTAGATCTTCATTTCGCTACAATTTTTCGTAATAGTCATAATCTTCTATTCACCCGACTCTGCTCGTGTTCGCAGGTATTCCGATTGGAGGAAAATCGAGTTTGAAAGGGGGGATCAACGAGAAGATTGTTAAAATTTATAAGCTGTTAGTTAGTGACAGGAATATCGAGTCCGCCCTCTCACTTCCACGACTTGCTGCTTCCGACTGATATCTCAGGAAGAAGTTACTATGGCAAACGTTGGAGAGAAGAGAGGATTGTTGCCCCACCTAAGGGGTACCGGCTCGAAGAGACAGAAGAAGACGACGGCCAGTCCATCTCACCCATCTAGTCGGTCGGGTGAGCCTGCCCAAGGCTCTCAACCATGCGACCCCCTTCCTGAATCTACGATGGATGTTCCGGTGGTTCCTCCAGAACCACCAATTATTGATATTGTTGATAACTCCTCGAGAAGCGACAGGGTGGGGCCAAGTCACCCCTCGAGTGAAGAGCATCACGAGCCTAAAGTTGCTCGCGAGTTAATCCCTACTCGTGAGCCATCTATTGCTCAAGATGAGCATTGCTGGGCTGGTCGTGGCTCAGCCTTCTGGAGTTGGGACATTCAATGTCCCAAGTCACTTGCATCCGATATGCAAGTTTATATTCGACAACATCACCCTACGGACTTTTGGTACTCTTCCTGAGCCTAGTCTCAAGGATCTTTCCCTAGATGTGGGGGTGAGGATGATCCAAGTAAAAGTACTTCGAATTCGACTTGTTCTTGCTTCCTTCTTCTTTTTTTATGACCATCTGATAACCCTTTTACTCCTCGAACAGGGACTGGACCTCATTATACGGATGAGACGTGACATCATCACTGCTCGTCGTATCATTGATGAGGTTGAGGAGAAGAGGCTCGCACTGGAGAAGGCGGTCCAAGGGAGAGACCAAGTCATCAAATCTCGCGAGACATTAATCGCGAAGATGAATGAGGATAGAAAAATCCTCATCGAGAAGATCCAGGTCTTGAACGACAGGTATCAGACCCTAGATACGAATTTTACGAGGCTCATGGAGATGAAGGAGAAGATAGAGAAAGAGAGGATTTTCCACCAAGATAAAATCTCTCTAGAGGAGCAGCTCGCTGAGAGCAAGTTGTGGCTGAAAGAAGTTAGCGACAGCTTGGAGAAAGAGAAGTCTACTCTGGCGCAGCTCAGAGATGATTCCCTCCATTGGGAGGAAGAGAGAGTGGCCTACGTCAAATCCTATCTGAAGAGGGGCCTCGAGCTGTCATGGAGTTTCGGACTTCACAGTTATATGACGACGAGCGGTATGAGTCATACGATGCTAGTTGCGACTTTGCATTAAGAGTAGTGCAGCAAATATCTCCATCATTCAATATGGAGGAATTCGAGAGGGTCGCGGCCATCGTCGCTACTGAAGAGAGAGCAGCCACCGAGAACGAAGCTACGGAAACTACCCAAGCTGCGGGGGTTCCGGAAGCGGGCCCCGAGGTCGAGAGTAGTGCTCCTCCTCCAAGCGACGTGCGGGAATGATGGACTCCTCTCTTTTCTTTTTCCTTTTTATGTTGATTTTGGTCGCTCCCTCATTGTAAAAAACAATCTTAATATCTTCCTTAATAGAATGAATCATTTTTTATATTTAGCTTCTTCTAGTGATAGATCATTTTGTATGTTGAATGCACAAACGCTTAACTCATGAAAAATGAGTTAGGCTCAATCCGGGAGTCTTGGTGACCACGTCCACGTAGAGATAGACTAATCTATCAATTGAGGCTTTGGCTCTGCAGTAGGCAGAAGATTCAGTCAAGAGAATATTTTCTTCTCTTCAAGGCTGGTCTGGTCCAAAGCGGAGCAGCGACAAAATTATGAAATTTATAGTTGATCAGCTATAATAGGAGGAATGATCTTTATTAAAACGCGATCTAAATACATGAATGTTTTATAGATAATATTGGAGTAGATGCTCCATGTGCCAAGGGCGACATAATGGTCTTCCTCGCATGTCTTCTAGATAATATGTACCTGGTCACACAATTTTGATAACTCGATAGGGGCCTTCCCAATTCGGATCCAACGAACGAGCAGGTGTTCCAAGATTTTGTCTAAGCACCAAATCACCAAGCTGAAAAGCTCTAGGTTTGACCTTTGTATTACGGTAGCGAGCTATACGATGTTGGTAAGCTGTTGCTCGAAGTCGAGATACGTCCCTCCTTTCTTCCAAAAAGTCGAGATGAAGCCTCAGACCCTCTTGGTTGCTCGCTGGGTCGTATTGCTCGATTCAATACAAGCGTACTTTAACTTCGACTGGAACAACTGCTTCGGTACCGAATGCCAAAGAGAAAGGGGTTTCTCCAGTTGACGTGCGAGTTTTCGTTCTGTAAGCCCATAAGATTTCAGGTAGAAGCTCCGGCCACATATCTTTACATTCATCAAGTTTAGTTTTCAGATGATGTTTGATAATCTTATTGACTGCTTCAACTTATCCATTAGCCTAATGATGATATGGGGAGGTTCGAATACTTTGTATCTTCCATTTTTCGCAAAACTCCGAGAACACAGCGTTGTCGAACTGTTTTTCATTGTCAGTGATTATAGTATGGGGGAGCCCATAACGGCATATGATGTTTCTCCACATGAATTTAGTAGTCTGCTTTTTAGTGATTGTGGTTAAAGGTTCTGTCTCGACCCATTTGGTGAAATAATCGACTGCTACAATTACGAATATATTCTAACCTTTCCCGATGGGTAATGGTCCAATTATATCAACTCCCCATTGGGCGAAGGGCTAAGGGCCATCCATCGGTGTCATTTGCTCAGATGGCATGTGAGGGATTGGAGAATATCACTGGCATTTGTCGCATTTCTTGAAAAATTCGATTGCGTCCGCCTTCATGGTAGGCCAGTAGTACCCTTGCCTCATCGCTTTATATGCTAAAGATCATCCCCTGGGATGGTTACTGCATGCCCCTTGGTGTATTTCATCAAGAACACGGTGTGCCTCTTCTGGATGAAGACACCTTAATTATGGTAAAGTAAAACTTTTACGTAATAAAATTCTATTTTGTAAGGTGTACCTGGCAGCACGGTAACGAATTTGTCGCGCAGATTTTCTATCGTCTGGGAGTTGTCCACTTTTGAGGTAAAGGATGATGGGATCCATCCAGCATGGAGATAAATGCACTGTGACTACTCGCTCTGAAACGACTTGATCAATACTCGGAGTATAGAGATGCTCGACAAAAACAGATCGTGTTAAATCAGACTCTAGTGCGGAAGCTAACTTTACTAGAGAATCTGCGAGCTTATTCTTCTCGCGAGGAATATGAATTATTTCATATTTGCTTAGCTTTGTGAGCAGAATAAGTACTCAAGATTTGTACAAAGCCATTCGTTCTTCCTTCGCTTCGAATTCGCCGAGCACTTGATTAACTATGAGTTGAGAGTCACTGTAAATAAGTAAATTCTGTATTATGAGCACATTCACAAGTTCGAGGCCAACGATCAAAGCCTCGTATTCCGCTTTGTTATTAGAGACATGAGTCTTGAAGCGCAAAGCATATTGGAATTGTGATCCGTCGGGAGTGATTAGGATCAAATCTGCTCCGCTGCCGGTGGCGCATGAAAACCCATTCAAAAAAAGCGTCCAAGGTGGCTACTCACTGGACGCAGGGTCATTGCTGGAGGTGGAGTCAGCAGGAGCCGAATACGTAAATTCAGCGATAAAATCGGCTACGGCTTGGGTCTTATTGGCGGTTCTTGAGTAGAATGTAATGTCATGTTCACCGAGCTCAATTGCCCATTTAGTCAACCGCCCTGATACCTTAGGCTTTTGAAGGACTTGTCTTAATGGATGATTCGTAGGTACTAATATAGAGTGGGCTTGGAAATATGGTCGTAGTTTCCGGGCTGCAGTCACTAAGGCGAGAGGTAATTTTTTCACATCGAAATATCGAGTTTCGGCATCCACCATTGCTTGACAAATATAATAAACGAGCCTCTGGACTCCAGAATTTTCTCTTATTAAGGCGACACTAACGGCCGTGAAAGATACAGATAAATAAAGAAAGAGCTGCTCGTGTGGAACAGGTTTGGATAAGATAGGAGGTCGCTCATATATTGCTTCAATTGTTGAAATGCCTCCTCACACTACTAGGTCCATACCCAGTTGGTTTTGCGGTAGTGCGGAAAAGCTTAAAGAAGAGAAGGCGCTTATCAGAGGCACTCGAAATAAACCTATTCAACGATGCAATGCAACCAGCCAATCGTTGGACATCTTTTAGAGTGGATGGAGACTTCATTTCGATCAAGGCTTTTATTTTCTCGGGATTTGCTTTGATGCCCCATTGACCAACCATGAATCCAAGAAATTTTCTGGCAGAGACCCCGAAGGCACATTTTTTCTGGATTTAACTTCATCTGATACTTCCTCATCAGGTCGAAGGCTTCCCGGAGATCCGCGAGATGAGCATTGGCCGTGACGCTTTTCACGAGCATGTCGTCGACGTAAACTTCCATATTCCTGCCAATTGGCGCAGTGAACATTTTGTCGACCAAATGCTGATAGGTGGCCCCTGCATTCTTGAGATCGAAAGGCATTACTTTGTAGCAATATAAGCCTCGATCGGTGATAAAGGCAGTATTTTGACGATCAGGCGGATGGATCATGATCTGGTTGTAACCAGAATAGGCGTCCAAAAAGCTAAGGAGGGCATGCCCTGCTATTGAATCAACCAATTGATCGATGCGGGGAGTCGGGAAACTGTCTTTTGGGTACGCTTTGTTCAAATTGGAGTAATCTACACACATCCTCCATTTACCATTGGCTTTGCGGACAAGAACTACATTCGCAACCCATTCTGGGTAGTCAACCTCTTCGACGAAATTGACGGCCAATAATTTTTTGACCTCAGCTTTAATCACCATTTGCCTTTTAGCCGTGAACGCTTGTCGACACTGATGAATGGGTTTATGCTCTGGATCCACATTCAAACGATGGACCGCAATGTTGGGGTCGATACCTGGCATGTCTTCATGAGACCAAGCGAATACATGTTTATATTCGACTAGGAAATTAGTCAAGTTCGCTCAAAAGACATTGCTTAGAGAGGTGTTGAGCTCTTAATTGTGCATATTCTAATCCCAAATCATCACTCATTATGTTTGTTTTTATGGTTTATAGACTAAACTAATGCATGGATTTGTGATTATAGGGATGAGAGAGAGGAAGCATCAATTGAAGACTTAAAGATGCCAGTTAGAAGCAAAGAAGATCAAAGGACCAAGGATCGAAGGATGAAAGAAAGAAGTCTGAGAAAAGAAGAAAGAAAATTGAAGAACACACTCAAGACCGGTCGTCCGACCGGTGGTCCAAGGCCCAGGACCGGTCGTCCGACTGGTCCGATCACTCAACAGAGGTGACTCATAGGCCACAACTCTCTGGACTGTCCACGACCGGTCATCCACTGCTGCGACCGGTCGTGCGACCGGTCCTTGAATTAATTTTCTGGGTTGAAAATTCTCAAAACTCTCTGGACGTTTTTTACGCTTTTGAGATCGGTCGTGCGACCGGTCGTCTGCGTAATGAAGTGTGTTCTACAAGCTCCGATTTTCTCTGCGCACTACGTAAGCTTACGCAATTTCTGGAAGATTCTGATGCTGTGGAGCCTCCCCACTATAAAAGGACACCTATGGATCGTTCCTAGGGTATCTTAGAAGAGTTTGAGCAAGGTGGGAGGTGGCGGAAGTGGATTTCGAAGTTCCATAACTCCTTCTAGTTTGTTTACTTTTTTTTATGTTTTTCTTAGTTGTTTCATGTTTCCTTGGATCATGAACGGGTAAACCTCTTAGCTAGGGCTAAGAGGTGAAGCTCGTAGTGAATCTAAGATGTTTCAATTCGTTTAAGTTGGTTTTAAGATTGGATTTCATGTTTATGAACAATGGTTTGAAGTTTAATTCAAATTCTAAGTAGTTCTTCTTAGTCTTATGATGACTCATGGATGTTTGGAAGAAGTACTTGAGTTCTTCATTGTTTTGTGTTAGTCTAGACCTGTATGATCCGAGGAATTGGAGTACGCTCTAGTATTATGATCTTCATGTGGGAACTTCCTACCAAAGTTCTACTTTTTCTGGAATTTTATCGTATGTGGGACTGTGTATGTGATTTGAATCAAGTTCAATTCATGATCTAGCTTTGTCTTGTGACAGGACTTAATGATGATTATGATTGTGAACGTAGCTTATTTGAATTGGGACTGACCTATGCAATTGAGTATGCTCGTCCTAGCTTGCATTGAGTGAATCATATACATTGATCTTACATATGGCAGATTGTTTGGTTTAACTACTCTATCATCCGGCTAGATAGAGCTTAATTTCGATTCTAGTTGAGAAAGTTAGAAACCACAGCGAATTGAGCATCAAGGATTGCTACAAGTGGATCCTTGAGTGCCCTTTTATTAATTGATTACTTCAATTTAGTCAACATTGCTACTTACATCAATCTACTACAAATCTGGTTATTAGCTTCTCGATAAAAACTATTGGATGTGTTTGTGAATTCCTACATAAGTCCCTGTGGATCGACCTCGGTCTTACCGAGTTTATTACTACATCGCAACCCTACACTCGGGGAAGCGAACAAGTTTTTGGCGCCGTTGTCGGGGATTTTGACGGTTTTTCATAAAATTTCTGAGAATATTGTCTATTTAGGATTTTTAGGAATAATTCTAACTTAGTTTGTTTTGTTTGATTTGTTTTCTTTTTCAGGGATTTCTAGGAAGTTGAAGAAGACATAAGGATTTCAAAGGCCCAATCAGGTTCTATCTTTCTAAACCTTACTCTTCTTCTTCCCCTATTCGTTCCTATTCATCTCTTGTAGAGTGGGTGGAGACTCCTTTTTGGATCTTTGAAAGGTAGGCCTTGTGCCACTTGGATTCCTATTGGTCGGCTCTACCGTCTTGGATCACCTTGTGCTCAGAGATTTCTCTTCTCACCTATACTCCTCTTTCTTCTTTTTCTGCACTTTTCTCAAAGAGATTCAAAGAGTGGGTGGGGAGTTCTCTGAACCCCTATTGACCAAGATAAATCGGTGTCTATCCTTGCTTCTGGCCTAGCCATTGCAAGACACCTTGTGCTTCGGTCTTAGAGAAGAGTAAAGAAAGGAAAAATTCTTTTTCCTTTTTGTTTCATTATTTTTGGATTTGCATGCCACACTGGGCTCGGGATTCCAATAACCAACTGATTAGTGAAGGGGGAATAGTTGAAGGAATTGACAGAGAACCACGTGCTAGGAGACATCTAACTTCTCCAATTTTTTCTGAAAATATGGCTGCAAATCAACCTAATCCGATGGCCAATCCTAATCTGGGCCACAACCAAACCGAAACGGGAGAGAATGTGGTTGAGAATGTTCCCCGACCAAGAACATTACGTGATTACTTGCAACCAGCAAGAGCGAGCACTCCCTCATGCATAATCTTTCCACAAAATGCAGGGAATATAGATTTGAAACCGAGAGTGATCCAACTCCTCCCAAAATTCCATGGATTAGACAGTGAAAGTGCCTATCAATACCTTAAGGAGTTTGATGAGGTAATAACCACCATGCACTTTGCGAATGTTACTGACGATGTGCACTTTGCGAATGTTACTAAACCAGCAAATTCCAAGACTAGCCAACAAAGAGAAAAATGAGGAATTTATGTCTTATCAGAAGAGGATAGCATAAGTGCACGGGTGGCTAGCCTCACAAGAAAAGTTGAGGCCATGGAATTAAGGAAAGGAGAGACGATTAACTCCAATGACGTTGAAAATGTTTGTAGAATTTGTGCCGGAAATCAACATGCAACACAAGATTGTCCCACAATTTCAGCAGTTCAGGACATCTTACAAGAACAATCAAATGCCATAAACAGTTATCAACGGCAATTTGGTGCTCCAAACTCAAACACGTTTAATGCTAGTTGGAAGAACCATCCCAACTTCAGTTGGAGGAATGGACCCACTGCGAATATAACCAATATCCCTCAAGCTCAACCTATACTAGGTCCATCTCTAGTCATTACACCAAAAGTTATGCTAGAGGAAATGTTGGGTGCATTTGTATCAGTTCAAGCTGAGTATAACAAGACTAATTCTCTGAAAATAGATGGGTTCATGCAAGAGCAATTGAAATTCAATCAAAATTCAACTCAAGCCATCAATGAATTAAAAATCTCAATGGCTAGAGTTAAATCTCACCTCAGCGTTAGGGAGAAAGGCACACTTCCTGCCCAACCTCTTCCTAACCTAAGAACCTAATTTAAGATACAAGACGCAGGCTCATCCTCCCAACATACAGAGTATGTTCAAGCTATCACCACTTTGAGAAGTGGGAAAATAGTTGATAAATCTAATCCGGTGAAGGCTCCAAAGCCTAAGGATCCGAAAATTTTTAAAGAGGACGATAGCTTAAACAACACTCCACAAGAGAAAGAACCGGAACGGCAATATAAGCCGGTTGCCCCGTTTCCCCAAAGGTTGATTTCACCCAAACCTTTAGACAAAAATCTGAAAATATTAGAGGTTTTCAAGCAGGTGAAGATCAACATCCCGTTGTTGGATGCCATAAAACAAATACCGTCATATGCCAAATTTCTAAAGGAATTATGTATGGTCAAAAGGAAACACAATGTTCATAACAAAGTACTTTTGACTGAGAATTTGAGCGCTATCACCAAACAAGAGGTGCCCCAAAAGTACAAGGATCCAGGTAGTCCAACCATCTCATGCATCATAGGAGACTACCGGATTAAACAAGCTTTATTCAATTTAGGGGCAAGTGTGAACCTCATTCCATACTCAGTTTACGAATAACTTGGGTTAGGTGAATTGAAACCCATCAAAACCACACTCCAACTTGCTGATAGATCCATTCGTATACCGAGAGGAATGATTAAGGATGTTCTAGTCTAAGTTGATAAATTCTATTACCCAGTAGACTTTATCGCCTTGAATACACATCCCGTGATAGGTACCGGTGCTCAAATTCCCGTCATACTTGGCCGCCCTTTTCTAGCTACTTCCAATACAATTATCAATTGTAGAAACGGGCTTGTACAAATGTCCTTTGGAAATATGACCCTTGAGCTTAATATATTTGATTTATGCAAACAACCACGGAAGGTTAATGAGGAGATCCACGAGATAAACTTGATTGAATCATTCATGGAGGAAACTTTCCCCTCAACATTATATTCCGACCCTTTGGAGGCATGTGTGGCCCACTCTCATGAGATAAATGATGACACAATACGATAGATTGATGCCATTTTAGATGCGATGCAGGTGCTTGATAACAAAAGATGGAGGGCCCTATTTGAGCCTTTGCCCATAAACGAGAACAAAGCTCTCCCATCCAATATCAAGGCACCAACACTCGACCTAAAACCATTACCAAGTGAGCTGAAATATGTCTATTTAGGTCGAGATGAGACATATCTGGTGGTGATTTCTTCCCACTTGGATGAGGAACAAGAGAGTAGGCTAATGGCCACTCTATTAGAGCACAAGAGTGCCATTGGGTGGTCGATTGCAGATCTCAAAGGCATAGACCCACTGATTTGTACTCATCGCATACACCTTGAGGAGAATGCGAAGACATCTCGGCAACCACAAAGACGACTCAATCCAAACATGAAGGATGTGTTAAGGCCGAAGTGGTAAAACTATTGGATGTGGGTATTATCTATCCAATATTCGATAGTCAATGGGTGAGTCCAACTCAAGTGGTGCCTAAGAAATCTGGAATAACCATCGTAGCCAATGCCAATAATGAACTTGTACCAACCAGAGTCACTACCGGTTGGAGAATGTACATTGACTATAGGAAGTTAAACACTGTCACGAGGAAAAACTACTTCCCCCTACCTTTTGTTGATCAAATTTTAGAAAGGTTGGCGGGTCATTCCCATTTTTGCTTCCTTGATGGCTATTCAGGGTACAGCCAAATAGAGATCGCCCGTGAAGACCAAGAAAAGACTACATTCACATGTCTATTCGGCACCTTCGCCTATCGACGGATGCCGTTTGGGCTATGCAATGCCCCTACCACTTTTCAGCGATGTATGATGAGTATCTTTTCTGATATGGTAGGGACAATTCTCGAAGTCTTCATGGATGACTTTTCAGTATTTGGTTGTAGCTTTGATGAGTACCTTGTGCACTTGAAATCTGTGTTGAAAAGATGTGAAGAGAAGAACCTTGTGCTGAATTGGGAAAAGTATCACTTTATGGTTCAAAAGGGAATTGTACTTGGTCACATAGTTTCACAAAATGGAATCGAGGTGGAAAAAGCGAAAATCGATCTTATCTCTAACCTTCCACCACCCAAGAGCATACGAGATGTACGGTCCTTTTTGGGACACGCGGGATTTTATAGAAGGTTCATAAAGGACTTCAGTTCGCTCTCTCATCCTTTATGTAACCTACTTCAAAAGGAAAACTCATTCGAGTGGAATGAAGAATGTCAAAAGGCCTTTACCACACTTAAAGGTATGTTGACATGTACTCTCATAATGCAACCACCTGATTGGAGCCTTCCTTTTGAAATTATGTGCGATGCAAGCGACTATGCTATTGGGGCCGTACTAGGCCAAAGAAAAGAGAAGAAGCCATGCGTTATCTACTATGCAAGTAGAACCTTAAACTCAGCCCAAGCAAACTACACTACTACAGAAAAAGAACTTTTAGCCGTAGTTTTTGCCTTAGACAAGTTTAGGTCCTACTTGATTGGATCCAAGATCATCATATTCACTGACCATGCTGCGCTTAAGTACCTTCTCTCTAAGAAGAATGCTAAACCACGGTTGTTAAGATGGATCCTTCTACTCCAGGAATTTGACATAGAGATACGTGATAAGAAAGGAGTAGAAAATGTAGTGGCTGACCATCTCTCTCGACTTGTTCTCACCGATTCCCCTGAAACGACCGCGATCAATGACATGTTCCCTGATGAACAACTTTTTGTTGTTTCCCAATTGCCATGGTATGCAGACATTGCTAACTATCTTGCTACAGGTACAATTCCTACACATTGGAAAAAGCAAGATAAGGATAAATTCTTCACTGAGGTGCGAAAATTCCTATGGGACGACCCATACTTATTCAAGTATTGTCCCGATCAAATCATAAGGAGATGTGTGCCAGATGATGAACAACAAAATATCATCTCCTTCTGTCATTCTCAGGCATGTGGTGGCCACTCTTCGGCTAAAAAGACCACAGCAAACGTTCTGCAATGTGGGTTTTATTGGCCCACTATGTTCAAAGACACACATGAGTTTTGCAAAACATGTGAACCTTGTCAGAAATTGGGAGGAATCTCCCATAGAAATATGATGCCACTCAATCCCATCTTAATAATCAAAATTTTTTATTGTTGGGGCATCGATTTCATGGGTCCATTCCCATCTTCTTTTGAAAACGCATACATCTTGCTTACCGTTGACTATGTATCCAAATGGGTCGAGGCCATCCCTTGCCGGAATAATGACCATAAAATGGTCATTCGCTTCTTAAAAGAGAATATTCTTTCCAGGTTTGGAACACCTCGAGTCATCATCAGTGATAGAGGGTCTCACTTTTGTAATCGCCCATTTGAAACCTTAATGAAGAAATATGGCGTAACACACAAAGTGAGCACTCCCTATCACCCGCAAACTAGTGGACAAGCTGAGATATCCAATAGTGAGATTAAACACATTTTAGAGAAAACGGTGTACCCCGATCGCAAGGATTGGTCGCTTCGACTTACCGATGCGCTTTGGCCCTACCGTACTGCTTTTAAGACCCATATTGGAATGTCTCCCTATAGACTTGTCTATGGGAAGGCTCGTCACTTGCCTGTGGAGTTGGAACATAGGGCATATTGGGCAATTAAGAAGATGAATTTTGATTCTGACAAGGCGAGCTCGTTACGCAAACTACAATTGAATGAACTTGCGGAACTCCAAAACGAAGCATTGTTCGCTTCCCCAAGTGTAGGGTTGCGATGTAGTAATAAACTCGGTAAGACCGAGGTCGATCCACAGGGACTTGTGTAGGAATTCACAAACACATCCAATAGTGTCTATTAAGAGCTAACAACCAGATTTTGTATGAAATTGATGTAAGTAACAACTTTAAACTAATTTGAAGGTAAACAATTATAAAAAAGCACTAGGGGTTCAAGGATCCACTTGTAGCAATCCTTGATGTTCAATCCGCTGTGGTTTTTTTATTTCTCAACTAGAATCGATATTAAGATCTATCTAGCCAGATGGTAGAGCTGTTAAACCAAACAATCTATCATATGTAAGGCCAATGTATATGATTCACTCAATGCAAGCTAGGATGAGCATACTCAATTGCATAGGTCAGTCCCAATTCCAATAGGATAAGATCACAATCATAACCATCCTCAAGTCCTGTCACAAGACAAGTCTAGATTATGATTTGAACTTGATTCAAATCACATGCACAGTCCCATACATAATTCAGAAAACCAGAAAAGTAGAACTTTGGTAGGAAGTCCCCACATGAAGATCATAGTACTAGAGCGTACTCCAATTCCTCGGATCATACAGGTCTAGACTAACACAAAGCAATTAAGAACTTAAGTAATTCTCCCAAACATCCATGAGTCATCATAAGACTAAGAAAAACTACTTAGAACTTGTATAAACGTCAAACCATTGTTCATAAACATGGAATTCAATCTTAAGACCATCTAAAAACGAATTGAAACATCTTAGACCCACTACAAGCTTCACCTCTTAGCCCTAGCTAAGAGGTTTAGCCGTTCATGATCTAAGGAAACATGAAACAACTAAGAAAAATATAAAACAGTAAAACAAACTAGAAGGAGTTGTGGAACTCCGAAATCCACTTCCGCCACCTCCAACCTTGCTTAAACTCTTCTTAGATACCCTAGGAATGATCCCTAAGTGTCCTTTTATAGTGGGGAGGCTCCGCAGCATCAGAATATTCCAGAAATTGAGTAAGCTTTCGCAGTGCACAGAGAATTTCGGGACTTGTAGAACAAGTTTTATTACGCAGACGACCGGTCGCAGCTACTGGACGACCGGTCACACGACCGATCTCAAAAGCGTCAAAATCGTCCAGAGAGTTTTAGGATTTTCCAGCCCATAAAATATATTCAAAGACTGATCGCACGACCGGTCGTGGACAGTCCAGTGAGATGTGACTCTGTGGCCCCTCCTGTTGAGTGATGAGACCGGTCGGACGACCGGTCTTGGGCCTTGGACGACCGGTCGTGGGTGTCTTCTTCTTCCTTCTTTTCTTCTCTTCTTTGCTTCTTTCTTCCACACTTTCCCACTTGATCATTTGGTCTTCTTTTCTTCTAAAAAGCGTCCTTAAGTCTTCAATTGATGCTTCTTCTCTCTCATCCCTACAATCACAAATCCATGCATTAGTTCAGTCTATAAACCATAAAAACAAGCATAATGAGTGATGAATTGGGGTTAGAATAAGCACAATTAAGAGCTTAACAAGCATATGAGAATGCGAGAATTTACAAGGACAAGACGAAGATATTCCATGATAAGAACATTCTTCGTAAGACATTCACGATCAATTAAAAAGTCCTTTTGTATAATTCTCGCCTCCATTTATTTCCAGGAAAATTGAGATCTCAATGGATCGGTCCCGACATTGTGCAAACTGTCTACCCATATGGGACCGTCGAGTTGTTAAATCCACGAAACGACAACATTTTTAAGGCGAATGGTCAGCGATTAAAGTCGTTCTTTGGGAAGTTTCCTTCAGAAGGTATGTCCATACCTTTGACTGATCCTGTGTATCAGGATGATTGATCTCCTAGTCTGATGGAGGTATAGAGCAGTTAGGATTAGGAGTTGGTTGCTTTTGTTTATTTTTCATAGGTTTGTTAGAAGGAGGAAGCATTCCACTTTTCACTCTCTCAGGTACTATCATTCCTCACTCCCTTTTATTTTCAAATTGCTCTCATGTTTTGCTCATTGCACATCTTTTACATTGAGGACAATGCAAGATTTGGTTGGGGGTGTAGGATCACTTGGATGAATCTAGCGTTTTGTAACATTTCGAGCAATTATTATGTAGAAATTTTTCAATTTTTTCTAAAATTCAAAACTCTTTTGGAAAACTTTGTTTCTATGCATTCGAGATGATATGAGCATAAGAAGAGGAGATATGAAGTGTATGATGTTGTAAGTCTTAAACTTCTCTCAACGTAATGGTTTTATATGTGAATTCCCCTATTTTTATGATTGATAGAAAATTTGAACACGCATACACCTAGTTCACATTACACGATCTTCATGGGTTGAAGGGATTATGTGATTTGTGGATTAGTTAGATTTTGATTTAAGGTGTTGAGAAACCAAGCCGGGGTATTTTGTCCATCCTTGTCCATGGAAAATATCGAAAGATATTGATTTCTAAAAATCCTATCTAAATTAAAAGAAAAAGGAAAAGGAAAGATGAAATTGGGAATGATGGAAATTTCCGATTGGGGCTACCTACTACCAACCGGGGGATGGTCTACCCATAACCAAAGCCGAAAATGGGACATAGTGTGAAAGTCGTCGGAAGGACGGTAAGGCAAATTCCTGTCATTGGCTTGTTACACTCTATACACCTTGAGATCTATGGTCTAGTTGATCTATGAAGAAAATAATCCTGAAAATTCATGAGATGAATTTTTCACTATGCACACTAGGTTGAAACTGTTCAAGTTCTTCTATTTATCAAATATTCAGCGGGAATTTCATATGGATACTTATTATGTTTTGAGAGTTTACGGTTTCAACCTCTATCACCTAATTTCTCTAACTCTTACACTTGTGTAGCTTGGGATGTATAGAAGAATGGTTTCTAAAGGAGAGTTGGGTTTGGAGAATGGAATTGGTTTCACGCATGTTTTGCTCAGGACTAGCAAAATGCTGGTTGGGGAGTGTGTTGAGCTCTTCATTGTGCATATGCTAACCCCAATTCATCACTCATTATGCTTGTTTTTATGATTTATAGACTAAACTAATGCATGGATTTGTGATTATAGGGACGAGAGAGAGGAAGCATCAATTGAAGACTTAAAGATGCCAGTTAGAAGCAAAGAAGATCAAAGGACCAAGGGTCGAAGGATGAAAGAAAGAAATCTAAGAAAAGAAGAAAGAAAATAGAAGAACACACTCAAGACCGGTCGTCCAAGGCCCAGGACCGGTCGTTCGACCGGTCCGATCACTGAACAGAGGGGACCCAGAGGCCACAACTCTCTGGACTGTCCACGACCGGTCGTACGACCGGTCAGCCACTACTGCGATCGGTCGTGCGACTGGTCCTTGAATTAATTTTCTGGGTTGAAAATTCTCAAAACTCTTTGGACGTTTTTTACACTTTTGAGACCGGTCATGCGACCGGTCGTCCAATAGCTCAGACCGGTCTTGCGACCGGTCGTCTGCATAATGAAGTGTGTTCTACAAGCTCCGATTTTCTCTGCGCACTACGTAAGCTTACGCAATTTCTGGAAGATTCTGATGCTGCGGAGCCTCCCCACTATAAAAGGACACCTAGAGATCGTTCCTAGGGTATCTTAGAAGAGTTTGAGCAAGGTGGGAGGCGGAGGAAGTGGATTTTGAAGTTCCACAACTCCTTCTAGTTTATTTACTGTTTTTATGTTTTTCTTAGTTGTTTCATGTTTCCTTGGATCATGAACGGCTAAACCTCTTAGCTAGGCCTAAGAGGTGAAGCTCGTAGTGAATCTAAGATGTTTCAATTCGTTTAAGTTGGTTTTAAGATTGGATTTCATGTTTATGAACAATAGTTTGAAGTTTAATTCAAATTCTAAGTAGTTCTTCTTAGTCTTATGATGACTCATGGATGTTTGGAAGAAGTACTTGAGTTCTTAATTGTTTTGTGTTAGTCTAGACCTATATGATCCGAGGAATTGGAGTACGCTCTAGTATTATGATCTTCATGTGGGAACTTCCTACCAAAGTTCTACTTTTCCTGAAATTTTGTCGTATGTGGGACTGTGTATGTGATTTGAATCAAGTTCAATTCATGATCTAGCTTTGTCTTGTGATAGGACTTAATGATGATTATGATTGTGAACTTAGCTTATTTGAATTGGGACTGACCTATGCAGTTGAGTATGCTCGTCCTAGCTTGCATTGAGTGAATCATATACATTGATCTTACATATGGCAGATTGTTTGGTTTAACTGCTCTATCATCCAGCTAGATAGATCTTAATTTTGATTCTAGTTGAGAAAGTTAGAAACCACAGCGAATTGAGCATCAAGGATTGCTACAAGTGGATCCTTGAGTGCCCTTTTATTAATTGATTTCTTCAGTTTAGTCAACATTGCTACTTACATCAATCTACTACAAATCTGGTTATTAGCTTCTCAATAGAAACTATTGGATGTGTTTGTGAATTCCTACATAAGTCCCTGTGGATCGACCTCGGTCTTACCGAGTTTATTACTACATCGCAACCCTACACTTGGGGAAGCGAACAAGAGGATCCGATGTAAACCTTCTTGGAGAGTGTTAACGTCTAATTTGGTAACAGGATCCTCCAGACGTTCATTTTTCTTCAAGCAAGCTTCCTTCCAAACTGAAAGCCAAAGGAGAAAATTAAGGGTGGCCGGCGTTCAGTCGTTGGCCCTCCGAACCTTAAGTTAAACGAGATATGGTAATGAAGTAAAGAGTATGATGTGGGCTTAGAGATTGTGTACCTTTATCATCTATAGGACCATCTATTTATATAGATCCGAGTGATCCAGTTTGTTACGCAAGCCATTAAGATCACTGCTGATTTCAGGGGATGAGGTGCTTATCTTGTTAATCCTTAAATAAGGAGATGACTAACCACTCTAGACTTCTAGCTGATTACATCCTTTGATGGAGATGTTTGGAGCTATAAATAGAAACAACCCCAAACTGGCCTATACAGGCTGTTGGTACTAAAAAGGCAGAGGATGCTCTGGCTCGGGGGATAACCTCGTTTGACAACCACAAACCGAGCTGCTCGCATGCCGAAATGCGACCCCTTTCAACAACCACGAGCCGAGCTGCTCGCATGCGGAAGTGTGACCCCTTTCAACGACCACGAGCCGAGCTGCTCGTATGCAGAAGTGCGACCCCTTTCGACGACCACGAGCCGAGCTACTCACATGCGTTTGAATGGTGTGGTCGGCGGCGGTCTGGGACTAAGTATGAATAAAGGGCTCGCGATTAGACAAGCTGGTCACGACTATTATTTGAATGACGCTACTTCGACGACCAAATTTATTCCATAACAAATGCCCCCCAAATCTTTAGCGTTGATAAGCTACGCCAAAGGATTTGTCCATATATATGTAACCACCTATCGGAGGAGAAGCCGTACGTGACTGACCACGAATGACCTGACATTTATAAGAGCCAGCTTTTCGCAGCTTTTCGGCTGATAGAGATGAAGCGACGCTTGCCACATGTCTCCGTATTTAATGCTCGTGCCCGTTCGACTGTCGGGCCGGATGGGGGGTCGCCGCGTGTCACCCAAATCAAATCAAATGATTGCTTATAAATATTAGAATCTACGGAGGTTACTTCATTTTTGAAATCTCGCTGAAGAACACCAGAAATCCTCCTCCTTCTTTTCTTCCTTTTTTTGTGTAACCTCTTCACAGAGGTATTTCTTCTCCTTTCCTTTTTTTTTCCTTCTATCTCTCTTTTTGGTTTACCATGGCTGGAAACTCTGATGAAGAAATCGTTCCCTTGGGAGATGATACTCCTGACTCATCCGAGTCAAATAACGCCAAAGTACCGACAAAAAGGTATTCGGCCGCCGGTTATCCATCAATAATGACGGAGGAACAGCTTTCGAGCTTACGGGAACGATATCGGATCCCTGACTCCGTCATTCTTAGGCTGCTGGGGAGAGGAGAGATTGTCGATTCTCCGCCACCGGGCTATGTGGCCATTTATGAATATTTTTTTCGGCTCGACGTGCGCCTTCCCCTGCACCCCTTCATTCGCGATTTCCTCCGTATCTATAAGATTGCCCTCGGCCAACTCATAGTAGATGGTTAGAGGGTGGTTATAAGTGCATTCGTCCTCTGAAAGTAGACGGGGAATGAGGACTTAACTACTGACGAGTTTTTGAGGATGTACCAGTTGAAAAAAGCCCTATCCAGTGACGGTTGGTACTACCTCTGCTTTTGGCACCGAGATAACTTTATCATGTGGAACCCTACCTCAAATTATCCCGGATCGAGAAAAAAGTGGTTCTACGCCTCTAGCAACTGGGAGTTCGATATGGGCTCTGACCCCAAAGGCCACAACGTCAATCGCTTCTTTGGCAAAGGTGGGTTGATTTTTACCCCTTTGCTCGAAGATGAGAAAGTTTAATTTTTGTTGCTGACTGACCTCTCTTCTTCGTGCCTCGCAGGAATTCCCATCGGGAAAAGGCTGAACTTGTGAGGAGGGCTTAACGAGAAGCTCACCAATGTTTACAAACTTTCAGTGGCTGCCCGCAACGTCAACGCTGCTTTAGATCCTCACTGTCTCTCTGCTGCCGGTCTGATCTCTCAAGAGGAGATGACAAACGTAGGAGATAAAAGGGGTGCGCTAGGGGTACTTCCCCGTCTAAAGGGCACGGCCTCGAAGAGGCAAAAGAAGTTAGCGACTGGTCCTTGTACTGCATCTGCTCAACCAAAGGGATATGCTCGTGGCTCACAGCCGCATAGCACTCCTCAAGAGGGAGTTGCTGTGACCCCTCCTGCTGTCGCGACCCCTCCTGCTGTTGCGACCCCTCCGGCTGGCTCCCGCAGTCAGCCAATAATCGACATTATCGATAACTCACTAAAGAGTGATCGGGCGGAGCCAAGTCTCCCCTCGAGAGAGATGGGATGCGAGCCCAATGCTGCTCGTGAGTCGGCTGGACCTGCCTTGGAGCCTCTGGCTGCTAGCGAGGCGAGCTCTTCTGAGATGGTCATAGCCCAACCTTCAGGGTCTGGAGTCTATGTCATCCCATCACACTTGCATCCAATTTACAAGTTTATTTTTGAGAATATTGCCCCCAACTCCTTTGGGGCCCTCCCGAAACCTAGTCTAGAGGCTCTCTCCACGGATATCGGAGTGAGATTAGTTCAGGTGAGGACCTTCCCTTTATCCTCCCCCCCCCCCCCCTATCCTTTTTTCTTTTTTGTTTGAAAAGATCATTTGAATGATCATTTCTGGTTCTTTGAACAGAGTTTGGACCTCAGGCTAAGGACAAGGCGTGACATTGATGCTGCCCGCCGCATCATCGATGTGGGGGAGAAGAAAAGAAGCGATGGAGGGCGAGATCCAGGGGAGGGATCGCATAATAAAATCCCAAGAGGCCCTGGTCACCAAGTTGAATGAGGAGAAGCAAATTCTCATTGCCAATGTCCAAGTTTTGACTGATAGTTATCAGTCATTAGACCTCAATTTTGCAAGGCTCCAGGAAATACATACGAAGAGCGAGAAGGAGAAGGAGATCTTTCACCAGGACAAGATCTCCCTCGAGGAGCGGCTCAGGGATTGTCGGTCTCGGCTTGAAGACGCTGAGAAGACCCTTGCCCAGTTGAAGGATGATCCATCCACTAGGATGAGGAGAGGATGGCCTACGTCAAGATGGTGGCTGAAGAAGGTCCTTGTACAGTTCTAGAGTTCCAGACTTCTCAACTCTATGAGGACGAGCGTTATGAGGTATACATCACTGATCGCGACTTTGCGGTCAGGGTTATGCAGCAAATCTCTCCGTCCTTCAGCATGGAGCAATTCGATAGAGTTGCTTTCGAGGTCGCAGCTAAAGAGCGGGCTGCAGCCAAGAATGAAGTTACAGAAGCTATAGACGCTGGGCGTGCTTCTGAAGCAGGTCCTGAGGTAGAGAGTCGAGAAGCTCCTCCGAATGAAGAGTGAATACTTCCCAAGTCGTTCCCCTTTCCTTCTTGCTCAAAAGTATATGTATCTCCTTCATCTATTGTAATTTGAAAGGTTTTTAATAAAAAATAGGCGTTTTGTTTTACCTCTTTGTTGTGCCATTTAATGAATTGATAGCCGTTTAAATGCTTTACTAAGTTCATGAAAATGAATTAGGCTCAATTGGGGGGTCTAAGTGACCACATCAATTAAGTCTTTGGCTCTGCCTGGAGCAGAAGATTTGGCAAAGGGAATGTATAAATTCCCTTCGGGGCTATTTAGATCCAACTAATGGAGTAGCGACCAAAGGAGAGTCAATCTTTATTCGAATGTCGTTTGAATTTGCATGGAATTACGGAAAGTATTGAAGTAGATGCTCTACGTGCCAAGGGCAATGTAGGGGTTTTCCTTACATGTCTTCGAGATAATATGTACCTGGTCGCACAATTTTGATAACCCGATAGGGGCCCTCCCAATTTGGATCCAACGAACAGGCAGGGGTTCCGAGATTTTGTCTGAGGATCAAATCACCGAGCTAAAATGCTCTAGGTTGGACCTTTACATTACGGTAGCGAGCTATATGCTGTTGGTAAGCTGCTGTTCGAAGTTGAGATGCGTCCCTTCTTTCTTTCAGGAGGTCGAGATGGAGCCTCAGACCTTCTTGATTGCTCGTGGAGTCGTACTGCTCTATTTGATACGAGGGCACTTCAATTTCGACAGGGACAACTGCATCGGTACCGAATGCCAGAGAAAAAGGGGTTTCCCCAGTTGTCGTTCTATAGGCCCATAAGACTTCGGGTAGAAACTCCGGCCACATACCTTTACATCCGTCGAGCTTAGTCTTTAGATGATGTTTAATGATCTTATTGACTGCTTCAACTTGTCCATTAGCCTGGGGATGATATGGGGAGGTTCGAACATTTCGTATCTTCCATTTTTCGCAAAACTCCGAGAACGCAGCGTTGTCGAATTGCTTTCCATTGTCGGTGATTATAAAATGGGGGAGCCCGTAACGACATATGATATTTTTCCACATGAACCTAGTAGTCTGTTTTTTTCATGATTGTGGTTAACGGTTCTGCCTCGATCCATTTGGTAAAATAATCGACTACTACGATTACAAACCTATTCTGACCTTTCCCAGTAGGCAATGGTCGGATGATATCCACTCCCCATTGGGCGAAGGGCCAAGGCCGTCCATCAGTGTCATCTGCTCATATGGTACATGGGGTATTGGAGAATATCACTGGCATTTGTCGCATTTTTTAGAAAATTCGATTGCATCCGCCTTCATGGTAGGCCAGTAATACCCTTGCCTCATTGCCTTATATGCTAACGATCGTCCCTTAGGATGGTTACCGCATGCCCTCTGGTGTATTTCATCAAGAACGCGATGTGCTTCTTCTCGTTGAAGACACCTTAAATATGGTAAAGTAAAGCTTCTATGTAGTAAAATTCCATTTTGTAAAGGTTACCTGGCAGCACGGTGACGAATTTGTCGTGCAGACTTTTTATCATCTGGGAGTTGTCCGTCTTTGAGGTAAAGGACGATGGGATCCATCCAACATGGAGAGGAATGCACTGTGACTACTTGTTCTGAGGCGGATTGACTGATACTCGGAGCATGAAGATGCTCGACAGAAACAGATCGTGCTAAATCAGATTCTGGTGCAGAAGCTAGCTTTGCCAGGGAGTATGTAAGCTTATTCTTCTCGCGAGGAATGTGAATTATTTCATATTTGCTTAGCTTTGCGAGCAGAATAAGTACTCGAGATTTGTACAAGGCTATTCGCTCTTCTTTCGCCTCGAATTCGCCAAGCACTTGATTGACTATAAGCTGAGAGTCGCTGTGAACGAGGAGATTCTGTATCGCAAGCACATTCGATAGTTCGAGGTCGACAATCAAAGCCTCATATTCTGCTTCATTGTTAAAGACATGAGTGTCGAAGCGCAAAGCATATTCTACATATGACCCGTCTGAAGCAATTAAGATCAAGCCGGCTCCACTTCCGATGGCGCATGAAGATCCTTCCACGAAAAGCGACCAGGGGGTCTGGTCGCTGGTCACAAAGTCGCTGCCAGTGGTGGAAACTGTCGGGGTCAAATACGTGAACTCAGCGATGAAATCAGCCACGGCTTGGCCCTTAGTGGCAGTTCTTGAACAAAATGAAATGTCGTGCTCACTGATCTCAATTGCCCATTTTGTCAATCACCCTGATACCTCAGGTTTCTTAAGGACTTAGCTTAATGGATGATTCGTAGGTATTAATATAGAGTGGGCCTGGAAATATGGTCATAATTTCGAGCTGCAATCACTAAGGCGAAAGCTAATTTTTTCATATCAGAATATCGAGTTTTGGCATCCACCATCGCTAGACTAATATAATAAACGGGCCTTTGGAGCCTGGAATCTTCTCTTATTAATGCGGCGCTAACGGCCGTAGAAGATACAGATAAGTAAAGAATGAGCTGCTTATGCGAAATAGGTTTTGATAAAATAGGAGGTGCGCTCATATATTGTTTCAGTTGTTGGAATGCCTCCTCACAATGCTGGGTCCATTCCCAGTTGGTTTTTACGGTAGCATGGAGAAGCTTAAAGAAGGGGAGACACTTATCAGAGGCACGCGAAATAAACCTGTTCAATGATGCAATGCGACCAGCCAATATTTGGACATCTTTGAGAGTGGATGGGGACTTCATTTCGATCAAGGGTTTTATTTTCTCAAGATTTGCCTCGATTCCTCGCTGGCCAACCATAAACTCAAGAAATTTTCCAGCAGAAACCCCGAAAGGACATTTTTCTGGATTTAATTGAAATTACGGTTTTACCGCTCGTAGAGATACTCGAAGATATGCCTAATGTCCTAGAGGGGGTGAATAGGACTTTTAAATTTCCAATTACAATTTAAAACTAATCAAGTCAATATTATCAACCAAGATTATCACAATAACATTCAAGGCAATTATATGATGAATTTGTAAGTAAAGACTATCATAGGCATTTCATCAAACAGTTAGCATTCATGATTGACTAAACCATTCAACACATAGCAATCATTCAATCTCACAATGCACAACGATTTATAGTGGTTCGGTTTCCCTACTCCACTCCCGGTTCACGATCTCAACCTATGAGACCACCGAATTTCACTATAGTCGTGGTTTTAAATCAGGTTAACCATCAACCTTAACATCCTTTGACCTAGGACCGTGTTTACCATCCGCCGATGGCCCAATCCAGGGTCTTGACGAGTTTGGATCTCAAACTCTCACCAATCCTAATCCAAGGATGATCACGTACACTCCCGCCGGAGTTTACCAATACAAGGAATAGTGATTCAATAAATGGACTCTCAAATACTAGACATACCTAGACGATTGAGCCCCGATTCAATGCCTTTGATGAGTAGCTTCAGCTCCACGTGCTTCAGCTTCTTTTTGTGCTCCCAAGATCAGCTACCGATGCAAATGATGTGATTATGATTATGTCGGGTAGTTGGGAGAGAGATGGTCAAGTTCCTCTTGCCTATTCAATGCAATGGTTATGAGGGAACTACCAACCTTCAGCATTCAATGGCTATAAACGACCTCATAAAGATATTTCGAAGGTAGGTTAGCCATGAATGTAGATCTTGAGTTCATACTTCAAACCGAGCTTTGAATACTCATGACAAGCCATTAATGGCTAGGTTTGAATGATGAACTCAAGGGAGTTAAAAGCAAAGAGGGTAGGAGGATGTGAGTAAAGACTCTCTCTCTCTTAGCTCTTGATGGGTGTTGAATGCATCCAAGAAAGACCACAAGATATGGCTATAGAGAGCCCCTAATGATGGCCCCAACGGATAAAAAATGATCACGTCCGACCTGTCAGAGAGAGGTCTTAACCGATCGGACAGACCGGTCATATTTCAAAAGGAAGCACATCATATGGGTCTGTTCGACCGGTCAAGACCGGTCGGCTAACCTTGCTGGACAACATTTGGAAAGCAGTCTGACCGGTCAAGACCGGTCGGTTGTGCTTGCTGGACTACTTGTAATATGCAGACCGGTCGGTTGCCTTCCTGGTATACTGCAGCAACCTACTGGACACATATGAATTGCTTGCCGACCGGTCAAGACCAGTCGGCAGTCTAGCTGAACTACTCACAGCAAGGTCACTGACCTCTTTTAATATTCCTGGCCGACCGGTCAAGACCAGTCGGCTGTCCAGCTGAAGTTATCACAGCAAGTCTACTGTCTGTGTTGATGAGCCTGGCCGACCGGTCGGTTGTCTAGATGATCTTGTCACAGCAAGCTTGCTGGACTAAGTCTTTCAACACAGCAGAGGATCACTTCAATGATGAAGTATGAAGTGATTAGGTGCATGGAGTCCAAAGTTTGGACATGTTTTCAATCACGATTAGCACCTGCCATAGTCATACAAGTCTGATTAACTTGAGCAAGGGTCGGGAAGGAATGGGAAAGTTAGGTAGGTAATTATGCTATTCATTGATGTTTTGGGTTTCCTAAGGTCGATCTATATGCAACTTACCTGAGATCTTGTTTCGGCTTGAGCTTGAGCAATGGAAGAAGCATAGTTTTCAAGTCTTGAGCTTCAAATCTTCGACCGAGGCTCACACGACAAGACGCGACCAACCAACACAGCAATTGACAAAATAAAGTGTACTAACATAATTTCATCCGATACTTCCTCATCAGGTCGAAGGCTTCCCGGAGGTCTATAAGATGATTGTTGGCAACGCCACTTTTCACGAGCATGTCGTCGACGTAAACTTCCATATTCTTTCTAATTTGTGCGGCGAATATCTTATTGACTAAGCGTTGATAGGTAGCACCTGCATTCTTGAGACCAAAGGGCATTACTTTGTAGCAATACAAGCCTCAATCAGTGATAAAGGTAGTGTTTGGACAATCGGGCGGATGCATCATAATCTGGTTATAAGCAGAATAGGCGTCCATAAAACTAAGCAGGGCATGCCCTACTGTTGAAACAACTAATTAATCGATGCGAGAAGTCGGGAAACAATCCTTCAGGCACGCCTTGTTCAGGTCGGAGTAGTATACACACATTCTCCATTTTCCATTAGTTTTTTGAACGAGGACCATGTTCGCGACCCATTTTGGATAATCAACTTCCTCAACGAAATCGACGATCAATAACTTTTCGACCTCAGTTTTAATCACCATTTGCCTTTCTGCGGTGAATGCTCGTTGACACTGATGAACAGGTTTATACTTCGGATCAACATTCAGACGGTGAACTACAACATTAGGGTCGATACCTGGCATGTCTCTATGAGACCAAGCGAATATATCTTGATATTCGGTCAGAAAATGAATCAGATTTGCTCAAAAGACGTCGCTTAAGGAGGATCCGATATAAACCTTCTTGGACGAGTTATCTTCGGATAAGGTGATTTTGACTGTCTCCTCCCCCGGAGTACCTGATTGATGAGCGTCGTCTCTCGGGTCCAACGTTATTGCTATTGGCAGATCCGTTGAGTCTCCTGTAATCATCATAACAGGGGATGCTTGGGCATTTTTGAGATCTTGTACGGCGATTTCGTAGCATGCTTGAGCTTCTTTCTGGTTCCCTCGTACTACCTCGATTCCGCTTGGAGTAGGGAATTTGATGCACAGATACAAAGGGTGTAAAGATGCCCCTATTTTGGTGAGCGATGGTCGACCCAAAATGGCGTTGTACGCTGATCTTCGATCCACCACGAGGAAATTACGACTTCACCTCCAAAGCCGACGAGGGGAGTGGAGATAGGTTTGAGTAAACTTCTGGCAAGTGTCATTTTGTTGAAAGCTTCCAAGTAAAGAACATCAGCGGAACTACCTATATCCAACATAATACGATGAGTTAAATAGTTCGATACCTTTAACGCGACCACGATGGAGTCCTCATGAGGGAAATGAATCCCTTCAGCATCTTTAAGAAAGAAAGAGATCGGATGGTGGCTAGGATTTGATGTATCGGAGGATTTTTCCAGCCAATAAATATGTTGAGGCTTCTGGGATGCCTTGCGAGCACATGCTTTCCTTGACGCTTGAGAATCTCCCCCACAAGCTGGACCTTTCAGGTGAGGCATCGATCCTTTTAGGTGATCGATCCTGTCAGGACACGTAATTTCGGAGATGACCATTCCGGATAAAAGCCTTAATGTGATCTTTCAAAGATATACAATCTTGGGTGTTATGCCCATGATCTTTATGAAAATAGCAGAACTTTCTTTTGTCTCTTTTTTCAGGATCAGACTTGATCATTGGAGGCCACTTCACATAAGATTTATGCTTTATCTCCATTAATACTTTCTCAGGAGATTGGTTGAGAGGTGTATAGTTATGATATTTACCGGAATAAGGCTTCTTAGGGGAACGATCCCGCCGATCACGTCGGTATCTCTTATCAGAGGAAGAAATCTCCTCAGGCTACGTTTCTTCCCTTGTATGCCGTGATGTGCCAAAGCAACTTCTTCCGCATTTATGTATTTTTTAGCCTTAGATTGGAATTCAGTCATGGTTTTGGGAGGATTTTTATCCAAGGCGAACCAAAATTTTTCGCTAGTAATTCCTGCTATAAGGGCAGTGAGGCCTTTGTCTTCAGTATAACCTTCAGTCTGGACGGCTTCTGCAGTGAACCGAACTGTGAACTCCTCAATTATTTCCCCATGTTATTGCTTTAGATCCGTTAAATGAGATGCAGGCTTTTTTATACGGATGCTTCCCATGAACTGAGAGGGGAAGAGATCCGATAATTGGGAGAAGGATTCGAGAGATCGAGGTTTCAGACCTCTAAACCATGTACGTGCAGCATCTTTTAGTGTTAAGGAAAAAGCCCTACACATAATTTCTGAACCATATCCCTCTAGGTCCATAAGTGACCTGTAGGTCTCCAGATGCTCGAGGGGATCGTTGATACTTGTATACGAGGCGATGATAGGCGTTCGTTATTTTCTAGGCAAAGGGGCCTCCATAACTTCGTGAGTGAAGGGAGATTCTGACCGGTGGATTGATGCCAAAGCAACAGGGGGAAGGTTTGACCGATACCATTGTTCCATATCAGCGAAGCGGTCCTCGATTCTATTAAGATCTCCTCCCCAAGGTAAAGTAAAATTCGAGGTTTTAATAGTGGATCCTGGAGATCGTTGTTGCCGGGAGGTTCTAGAATGTATAGATTGTGGAGGAAGTATCGGAACTTGATTGTTGAGTGGCATTCGATTCGAATGAGGATTTTTCTGGGTTTGTGGCTCACCTGCAGAATGCCTAGAGGCTACTGGTGCGGATCGTAGCGGTGGCCCTTCTGGTGGTTGCTGTGGTTCAGGAAAATGCTGACCAAATCGATTTGATAAGGTTTGAAGCCCAGCTTTGAGAGTAAGAAGTGTGTTGCCGACGAAACGCATAACGTCATCTTGACCGCCTGATACATCGTGAAATGGATTTTGTGACGGCAAGTTGGACTCTACCGGGAGAATGCCAGTCGAAGTAGTCTGAGGGAGATTAGATGCTGGTTCAGGGATGTTAGGCGGAAGTAAAGTCTGCCTTGATGTGGAAGGATGAACCGTCTTTGGGGGAGGCATAATGGGAGATAACGATCGGTGATGAGAATGACTAATTCCCACAGACGGCGCCAATCTATTAACATCTAATTTGGTAACAGTATCCTCCAGACGTTCATTTTCCTTCAAGAAAGCTTCCTTCCAAACTTAAAAGCCAAAGGAGAAAACTAAGGGTAGCCAGCATTCCGTCGTTGGCCCTCCGAAGCTTAAATTAGACGAGATATGGTAATGAAGTAAAGAGTATGATGTGGGCTTAGAGATTGTGTACCTTTATCATCTATGGGACCATCTATTTATATAGATCCGAGTGATCCAGTCTGTTACGCAAGCCATTAAGATCACTGCTGATTTCAGGGGATGAGGTGCTTATCTTGTTAATCCTTAGATAAGGAGATAACTAACCACTCTAGACTTCTAGCTGATTACGTCTCTTGATGGAGATGTTTGGACCTATAAATAGAAACAACCCTAAACCGGCCTATACGGGCTACTAGTACTAAAAAGGCGGAGGATGCTCGGACTTGGAGGATAACCTCGTTTAACGATCACGAACTGAGCTGCTCGCATGTGGAAGTGCGACCCCTTTCAACGACCACGAGCCGAGCTGCTCGCATGCAGAAGTGCGACCCCTTTCGACAACCACGAGCCGAGCTATTCGCATGCGGTTGGATGGTGTGGTTGGTGGCGGTTTGGGACGAAGTATGAATAGAGGGCTCGCGATTAGATAAGCTGGTCACGACTATTATTTGAATGACGCTGCTTCGACGACCAAATTTATTCCATAACAGAGAGGTTATCTTTAGATAGGTGGATTTCGACTATCTCCTCTCTTGGGGTTCCTGATTGATGAGCATCCTTCCTTGGGTCCAATGCTGTTGCTATCAAGGGATTCGCTTGGTCTTCTGTAATCGTCATAATAGGAGCTGCTTGGACATTTTTTCGATCTTGTACCACAATTTCATAGCATGCTCGAGCTTCCTTTTGGTTCCCTCGTACTACCCCGACTCCGCTTGGAATAGGGAATTTAATGCATAGATACAGGGGGTGTAGAGCTGCTCCTATTTTGGTGAGCGAAGGTCGACCGAGAATAGCATTGTATGCTGATTTTCGATCGACCACTAAGAAGTTGAAGAACACAGTGGTTTTTGCTGGGCTTTCTCCGAAGGTAACTGGAAGGTCGATGCTCCCTTCTGGTGTTACAACTTCACCCTCGAAGCCAACGAGGGGGGTGGAGATAGGTTTAAGTAAATTTTTTGCCAGTGTCATCTTATTGAAGGCTTTTAAATAAAGGATGTCGGCAGAACTACCTGTATCCAACATAATACGATGAGTTAAATAGTTTGATACCTTGAATGCAACCACGATGGAGTCCTCGTGAGGGAAATGAATTCCTTCAGCATCTTCAAGAGAAAAAGAAATTGGATGATGGTTAGGATTTGGCGTATCGGATGATTTTTCCAGCCAATAAATATGTTGAGGCTTTTGAGACGCTTTCCGAGCATATGCTTTCCTTAAAGCTTGAGAATCTCCCCCACAAGCCGGACCTCCAGCAATGGTTCGAATTTCACCAATGGGTTCCGCATCTTCCTGTGGAGGGTGATGTTGAGGCGACCTTTTCCTTTGTGATGAGGTATCGATTCTTTTAGGCGACAGATCCTGTCGCGCAATGTAATCCCGGAGATGTCCCTTTCGAATTAAAGATTCAATTTGATCTTTCAGAGATATATAATCTTGGGTATTATGCCCATGATATTTGTGAAAATAGCAGAACTTTCTTTTGTCTCTTTTTTCAGGATCTGATTTGATCCTTGAAGGCCATTTTACATAGGATTTATGCTTTATCTCCATTACTACTTTCTCAGGAGATTGATTGAGAGGTGTATAGTTGTGATATTTACCGAAGTAAGGCTTCTTAGGGGAACAATCCCGTCGATCGTGCCGATATTTCCTTTTGGAGGAAGAGATCTCCTCAAACTTATGTTTCTTCCCTTGTATACCGTGACTAGCCAAAGCAACTTCTTCTGCATTAATGTATTTTTTAGCCTTGGCTTGGAATTCAGTCATAGTTTTAGGAGGATTTTTATCCAGGGCGAATAAGAATTTCTCGCTTGTGATTCCTGCCATAAGGGCAGTGAGGCCTTTTTCTTCGATATAACCTTCAGTTTGGATGGCTTTGAAATTACGTCGGTAGTCTATCACGACACCTTCGTATATGCGGAAGCTTAAAGAGCAACTAGAATTATGGCTAAGTCCTATAGGGGGTGATTAGGACCTTTTGAAATCCTTTTCGCCTACTTACACAATTTAACAAATTAAATTAAGTAAGCAAGAACACTTCGGCTTCCAAGCCTAAATGGGTCCAATCATAAGACTAGCTATGATTTAAGCAATAAACAACCTAGTCTAGTCTAAGCATGCATAGATAATAAAATGATTTAACTAATCAAGCTCCTAATCTATGCAACCTATGTAGACTTATGAGAATGGATCAATAAGCTCAAGTCTACACTACTAGTGAAAGTACACCTTGTATGTGGATGTGCCTATCTAGTGCCAGCATACATTCCTATCAAGCATTCATAATTAAACAATTAAACATACAATGTTAAGATATCAATGTGCCCAATTCAATCACAAACACAAGCATGTATAGTGGTTCGACTTTAGGTCTACTCCACTCCCGGTTCAAGTACTCAACTCCTTTAAGTACACGGGCATTCACTATCGGAGGTTTTAAATGAAGTTCACCTCTCAACCTTTACACGGAGGTTTTACTGGTTCACCTCTCAACCATAACCGGAGTTTTGGACAAAGGGCTAACTCTCAACCCAAACGGAGTTTTGAACATAGGCTAACTCTCAACTCGACGCACGTTTACTCCCATGTCGGAGGCTCCCCCTTGGAGACTTTTATTAGGCCCGACAAACGAGCCAAGGAATGCCAAACAACCCCTAGTCTTTAGGCCAACAAAGGGGCCAAGGAACGGCTAACATCCCTAGTTCGAGTTTGACAAACAAACTCTACACTCAACTCCCACAGGGAATTGAGTGGATGGACTCTCAATAAAGACAACCTTACTTGTCGGATGAACCCCTTGTTCAGCGTCGGTTCGGGTTGCTTGATCTTCGCTCTCCCGTGCTTCAATCAGCTTCCCTTGCTCCCACGATCGTGTTGCCGTTACGTCGCCAATGCCTCAGCTACACTCGATCAATCACCTTGCTTGTGTGCCTTTGAGATGCCCAAGGTGATAGGAGGGTGGGTTTGAGAACTCTACAACTATTAGGAATGGGTTGCCTAGAGTTTCTCTCCTACAACAATCTCATCTTAGAGTTTTGGACAAGGATATGACTATCAAGGAAGATCTAAACTCTAGAGATCAAGAGGGGATGAAGGTCATCTTCTTCATGAGTTTGGAATGCTCCAATCTTGTGTTAAAGCACAAGAAAGATGCCTGGCATAGGTTGGGAATGAGCCTCAAATGGTCTCCAACAATGGTGGCTTCACTCCTCTCAAAATCCCTCTTATTACCCCTCAAAATGAGCCAAGACCCTTTATAAAAGATGTTCAAATGGACAGAAAACGGGCAAAAAAGGGCTAGTCCCGACCTGTCCCGACCGGTTGGCCAAAGGCCAGGCAAGACAAGGAGTACACTGTCTAGAGGGGAAACCTGTCCGACCGGTCGTGACCGGTCGGCCCAATGGCCTGTTAATTGCTGTCTCTAGACTAGGCCTGTCCGACCAGTCTTGACCGGTCGGGACCGATCGGACAGGCCTGAGTTCAACCAGTTTGTTTGCTGACCCACCTTTTTCACAACTCATCTTCTATGGAGAAGGTTTGGGTGATCTTTTGGGACACCTACAGCCAATCTATGATGACTAAAGGTTTCCTAATATGGTCAAGGTCATCAAAGAGGTTAAGGGTTAGGTTTTGGTCAAGGTTAAGGCACACCAAGGCATCACTTTTACCTGTTTCTTCTTCCTTGATGCAGCAGGGCCACTTGAGTCTTCAGTCTTCGTCTTCATTAAGCTCAACCGACACTAGACTCACTAACCTAAGTGATTGACAAACAAGGTGCACTAGTATGCCACAGAAAATTGCACTAATAGGCTTCTGCTGTAAACCGAACTGTGAACTCCTTAATTGTTTCTCCGTGTTGCTGCTTTAGATCCGATAGATGAGATGCAGGCTTTTTGGTACGGATATTTCCCATGAACTGAGAAAGGAAGAAATCCGATAATTGGGAGAAAGATTCTATAGACCGAGGTTTTGGGCCTCAAAACCACGTACGCGCTGCATCCTTTAGAGTTAAGGAAAAAGCTTTACACATAATTTCCGAACTATATCCCTCTAACTCCATGAGAGACCTATATGTCTCCAAATGTTCGAGAAGATCATCGATACCAGTATATGGGACGATGCTAGGCGTTCGGTATTTTCTAGGCAAAGGAGCATCTATTACCTCACGGATGAAGGGGGGTTCAGCTCGATGGATTGATGCAAAAGCAGCAGGCGGGAGATTGGATCTATACCATTGCTTCATATCTGCGAAACAATCTTCGATTCTCTTGAGATCTCCTTCCCAAGGTAAAGTATAACTCGAAGTTTCGACACCAGATCCTTGATATCGTTGTTGCCGAGAGATACTGGAATGTATAGATTGTGGAGGAGGTGCTGAAGTTTGATTGCCGAGTGGCATGCGACTCGAATGAGGATTTCGCTGAGCTCGTGGTTCATCTTTGGAATGTCTGGAAGCTAGCGGTGCAGAGCGTAATGGTAACCCTTCTGGAGGTTACTGCGATTCAGGAAAATACTAATCGAACCGATTAGATAAGGTTTGAAGCCCAGTTTTGAGGGTAAGGAGTGCGTCTCCGACGAAATGCATAACACCGTCGTAGCCACCAGATATATCGTGAAATGGATTTTGTGACAGTAGGTTGGGCTCTTCCGGGGGAATCCCCGTCGAAGCGCTCTGAGGGAGATTGGGTATTGGTTCAGGGATGTCAGGCGGAGGTAACATCTGCCTTGAAGTAGAATGACGAGCTGTCTTCTTAGGAGGCATGGTGGGAGGTGACAATCGATGATGAGGGCGGATTGAATTTCGGGAGTTTCCCACAAACGACATCAATCTGTTAACGTCTGATTTTGGTAACAAGCTCCTCGAAACGTTCACCTTCCAGGAGAGCTCCCCTTTAGACCTGAAAGCCAAAGAAGGAAATTAAGGGTGGCCGGCGCTTGGCCGTTAGCCCTCCGAAGCTTAAGTCAGATAGGACTCGATAGTAAGATGAAGTATGAGACGTGGGTTTTGAGATTGCATATATTTATCACCAATGGGTCATCTATTTATACAAGTCCGGAAGGTCCAGTTTGTTACGCAAGCTATTGAGATCACTACTGATCTGGGGGGATAAGGAGTTTATCCCGTTAATCCACAGATAAGATAATGGTATAACCAATCTAGACATCTAGCTAATCACATTCATTAATGGAGGCCTCTCATGGTCCGGAACTATGAATAAAAACAAGCTAAAGCCGGCCTATACGAGTTACTGGTACTATGAGACGAGGGACGTCCCAAACGAACGACCAGAGACCAGGATTGCTCAGATTTAGGAATATCCTCGTTTGATGACTAGGGAGTAGAGCTGCTCGAGTAACGGAGGTGTCCCCACCTGGTGACCAGCAACCAGTCCTGCTCGCATATTCGGAAGTGCATACAAACGCGTCTACACGATATGCGATCTTCAACCATAAGGGCTCGTTGGTCAAATGATGGAATCAAAAGGCGCTCGCGGGTCTTGGATCTTAAACATCTTTGACGACTAACTTTATCCTACAACATCTGTAATTTTTAAATTTTAGTTGAGACTATAAATATAAAATGGGGGGCATGGTAGCCCTTGCTTTGATTTTTCTAATAAAAAAAGTGTTTTCTCTTGAAATTCTTCTTCCTGCAGATTAGGTTTCCAAGATTTGCTCCAAAAGCTAGTGTCGAGGATTCCGCCAGATTCAAGCTTTCGTCTTCTCTTCGAGTCTCTTCGGTGCACAAGATAAGAACTTTCAACCCTCCATTGTTCTCATTCCTTCTTCTTTCCCCGAGAACCCTCCAAAATTCATCCCATAGGCCTTTCATCTCTCTCCATCCCATCTACGACCAGCCCCACCTGGTAGTACATGCATGTGGACCCCACAGTACGATCGTACATCTACCAAATGCACATGTGGGCTGCCGCACGTGTGGCTGTTGCACGGGTAGCGGAGACCCATAGTTCTCTTATTTCTTCTCCCCTTCTCTTCCCTAAAATCCTAATCCTAACCCTCCATCAAAATCCCTTTACCCTTAACCCTTATTTTTTTAAGAAATCCACTCCAACAACTGTCCAAATAGCCTACCACAATCCAAATTGAATCAATGCTGTTGGATTTTGTTTAGAACTTTATTTTTACTTGTTTGTGGATTGATTTATGCTACATTAGGAGTATCCTTGTACTCCTTGGATCCCTTCTTAACTCTCTTATTTCGATCTATACATGTGTAATGTTCCTTACGAGTCATGTCTAATTTTCTTACTGACATTTTGAATAATAGTTGGTAATCGGCTGATAGTTGTTAAATTTTTTTTTTTTTTTCATAAATCTGAAATTTTGATCAAATCCTCTCATATAGTATTAGGACATTCCGTCTTGCATCAATTTTAGTATTAGAGTTTAGGTCTAGTATAGATTGATCTTTTCATAACTTTATTGAGTCTAGTTAGCCATTTTCTAGATTTTGTTGAGTCCTCATATAGATATAGACCATATAGGATAGTTTGCATTGCGTTGAACTTGGATAATTAAACTGCATACAATTTTTACCTTTTTTTACCCTTTGCGCACCTAATTTTAGGACCCGTCACAGTTGACATTCTTAGTGCATGCCCACACACACTAGTCGTGGGTTTGATGTTTAGTACACCATGGACTCTGAATAATTTACCAAGGCTATAGAGGTCCTGGCTAAGAAATTAGATCAATAGACATGGACCTTGAGGGATGAGATAGCGCAGCAGTTTGCGCATTATGATGATAGGTTTGTACATTTAGAGGAGAGGATTACACGCTTAGAAATTAACACTCAAACTACCCCATTAGAGGATACTCAGGCCACTACCGCCATAGGAGTTGATGATCAGTCTTAGGTGATGGGACCTGATCCGCCTAAAGTGGATATTGGTGCTGGCCGGGTCTGCAGATCTGGCAATGGACACGACGGGTTGAGTCATCTACCACCGCCACAGATTCGTGATCTCGTTTTCCCCGCTCAACGGAAGGGCCATGGTGGGGTGCGACATCCGCTACCTCAGAGATACCATGAGCACGAGGACCCTGCTGCTAGGGTCATGAAGGGCATTAAGGTTGACGCTCCCAATTTTAATAGGAGATTGGACCCCAAAGTTTTTTTGACTGGTTAGTAGATATGGACCACTTCTTTGAGTGGCACGTTCTGTCAGATCCACGACGGGTTAGGTTCGTCAAAATAAAATTGATGGGCTAGGCAAAACTACATTAGAAAAAGGTGGAGCGTCGTTGTGAGCAATCTGGAGAGGGACCAGTTCTCTTTTGAATTGAAATGAAAGAATTATTAATTGAAAGAGAAGTATGTTCATCTTCTTACAAGCAGAGGTTGTTGGATTAATGGCACGTTGTGCGTCAATGATCCATGACGGTCACAGAATACATTGCCAAATTCGACGAGTACATGATGGGGTGCGATATGTATGAGAAACATGATGTGGTTCTCTCCCGTTTCCATATGGGTCTTAGACTTGATCTCCATCGAGAGCTCATTCTTCACATGGTCATCAGTCTAGAGCATGCTTATCAGGTGGTGCAGGAGCTGGAGCACTGTGTGCGTTAATCCGCTGTAAAGGGGCTTGATCTTCGACCTACTATGCCTAGAGTACGTAGCTCCGCAGGGGGCAAGACCTCAGGTCGAAAATCAGCCTAAAGCTCAATTTGGTACCCGGCCATTTAACAAAAATTGAGGTAACAATGTGGTTGGACCAAGTACTAGGTCGTAATGCCAATGCAATGCTACCGCTGTGGTGGCATGGGTCACATCTCCGCGGAGTGTTCAAATAAGGGTGGGCACATTGCCTTTATTTATGAACACCCCGAAGAAGAAGAAGAAGAAGTGGTAGATGAAGTTGGCAGTGACCAAAATGATAACGAGATCACTATCCCATCCCTTGAGGCAGCTAGTGATGCCAAGGATGCGGAGACTACCCCACTTGCAATGGTGAGGCGCGCCTTGATTCAAACGAAAGAAAGCGATGATTCGCGCAGGACCACTATTTTCTACATTTACGCCAAATATGAAGAAAAGAGCAGCAATGTGATCGTGGATAGCGGAAGCTGTGCCAACGTGGTCTCCACAGCTACTTTGAATCACCTGAGGTTGAAAGCAGTCCCTCACCCCAGCCATACTAAGTTTATTGGGTGGATGCGACATCCATTCCTGTGTCCCAACAATGCCTTGTCCCAATTGAGTTTGGACCTTATAAGGATAAGTTGTGGTGTGATGTGGTCGCAATGGACATTGGTCATGTCATTTTGAGAAGACCATGACCCTTTGATATAGACGTCACAATATTCAGGCGTACGAATAATTGTGTGTTCGTGCACGAAGGAAAGAAGCTTGTCTTAAGCTCACTTCCTCCCAAACATTTCACAGACAAAAAAATAGTGTCCAAAAGCGATTCAAAGAATGAGAAGATGCTTCAGTCTAAGTCTCTCCACATCATTGATGCAAAGGAGTTTAAGAGAGACTAAGGATGGGACAGTGGTGTACGCTCTAGTGGCTAGGGAGAGTACACCTGAGGTTGCTTTACCCCAAGAGGTTAGTCCAGTCCTAGAGGAGTTTCAAGATGTCTTTCCAGAGGACCTTCCAGACGAACTTCCATCGATGCGGGACATCCAGCATGTGATAGATCTTATCCCAGAGGTGATTCTACCAAACCTCCCTCATTATAGAATGAACCCCACTGAGCATGCCAAGTCGAAGAGGCAGGTGGATGAGTTGCTTCAAAAGGGGTTCATTCGTGAGAGTATGAGCCCACGCTTCTTATGCCCAAGAAAGACTGCACATGGCACATTTGTGTGGATAGTAGAGCCATAAACAAGATTACTGTTAAGTATCGGTTTTCCATCCCGAGGCTTGATGATATGCTTGATATGATGGCCACCTCTACTATCTTATCGAAGATTGGCTTTAAGAGTGGTTATCACCAAATTCGTATTCACCCAGGAGATTAATGGAAGACTGCCTTCAAGATGAAGAACGGGCTGTACGAGTGGTTGGTTATGCCCTTTGGGTTAACCAATGTTCTGACTATGTTTATGAGGATGATGACCCAGATGTTACGACCCTTTATGGATAAGTTTTTAGTCGTATACTTCGATGATATTTTCATTTATAGTACATCCCCTAGCCAGCACCTTGAACACTTGAGGTAGGTATGCAACACCCTACGAGTAAAAAAGCTCTATGAGAACCCTTAGGCAAGTATGTAACACCTTAAGAAGTGTTCCTTCTTAACCTTCAGAGTTATCTTCCTGGGGTTCGTCGTATCGTCAGAGGGTATGTCTGTAAAGCCTGAGAAAGTCGAGGTCATTATCAATTGACCTGAGCCGCGTAGCATACACGATGTGTGAAGCTTTCATTGCTTAGCTACATTTTATCGGCGGTTTATCCATGGGTTTAGCTCCATTATGGCTCCCATCACATATTGCATACGAAAAGGAGATTCTAGTGGACTAAACCGCGTTGTGAGCTTTCTCAAAAATTAAGAAGAAGATGACGAAAGCGCTGGTCATGCATCTACCTGACTTTTCCAAAGTCTTTGAGGTAGCATGTGACGTATTAGGAATTGCCATAGGCAGAGTGTTAAGCCAAGAGGGACATCTCGTGGCATTTTTCAATGAAAAGTTGAACGAGGCTAAACAACACTACTCCACTTATGATAAGGAGTTATACGCGGTTGTGCCATTATTGTACCATTGGCGACATTATCTATTACCACAAGAATTCGTCATGTTCTCTAGTCATAAGGCCTTACAATATTTGAACTCTCAAAAGAAGTTGAGTCCTAGGAATGCTAAGTGAACACAATTTCTTCAAGAGAACATGTTTGCGCTTAAGTACAGGGCCAGAAAAGAAAATAAGGTTGCTGACGCACTTAACCGTCATATTTTAACGCTGCAATCCATGAGCATTGAAGTTATATGCTTTGAGCAACTCAAGGGTGAGTACTCAAATTATCTTGATTTTAGGACCATTTATGCGTCAATCTAGTGATTCACCCTAGTGGAGTACTGAGTTCATCCTTACAGATGGTTACCTTTTTAAAGAGGACAAGCTCTGCATCTCACGCACATCCCTCCATGATTTTCTAGTTTGGGAGCTTCATGTGAGAGGGATTGCAAGTCACTTTGGTCGGGATAAGACCATTACCTTCATATCTGATCATTTTTATTGGCCTAGCCTCTAGTGAGATGTGGCCAAGATTATAGGGCAGTGTCAGACTTGTCAATTAACAAAGCGGAGGAAACAAAATACAGGATTATACACCCCTTTGCTGGTTCCACATGCTCCATTGCAAGATGTCAGTATGGACTTTGTGCTTGAACTTCTCAAGACTATTCGTAAACACGATTTCATACTTGTGGTCGTTGATCATTTTTCTAAGATAACCCATTTTTTACCGTATTATAAGACCTCAAATGCCTCCCACATTGCTAGATTATTCTTTCAGGAGATAGTGAGACTTCATGGCATCCCAAGATTCATCGTGTTTGACAGAGATACTAGGTTCACTAGTTATTTTTGAATAACTCTTTAACATCTTTTGGGTATGAGGCTTCAGTTTTGATCAGCATATCACCCCTACTCTGATGGTCAAACAAAGGTAGTGAATCGTAGCCTAGGAAATTTGTTGAGGTGTCTGGTTGGAGATCGTCACAGGACTTGGGACACCGTTCTTCCCACCGCAGAGTTCGCCTATAATTCTTCAGTGAACAGGTCCACATTAATGAGCCCATATGAAACCCATAGATCTTACCGCCATGGATGTTTCACAACGTCCATTCAAGTTAAGTGAGTCGTTCACCCAGCATATGTATTCATTACATGGCAAGATCAGACGACAGATTAACACAAGTAACAAAAATTATAAAATATCAGTTGATTCAAATCGACGATATAAAGAATTTCAGCCGGAAGATCAACTTATAGTTCGTATAAAGTCTAAGCAGTTTCCCACTGGAACCGTGAAGAAGCTACATGCCCATAACATAGGACCACATAAGATTGTGAAAAGATTGTAGCTCGATTCAAGATCTGAAACATCTATCAGATAAGCCTCAAAAGCAACATTCAAACCCTCCAAAGAAGTCTGAGAAATACATAAAGAATTATATCCAACAATTAAAGAATTTATAGAAACTATTTTTCCGAGCGCGACTCGTTTCGCATCTTCTTGACGCTGCTTTGAAACCCCCATAAACTTAACATAATCCAATCCAAAGCTCCTTGTGTGACTCAGACTTCTAATGTCTGAAAGCACTATAAAGATGTCATTGCTAGAAGAATTCAGGGCTGAAAGTTGGGCGGGTTGGTGCCCAACTGTAACCCAACCTAAGGTTCTTATACCTCAACCCTAACCCAACCTCAAGTTGGGAATTCTCAACCCAAGCTTAAACCAAGCGGGCTCGGTCGAGGTGGTTGGGTTGATACATGCTAATACTTTCTTTATTGCATTAGTCTATTATATTTCAATACACGTATTATTTTTGTACATATGGCTTTATTAATTATATATGTATTTATTTATTGTAAAGAACTTCACTTTTTCTAAACAAACAAGCTAAAATATAGGACAACGACTCATTTAACACTCAAGCATATCAAATTTAAGCATTAACAAGTATCAACAGCATATCAAATTTTAAATAATATCATATATATGAAAGAAAGTACAGTAAAAATTAAAAAGACAAAAACATATCTCAAGTCTTCTATATTTTTGTCAAAGTGTTAAAAAAGAACATCTCTTCATCATTGGTCCTACTTCTTTCCAGAAAAATGTTTATTAAAAGCTTTATAACCTACATAATACATACATAAATCACACTTTTATATTTAAAAAAGGAAAAACAAAGTAATATAAACTAATAAATTCACTTAACTAAAGTAAATAAAATTACAAGTAACTTATATATAGATCGGGTTCGAGTTGAGTTGGTCGAGCAACTCGATACCTCAACCCAACCTGAGCCCGACCCAAATTTTATCAAGTTAGTATTTACATAGCCCGAGCTCGAGACCAAACCCGATAGTTCCTACCCGAGCCTAACCCAATGTCGAGTTGGTCACGAGTCAGTCAAGTTGAACCCTCCTAACTTTCAGCCCTATAGGAAATAGGAACACACGAAGTTAACAATGAATTTCAAAGAGAGAGAAAATTAGCTAGTTGAGTGCAACTCGTTAGGACTACTGAGTCGAGTTGGGCCATGACATGGGTTTAAGAGAAAAAGAAGATGGAAAAATGAGGAAAGAGAAGGAGAAAGAAAGAGAAGAAAAGAAGAAGAGGGTTGAGTCGGGTTAACTCAACCGAGTCAACTCACCACAGCTGTTGAGTCCGGTCGAGTTCACTTAATTTCAATTCTAGACATGAATTAAAGGAAAGAAAAAAAAAAGAAAGAAAAGAGAAGAAAGAGAGAAGAAAAAGCAAGAATCGAGATAAGTCAACCCTCTAAGTCGTCACCGAGTCGATGAGTCAAGCAAGTTTGGTTTGGCTCATATTTCATCTAACAACTACTAGAAACCTTGTGGGGAAAATTTCAATTTCAATAAGTATAAGAGGAAGCTGTTCAAAACTGAGTTCGCGCCGAATCAAATCGAGTTGGGTTCAAGTTGAACAAGTAAGTCATCTTATCTTCTTTTTTTTTTAGATTTGATTCATTAATTTGATTTTTTTAATTAGAATCCTTAAAAATCAATTTACATCTAGATTTTAGATTTAAATTTTTAATACTACATGATCAAAACATTATGATTGATCCTAACTCACACTAATCATATAAAATTTCGATATAACCATATAAATGTTATAATGTTGCAATCTAACAATATAAATTACATTGATCATATTAGAGTTCAATCTTAAAGTATGTACATTCAATTCTAACAACATTTGAAGGTGACCCAACTTAAAATGTTAGAATGTCTCTTCAAACTTTTCACTGGATTTTATAAAATATTAATAGTTGTGGTAAAATTATCATATCTTAGTTATTTTCTTATATAACATGATTAGATTATATGTTTTGATATGTTTTTATACATTGTTTTAACCGGCTTGCTTTTGTTTATAATTTACTCTGATTTAACTTATATTTAATTGTTTATTCATGTGGAAGATGTATAGAAAATTATTCATGAAAGATTATATAGTATTACCTTGAAACTTAGTTAGCCTATATTATTATGAATTCAATACCCCGAGGGTTTATGATTTTGATGTCACCTTGTGACTTATTTGATGCCTTAAATGTTATGGGTGGCAAGCCCTTATTTTGTGTCCATTTGTGACTTGTTTAGGTACCTAAGTAGTATGTGTGACGAACCCTTCGTGTGTTTATGTCCATGAATGAACCTGTAATTATAATGATTATCAAATGGATTACGATATGATAATTTAAAAGGCCAATAAGTATAAAGAGTTTTTCATAATTCGTTACTTTGTTAACTGGATTAATAAAGGATTGGCTAATCATACATTATGACACTTTTTGGACGTCGACGTTTGTCACCTGGGATGCGGGGTCATGATGCCGAAATATATCCTTAGTGATGTAGGGTTTTGATATCGATATATGCTCCTGGTGATGTCGGGTCATTGCATGAACTTACTAAATGATGCTGATATATGTCTGTAGTGATTCTTGGTCATCTTACGGTAGTTCTTTTGCATGTGGGTTTTACTCACACTGCTAGTTAAATATGCATATTCATACATCCATGCATTAATTAAGATTCATATTATGAAGTGAATATTGTATTTGCTTTGCTTTATATTTGTAAACTATATTAGACTGTGATAATAATATGCAATTTTAGGAGGAAGTTTTTATTAAGTTGTCATTCACCCTTTCATTATCAACAACTAACAAACAGATTGTGCGGGATTAGAATTGAGCTATGAATATGTGCTCAAAGAACTGTATGAGAACCTTGTGAATGAGATGTCATGGTTAGATTTGTTTTATGCTTTAGTAGGAACTTTGGACATTTAAAGGATTATTTTCACTTGTAATAAGTCTCCAAGTGAGTTGATAAATTAGTTGATTTTTATGATGATTAAAACTCAAGTTTTTTTAAAGTTCAGTTTTTCTTACTTTTGTGTGATGTATACCATACGAATGCGAAAAGTGAATTGAATAAAAAAAATGGTATTGTAAAGAGGCATTCGTTTATTATTTAACTAATACTCTTGAATTCAAGATTTGAGTACCGATACTCGGGTGTTGGGTTTTAAGACGTTACACCACCCAACGATACACATCACAAAACGTTAGGTCCTATCACCACATCACGTACGATGGGCCACTTGGTAATACAATACTTTAATGTTTCGAATCCAGTCATCTCATCGCATAGATGGGCCAAGAGACAATCATATGATACAATGTATAATCTACTTAGCCATATGAGGGCCCAATATCATATCACATATTTCACTTGGCCAGCACGAAAGTCTAATATCATAATATATATTTCATTTAGCTAACACGATAGCTAATATCATGTCATGTATTTCACTTTGCCAACATGAGGACCTAATATCATATCTCATATTCTTTAGCCAACACGAGAGTATAATATCATATCACATATTCCACTTGGCCAACATGATGACCTAATATCATGTAACATATTTCACTTGGCCAACATGAGGGCTACAAATTCACTCGACTAACACAGGGGGGTGCAATATCTCCACTAGACCAATCACGAGGGCGGAAATAATATCTCCACTCAACCAACATGGGAGTTGCAATAATATCTTCACTCGACCAACATAGGGCTACAATATTTATTTTATCTAGTAGATCTCAAAGTTTCAGTTCTTCATCTCCTCGAGGATACATGCATGGGTATGTTATGCTAATGCTAGATGTATGCAAGAAGTACATATTATCTTGCAATTAGCAAGCCACTATATACATTCACTTAATTGGTTATGAGCTCAGGTCCTTTGGGTTTCAATTCATGCACATTGTATCTATAATGGGTTTATAGCAAAACTCGATTCCTTTAGTGGGCTTCCATAAGACCCGTAAGCAAGTGGGCATTCCCACGACTTATATGAACAATTGGCTCTCACAAGGCTCATGAACAAGTGGGCTTTCACAAGGCCCGATAGGCAAATAGATTTTTTCAATGCTCAATAGGCAAGTGAGCTCTCCTAAAGCCCAATAAACAATTGATAATTAACTACATACATAAATGTTCATTACCACATGCCAAAATGACTTATAAAATTACAAATATCATCACCATCATAACCACACAACAATATAATCGAATATCATTATTATCGCATTGAGCGACTAACTATGCGGCCAATCCAAATATCAAGCATGGTAAAAAAAATTGGCATCTACATGCCTTATTTGAATGGGTTGATTCAACGGTTAACACACATCTCGTGATACGATCCACATCGACGGTTCCATTACATACACCGGAATTGACCCGTTTAAAGGCCTAGCATTCCTATAAAAATTGGGCCTGTGATTATGGCCATGTAATTACAGTCACATACATGAACGTGGGCCTCACTACCTAAGCACAATCAACAAAGTGGGGCCCACAGTCAGGCCAACTACCATAATGATATGATGGTCGATGTATATATCAAATGGGTTTCATAGTGTGGCCCACTATCTTTTGGATCAAACTAAAATTTATGATTTTGGTCTAGTTTAATAAAAATAACCATATGAACATTCAAATGGCATATGAACATCATAGTGAGGCCCACAAAAAGTTTCCAAGACAAGCTAATATTTGTGAAGTCCCTTCATTCGGGTCTACGCGGTCATTTATAATGTTGAATCACAAACAAGAATCATGGTAAGGCTTGCATCATGTGTTATATAGATTGGATTGGCCTCAAATTTGGGACATACATGCTTTATCAAGTCTACATTCATCTTATAAAATTTAAGATTAATCGGAGATATTTGGATCCATAAATTCTTAGCTGTTTAGAAGAGTATCAATACTGACCACTGTATCGGATAATAAACTTGGTCCGAAATGCATTAATCATATAAGGGGTTGGACAGATTGGATTGACCTTAAAATTGATATCTACTTGATCTATCAAGTCCGCTATCATCACATATAATTTAGAATCAGTTAGATATCTTTGGACTCACAAATTCTCAGCCATCTAGAAGTGTGTTAGTGCTAATCACTACGCTAGACTACAAACTTGACCTGAATTGCATTAACCCAAAATTTGATACATACAAGCTCTATCATGTTTACTGTCATCATATAAAATTTCAAGAATAGTTGAAGATACATGGACCCATAAATATTTAGCCATTTTGAAGGGTGTCAGTGTTAACCACTGCACTAAATAACAAATTTGGTCCGAATTTCATTAATCGGATGAAGGGGTTAAAGATAATAGATTGACCCAAAATTTGGTACATACATAATCTATCAACTCTACTATCATCATACAAAATTTAAATTAATTGGAGATCCATGGACTCATAAATTCTCATCTGTTTTGAATGCTGTCAGTGTTGACCATTGCATTAGGCAACAAACCGGTCCGAATTTCATTAATTGAATGAAGGCGTTGGATGGATTGGATTAACATCAAATTTGGTAAATACATGCTTTATCAAATCTACTATTGTCACATAAAATATAAGACCAATTAGATATCCATGGACGCATAATTATAATCACAAAAAAAGAGAACCAAGCAAAAACACATATATTGAAATGGGCCTTCATGAAAATTAAATGGTGGATTTTATTTCCATGCTTCCTCAAAGGGGTGGACCACTTGGATGTGATTTGGGGCCACTTAAGCACCTGCATGATTCCGTGGTGTGGACACTTTAATATACATAAAGAAAGAATGAAAGAAATACAAAGGATAAATCTAACTACCTTAAGGTTTAATGGCCTGGATCTTCCTATGGTGGCCCACCTCCCCTTTCTCTCTTTCTCTCTTTTCTGAATTTTTTCTTGCTGAAAATGACTGACCAACATGGTTAGCCTCCTTATGTATAGAGAATTAACCATTGGTTAGGGAAGAGAATTAGTCTACTTAGTTTAGTTAGTTAGTGGGGCATGTTGACATTGCATAGTCGTGGCTCATGCATGGAAGGGTAAGGTGTCACATGGAAAAATATATATGTGGCATGAGTGAGGTGAGGTGTCATGTGCATGTGCAATGAGTGGACCATGATATCATGGTGATGTGTGAGTTAAGTGGGTAAAGAATGTTGACAATTCCATTAAGCCATGAAATGGGCCTTCTAAAATGGCATATGGGCTTTGGGCCCAAGCTCATATAAGGCGTATGTATGTGTGATTATTCATGCACTAGTGTTATCGAGTTCTTCGCGACGTTTCTCACAAGTGGAGAGCCGCACTGACAAATGGATGATACTTCCACGATCGGGGTGACATACCAGTTAATATGATGGGCTTTGGGTCACCCTAGTGCGTACTATGCACAAACAATCCGAGTCCCACTCTGGGACTTTGGATGATGCACACTCATGCGTGGAATAGGTGTGGGGTACTGCAACAGGCGCGAAGGTTGCCTGTAAACGTGTAACCGAGACAAGCATACAAACACGTTACTAACCCCTGGATAAATTAGAGTGTTACACGAGTCATTCATCATGTGGGACCCACCTTTGATTTCCACTATCCATGGTCCCACCTTTGTTGTGGACAGGGGTAGAGCCACGTAGGGGCGAGAGGGGGCAAATGTCCCCCCTGAGTTTTCAACAACAGGAGTTCAATCCACTGGTTTATGTGGTGTGGTCCATTTGAGCCTTCAATCTGCCTCCTTTTTCGGGTCAAGTACTAAAATTATCTTTCAAAATAGATAAACAACTTGGATAGAATATATAGATTACCATGGGCTCCACAAAGCCCCTGACAAGACCGTCCGTCTCAAGTTAGGTCTAGGTCGGCAGGAAATCTCAGACCTCGATTAGCTTTGGCTGATGGAATTTCCTTTGGCAGGAAGTTCTTACACCAGGAACCTAGGTGGGTCCCACTGTAATGTTTGTGAGAAATCCACTCCGTCCTTCCGTTTTTTTAGATCATTTTAGGACATGAGGCCGAAAAAGAGTTGGTTCCAAACTTAAGTGGGCCGCACTAAAGGAAAAGGTGGGTAGGGAATTTCCTATCGTTGAAACCTCCTTGGGTCAACAGTGATGTTTATACGCTATCCATACTGTTCATAACGTCAATCCTACTTGGATGAACTGAAAAAATAAACATTAGACTGATTCAAAACTTTTGTGGCCCCATGAATGTTTCAATTGTGGTAGTTCAATCCATACGTTTTCGGCCCACTTGAGTCTTGGATCTGGCTCATTTTTTTGTTGCATATCCTAAAATGGTCTCACAAAACGGATGGACGGGGTGGATTTCTCACAATCATCACAGTGGCCCCACCTAAGTTCCCGTAGCAGGAACTTCCTGCTAAACCAATCCGCGTTCAGCTTTGACGGTTTAGTGGCGATCTTGCCATGAAGTGACGTCACCAAGTTCTATGGCCCCCACCGTGATGTATGTGTTGTATCCACACTGTCCAACCATTTAGAGAGATCATTTTATGGCTTGATAAAAAGAAGGGGGCGGATTCAAAGCTCAAACGTACCCATAACAAAAACAATAGGGGCAATGGCCCCACCTAAGTTCCCGTAGCAGGAACTTCCTGCTAAACCAATCCGCGTTCAGCTTTGACGGTTTAGTGGCGATCTTGCCATGAAGTGACGTCACCAAGTTCTATGGCCCCCACCGTGATGTATGTGTTGTATCCACACTGTCCAACCATTTAGAGAGATCATTTTATGGCTTGATAAAAAGAAGGGGGCGGATTCAAAGCTCAAACGTACCCATAACAAAAACAATAGGGACAATGGCACCCACCGTTGCCTTGCTCCCTCTGGAAGAAAATCCTGGCTCCACCCCTGGTTGTGGATCGTCCATCATGTGGGGTCCAACCTGCAATATGGGTCATTCATTGCGTGGGCCCACCTTTGATGTCAACCTTTGATTATGTGTCCCACCTCCAATGTCCATCATCAATCATGTGGGTCCCACCTTTGATGTGAACCATTTGTCAGGTGGGGTCTGCTTAATGTGGATCATCTATCATGTGGGGGCACACTTTGATGGGGGCCATCCATCACGTAGGGCCTACCTTTGATGTGACCATGCATTATGTGGGCCCACCTTGATGTGGACCATTCATCATGTGGGGGCCCACCTTCAATCAGGGTCGTTCATCATGTGGGGCCCCACCTTCAATATCGATCTTTCATCATATGGGTCCACCTTAAAAAGATTGTAAAGAAAGAAGTAGAAGATAGATGTGAATTACTTAAAAATTTAAGGATAAGCTTGCTTAAAAGATAATAAAACATATTTGCCCACTTAAGTAAAATAAGCTCTTTAAAAAAAGTAATCTCTTTCTTACTTATTTTTAAGGGTTATTAGTAATAGTTTTTAAATTTTAAGTAAATGAGCCATCGTTATCATTTTTGGACTTGAATTGGTCCTTCTTTAATATAGACGCAAAACATTCATGCAGATCTATGGAGGGGGCCACCGTGATGTATTTGTTTATCCATGCCATTCATCCCTTTTCCTCGGATCATGTTAAAATACGACACAAAAAATGAGGCAAATCCAATGCTCTAGTGGACCACACTACAGATGACTCTCACATTTGATGCAACCAAAGCTTACTATTTGGTGTGGTGCACTTGAGCGTTGTATTTGCCTCATTCTTAGTCTCATGCCTTAAAATGATCTTAGACAATGGATGAACGACATGGATAAACAGATACATCACAGTAAGCCCCTCTACATATCAGCATGGACACAATCCACAAGACCACAAGTCAAATACACTTACAAATCATGGTAAAAAAATCATTATTATAATTAAATGTCTGTGACGTGACTACACAATTAGAAGAGTAAATAATTATCACCCATTTAGGTTTGTTTCCTAGCTTTCAAAAATTAAGTTACAAACTTAGAGTTTTATCAACCCTTCTACTTTAAACAAAAACTCATTTATTTTTTAGAATAACCAAATGAGCTCGATGCTAAACTGCCACTATTCTTTTCAACCATATGTGGGGGCACTGTGCTGTTTTCATGACATCTACTCTGTCCATCACATCCCTCGCCCTCATGTCTATTTACCCTCGTGGGGGGATCTTCTTTTCAATGAATCAGATGTCATATGAAAAAAACGCCGGTCGTCTCCACAAACAATGTGAAGGGTTTAAACGGCTGGCACACTATTTTAGATTCCACGTGCGTTGCACGTGCCACATCCCCTAGCTATATAGGTATATAATTTCTCCGTCAGAAAGCTTTTCCTCTGGTTCGTAGGGTTTTCGAGCGCTCTCTTCCCCTCTCTTCCCCCGCGAGGATTTCATCAAAGAAGAATTCTATATCTACGTAAGCTGAAAATTCCTCCTTATCCTCTCTTTTCTCTTTTATTTCATTCATGTCCTCTCTCTCCTACGCTTTCTGGATCACGTTATAGCTTCTGAGTAATGTTGTGCTAGCTTGAGCTGGGTTGTGTACAGTCCCTGAATTTTTTTGTAAAAGCGCCTCCTTTTTTGTTAGGCATCATTCTATGCTAGGCTCTGAAACTGCATGGGATCGTTCATCTGGTGGCAGACCCTTTTATGGGTGGGCCTTTGCTGCAAAAGATCTCTCCCGTTAGATGGGCTTAACTGTCGGACCTGTGGCTTGAAAATAGACGATTAGCCGATGGTCTAACATTTGATGGGGAAAAAAATCGATCATCTTATCGGCAAGATTTTTGGATGGGTGAGATTTCTGGGGCATGGGCTGTTGTGATTCTGATGGGGGTGATTTATGGATGATTGAGGGTTTGAATTCTGCACAAGCTTGCCAAAGTGATCATTTTTTTATTCGTTTATGTAACCTTTCAATTCTTGAATTTCATCATCAATTATGACTTCCTGCCCTTCCTGTTGAATATAATTCCATCGTATTTTCACCTTACTGGCAAAACCCTCCAATTCACGTGACATAAGCTGAAAGTGAGATGCAATTGGACCCCACCAAGTTTCCGTCTTTTTCTAGATTTAACTGGGCAATGATCCGACATAGACCTTGGAATTCAGCTTTGGGCAATGTTTTGGTAATGAGCTTACCAATCAATGAGTAGTAAGAAATTGTCAATTATTGACAAGACCAGATTTTTTCTTGATTATTAGTCCACATATATTTCGAGCTGCCTGTGGATACATCAATCAATTCACGACCATGGATTGAAATATCCGTATTTTATCACTGATATGGGCATGTCATATTTGTAGCAGCTCGATGTGATATGCAATGTGGGGCTGCATCGACCCCAGTTAAAAAAGGGCCTTATCAGCCCGTCTTTCGTATCATATAGCCAATGTTGGTGTATTGTATACATATCCATATTGGCTCGATACGATAGGCGATATGGGGCTGTATCAGCCCTAGTTGGAAAAAAGGGGCTGTATCAGCTTGTATTAGCCGATATAGGGAGTAATGGCATCTCGGCACCAATACCACCGCAAAGGCCTAAACTTGAATTTTTCAATTTTCTTCAACTCTCTCTCTCTCTCTCTCTCTCTCTCTCTCTCTCTCTCTCTCTCTCCCATTGAAAGAAACAATGGAGGAACCTTAGAGAAAGTCATTTTAGACTAGATGTAGGCCTATTTTGGGGATCACAACGAAAGATTTGACGAATCGAAGCACAATGGGCCATTATGGGAAAAATGAGAAAAAAGGGTAATCCATCACTTTTTTTTTTTTTTGTTTCTAATATTGTGTTGGTGAGCCCTAATTTATCAAATAGTCTTTGAGCCGTGTTCAGTAATGGTCCGTTTGATCGATTTCAACTGGTCAAGCCGATAGACATTTTTATCAAAGAATGTTTAGATAAACCATTATATGCATGTGCAAAATACGAAAAAAAGGAAGATAGATACTTGCATATCTCATTGTTCCCCTTTTTCCTAATATCTTTCCTTAAATTGTTTGGCTTAAAAAAATTCGACCAGTAAGGTTGATGCGGCCCGATATGGGTCGATACTAACATGCGATGCTTGTATTTTATAATTTTTCGGCTGGGCCAATATACACAGACATTGCTATTCAAAACCATGCTCCTGGTTATTCACCCAGTCTGACTCGCGCATGCATGGAGAGGTACCACACCTCCCTATCTTCTTATGAGACTATCGAATTACATTATAAAGTCCCAAGGACACACCAGGTTCACTCCACTCATTTTTTTACCTTCCTTAGCTTCTTCCGAAAACCATCACTTTGACTTGGAATGGAAGGATCATAGATTGTCATGAATACCTTCCTAAAGCTTCCAAAAATCCCTTGAACTAAAATTGAAATGAGATTTGCCTGACCTTTACATCACTTCCTGACGATGTATTTGTCCTCTAACCCACCTCTAAACTCATGGAAACCTAGTCCAATCTTCTGTCTCCCTAGACCAATTGGAGAGTGGAGATGTTAAAGCTTAGTCTCCTGAAAAGTCACTGCTTGCACCTTCTGGCCCTAGCATAACTCTATAATTTGCAGACTTCTCCAGGCATCCTCTTCTTTGCATGACCTAGTATGCTATTGTAAATAGCATCCTTGACGTAAATGCCTTTTTCTATCATCGTATGTAATGCAGATATTTGATAAAATCCAAGCATTATTTCAAAGAAACTGCTGGAGTCGTTCTGTGCTGATTCAGGATATCTTATTGTTTCTTCATTTTCTTTTGGGTTAGGTTGACAGCAACGTGTTATAATGTCTCGAGTTTATGTTGGAAACTTGGATCCACGAGTCACAGAAAGGGAGCTAGAAGATGAATTTCGAGTGTATGGTGTGCTACGAAGGTAAAAACGTGATTGATTTGATATTTGCAGCTGAAATATTCCAACTTTTTATTTATGAGAAAATAATGCAACTTCTGTCAGGTATAACTGATGAACATCTTATGGCACAGTGCTTGTCTCATTCTGTGTGAAAACATTTGTTCCAAAATTGATCATTTATATCAGTTTTCTTCTATTTGGTTTTCCTTTCCCTCTATAGCATTAAGAAATCTTTTCATACTGTGGATGTTTTCCAATCCTACCATGTAGTCAATGTTATCAAAATCCTATGATTTATGATTTGAGTTGAATCTTAAGCAAAACGATTTGAATCCCACCTTTGAATCCCTTTTTATATAAATCCTATGATTTTATGATTTGAATCCTATGATTTACGATTTAAATCCCGATATATGATTTAAATTATACTTGTTCTCTTATGTTTTAAGCTTTACTTGGCTTTCATTTTATGTTTTTAAATTGGTGGGGGCTTTAAGAATCATGTAGAAAACCTTGCCAAAAAAAAAAGAATCATTTAGAAGAGGTGAATTACTTAATTTTGTTCTTTGTAAGAGATTAAATGATATATATATATATATATATATATATATATATATATATATTCTCTTCAAAGCTAAATCATTGAGGCTTTTTTCTTTATTTACGATTAGTTTTTTTTCTTTATTTATGATTTCTTACTTCTTAACTGGTTGAAACACCAAATTGATGTATTACTTATTTGGAATGTTTTTATGGATGGTTACAATCATGATGACTTATATGTATTGTGGAATGATGGTAGGAAATCAAAATATCTTGCTCTTTAAGGGAAAAAAAAAAAGAAATCAAAATATCTTGCTCTTTAAGAAAAAAAAAGAAGAAATCAAAATATCTTTTTTCATTGGTTTATAGAATCAAATGCTACTTTTCCAACGCAATTCTACATTCAAGAAAGTTGAAAAGAACATAAATTATTAAAGGATCTGCGTAAGTTTTTTAAGGAAAATTTCTTGAAAAGGAAAAAAGACAAAAAAGAAAAAAAAAGGGAAAGATAAGAATCCTTTAACACTATCATGACATGGTATTACTTGGTGCATATTGATGGCAAGAGGATGATTGCTGAGTTTTTAATTTTTTTCCTGATTTATTTATGTTTTTAAGAAAACCATAAAAAATCTTACGATTTACGATACGATTTGCGATTTGATACGATTCAACCCCTATTAGGATTTGCGATACGTTAACGATTTTGTCAACATTGCATGTAGTAGACAGTCTACATGCCATGGCTTGTGCCAACTTGGCACACTGGTGCAAGATTCAAGCCGTTCATCAGGTTGTCTCACCATTTGGTGCCCTGGCTCAAAAATCAGGTGGGTCTGCTCATTAGCCGAGCCACATTGCTGCAAAGAAATGAATGGATTAGAAAAGCTATTCATGTTTTCTCTAGCCATCTGTTTTTTCTATAAATAGTGGCCCACCTGATTAGTGGATTGGTCTGATTCTTGGATAGGGAATCTTCACGTTGTGATGAGCATTATGGACCACTTTTAACCCATCATCCATGTGACATGTATAGATGGCACGTGCATGGAATTAGTGGAACTACAATCTGCTGAAGTAGGTGTCTTTGCAATTCTGAAAACATGTTTTATCTGTTAGCTTAGTTTGTGTGAGTTCTGAATGGATTCCCTTGCTTATTGCAGATGCTATGCATGGATTTCTGACATCCATCATTGTAAACATACTTCCCATTTTTTCCCCTTGTGCCCCAAATTCCTCTTTCTGATGTTGAGGCGACTAGGGTTCTCATCTGTTTAGGGTTAGCTCCTGACTGTTAGTTAGTGACCTATCTTCTTTCCGATGACTTTAAAAACTAAATGAGTTCAGAAGCTAATACCCAATGCGAAGTTCGAGGATGAACATGATATAACGTACAAAGCAGGCACATAGAAGGCATGACACGGGCCACTCCTTTCACTTCATGGTGTGTGTCCTGGTCAAGGTGGTAAGCCTTTGACCTCATGTTGTCATTAGATGTTTCTTTTCTTTTATCTCGAAGGTGTGAGGATTATAGATGCACCAAGCATAAAGAGAAGCCTGCAACAAATTCAAGTGTGGAAGCGGTAAAATGTCCGTTTATAAAATGTTAGCACTTAGCAAATATAAACAGCTAAGCATGTGTACAAAGCAGGCACATAGAAGGCATGACACGGGCCACTCCTTTCACTTCATGGCGTGTGTCCTGGTCAAGGTGTAAGCCTTTGACCTCATGTTGTCACTAGATGTTTCTTTTCTTTTATCTTGAAGGTGTGAGGATTATAGATGCACAAAGCATAAAGAGAAACCACAACAGATTCAAGTGTGGAAGCGGTAAAATGTTAGCACTTGCAAATATAAACAGCTAAGCATATGTGAGTTGAAAATACAAATTGGAAGGGGGGAGGCACTTGGGTGTAAGGTTTGTTCAATTAAGGTCCGAGTGCAAATTGAAATAACAAGATAAAGGCCTTATCATTTCAGGTTCACTTTATTTCTATGGGGCAACCACTGATCGAATAATGTACTGATTAAGACCAGATAGACTCATAGTTTAAAAACCCGAAAACTTTGACTTGACTCGATCTTCGTTTGAGTTGGATCAACTTGAAGATTGACCCGACTCAACTCGGTATGTAATACTAATAATAAAAATGATTTTATTTGTACTTATAGATAGTTTAATATAATTACAATAAAATAAGAGAACTAACAACAATCTACCATGTGGCCTAGTTGTAGAGGGCATTGCTACTCTTGTAGGGGGTCATGAGTTCAACCTTGTACCCTCCACATTATCTCTCTCTCTCTCTCTCTCTCTCTCTCTCTCTCTCTCTCTCTCTCTCTCTCTCTCTCTCTCATTTTGTTAAATACTGTTTTCACAAGCCGAGTGTCTTAGCTTGAGTCACTGTGGGTTGGGTCAAGTCGGCTGAGTTTGCGAGTTGATTCGAGGAGTCTCCCAAGTTTAGACCACTTTAATCTCAAGACAGAGTTTCCTAAGGAAGCAAGTTTTTAGAACTATGGATAGACTTTAGATACCACTGCATAGATGGCTAGGTTGTCGGCCATATCATTTTAAGGCTCATTAATGGCGTGTTTGGCATTGATAAATCAATGCTTTTAAGCCCTTGTAATTCTCAAAAAGCACTTTTTTAAGGATTTAATAGATTTTTTCAACGTTTTATATATCAATATTGCACCATGTATTGAACCCTTAGGATGCGGAAACGGATTGATATTGCATGGGGAAATGTTGCATGCATTGGGGTCCAGGAATATATCATAGCCTAAGAGAAACATTGGGAAAATGGTGAAAATTTTCAATGGACTTAGTGATATCTTAGAAGACACATGATTACACACTTAGAACTCAAACATTACTACCAAACACTATGCTTAACAGGTTTCATTGCATGGTGCCTGAACTAGGCGATGTTGTATCCAAAATGAGTTCATATCATTAAAGTCTCATTGAATACGAATAAAAAATCTCAAAAAAAAAAAAAAAAAAAGATGGAAAAAAAGAAAAAAGAAAAAGAAAAGGCAAAATTCATCTCAGACTCGTATCCACATGGAGTAACGAGGTGGTTGGAAGGTGTTGTCCTTGTCCCCACTTGAGCGCAGCCATATTACTGTTGCTCCATATAATGACAATTATGTGCCCAACCAAGGTATTTCAAAATGGTTACGTAATGTAATGGCGGTAGCTGTTAAACGTTGCGGGGCCGTAATTGCCATAATGTTTGTTACGGAAAAATAATGGCCCATAATGAGGCGGAAACATTTTTTCTTTCAAAAGAAAAAAAAGCCATAACGGCCATATGGCTACCGTTACTGTTACGGAATACGTTGTGCCAACTCATGAGCTGATGTTGCCAGGTCGCAAACTTTTAACATTTCTTGTACTCATCACTAGCATGCCTATTTGTGGAATTGCAATTGGTAATGGGCCTTAATTTTAAAGGCGTTTGAGGATTGTGCTTTGTCCTTCTCTTTTTGGGTGCTTTGTAATTTTGTGAGGTGTTTGCCTCCGTTCTATTAATAAAGTTATCACTTCTCAAAAAAAAAAAAAAAAACACACTATGACCATTTGCTATGACCACTGTAATTAATAAATGTGATTATTGATGCACTAGTTTTTTAAATAAATCACACAATAATTCAACATGTATAATGCATTAATATATACACTTGTGATATGTATTTATTGCATTATACATAATTATTTTTTTTATTATGTTTAGATTTTTTTTGGGAAAAATAGAAGAATGTGGCCAATTTGTAGATTGGCGTAAGTTCATCAACCAACAATTTCTTAAAATGATGGAGAATCATTTTTCATTTTTTTAGTTTTTTTTTCCAAAAAATAAAAATGTTTGGCTAATCTATTGGTTAGCCTACACTCATCAATATATAATTTTTCTTCTCACTCTATCTGTATTTTAAAAGGGTGAACAGGGAAGAATTTGGATTTCGACAATTTCTTCCATTGTCCACCTTCAAATTCGAAAATTCTTGCTTCAAACACGAAAGCCAAGCATATATATGGAGTTGCAACTAATTTCTCCCTAATCTATACAAAAAGAAATGAAGTTTAATGCATTAATGTGACTTTTTTGAATGATTGGATTCTGGCCCTCCACCCGTTTCTGCTATTGGATTGTGATTTCTCAACCAAAATCTGTTTGTGGTGTGAAACAACTCGAGTGGAGTTGTTAAAATACACCAACAAATACTTGTCCCTAGAAAAGTTGAAGATTTTTTTTCTCAAGTTTGTTTTTTCAATTTTGACAATTTTTTTGTATTTCCTAAATTTCGCAAGATTTTTTGATACATATCATTGGTACATGTGATATTGTCGCATGTATTGAATTCAATGGGGTTTTAAAAGGTTTCTTGTGTGATATATTGTGATTTTTGATATGCATCGAGATTTATCGCATCATACAATGCAATATTTACTTTGATGCAGGGAAAATTTTCTATTCCCCTTGTATCTTGTATTGGTGGGTTGCAATACCGATTGTATTGGCTGATACCATTGGTACCAGTGTTTTGAATTGCAACACTACGATGCTACGTAGTGTATGTAAATATTGTAAACCCCCTATAGCATATGCTACGAAGGTCGTAGCATACGCTACAGTTACAGAGCATGCAACGTATATAGCATTCGCTACACCATATTTGTTTTTTTAAAGGTTTTCATAAACTGTAAGTTATGGTTTTTTATGTAAAATGGTGGCGACCCATTCTTCTCACGCGTGGCAATGATTTTAGGGGGCAAGCGGTTGGTTTTTCCATAGCTCTCTCGAATAGCTGGCCATACCTCAGGTTTGCCGGCACAAGGGACTATGTCCCAGGATACCGCTCCCTCCTGAGGCATGACGGTGGCACTGCCTACTTCATCCTTCCCAACCATCAGCGGGCCTCCGTTCCCCGTAGGGTGGATTCCCTTGATGAGCCATCAAAGGCAGCTAGGAGAGATACTCATAGGTTCTCCCACCGATTCCCAAGTATCTCCCCGGCATCCCACTTGGCAATGATTTTAAGCTATCTAGACCATCGAAATAAGGGGCCCCATCGTAGATGGAGAATATTATATTTTTAACCATATTAGACAATCTTAACCATCTAGTAATGGGCCTACACGTGTACGGTTGTGGGCTTATGCCAGTATCCTAAACAGTATAGAACTCATATTGTAACTAACTTAAAAGGAAGACTTTCGAAAGAGGGGCTTTGAAACCCTAGTCAACTGCAAGCAGCCCTCCGCCCAAATCCGTTTGTTTGATTTTCTTGATCTACAAGGCCAATGAAGGTGAGAGTTTGGCTGATTAGTCGACCCTACAAGAAGGTCCATTTTCTATATTTTCAAGATCATTGGAGTTCAATCGAAGGAGAAAAGTAAATTTCCCCCTTCGCACATCCGTGCAGCTATGAAGCTAAAAAATCCAGATTTTTTGTTGATTGAATCTCTTCTCAAGATTGATATAGGTATATTCTTGCCCCTTAATATTTGTTAATGAGTTCTTTTCATTTTGGATGAAGATTTATTGTTTCTTTTGGGATTCTTTCATTTTTTTTTTTTTTCCCATTTTAGGATGCCTGGTTACTATGCAATGTTATAGATAGGGGTTGCTATCCAAATTTTTTTTTTTTTCATTTTTTGTTTTGTTTTGTTTTTTGTTTTTGGTCTTAGGGGCCTGCTTTGGTGTGTGCATGGCACATTACTATGCATTGATGTAGAATAGCGGTTGTGATGCACTTTTATTTTTTGGGTTTTAAGTGGCCTGCTTGCTGTGTGACATGCATGCAACCCATGCTTCTTTGGACATGTTTTGATGGATTTGCATTGTTTTCCATGGCATGGCCCACATGGGGCCTACTGCGGTGTGTGTATGGCTGTGCATTGTTTTCTATCATGTGTCTGTCCATTGGTTTCTATGGTTAAATACTTAAATTGAATAATTTTTTAGGCATTATATATATTTTGCTTCCCCCCCCCCCCCCCTTACTATTTATCATATTTTTCGTATTTTTAAATTAAAAATAGAAGCATCATGTAGTTTATGCTACACACTATAGAGGGCCGAATGCTACGCAACACGCTATCGCTATTTAAAGAACTGATCAATACATAGAACACTGTTTACCATTCATGTCACCCTTTTCCAATTTCATTTAGAGCATTAAAGAAAAGAGTAATGCACGAGCTAGGAGGAAGAAGGAAGAGAACAGAGAAACTTTTGATACTCTACACATGCACATTGAAATTGTACCCATGGAAGACATCTTGCTTGGGTTAGACGACGCAAATCATGGGCCCCACTATAGATGGGTCATTCCACAAGAGTACTGAACATGTGACCACAGGTAGCTGATCGATGAACATCTGATAAACACTTAAAACGGACACTTGCCAATGTTCCAAATTCAACAAAAGTGTCCATCAAAGGTCAAAATCCTCTATTCAATCTGATTCTGGTATGTTTTCTCAATATACAGTGGGTTCTTTGAGCATTCTTTCAGGCAAATGTATGCCATGTTTACAATGTTTCTGCGCATGCATATCATTCCATCATAGTACCAAAATAACTCGTAGCGATAGAATGCCCCACTGCATGAATACACTTAGGATTAGACTTCTGTGACAGCTTACCACAATTTTAGACATGGTGGTAGCTCATCCACCATGCAGATGGCATACTCCTATTGAATTCAGACTGTCCAGATTGCTGAATTAATTGTGGATGGAGCATTCTCCAAAAATCACACTGAGAAAATGATACAACCATCTGATTTTGTTCTTTGAATTAGGACCCCTTACTGTTTTAGTATAACCATCAATTTGATATCCTCCAATTGGATTGATAGGATTACTTTGGCATGGCTGTTGATGTATGATCCATAGGCAATGTGCCCACAAGTTTGATGGTCTGAGACTCTGAATAGCTGTACATGCACATGTAAGGCAGATGAATCACCATCATTTTGAAAATGGTTGTGAAGTACTATTGCAATCCAGCACATCGTCTTAAAGAAGAAGTTATGATGATAGTTCTCAACATTCCAAAACTTAAAATATTATGATACGCTGAAGCCTTACTTCCACGCTTTATCTTTCTCCCGTTGCATAACTATGCCAAATGACATTCAGAGTAAGCGGAGACCATGTTATGATGAGACCATTGATTTGATGGCCTCTCATGAATAGACCATGCCAAATAATTCCATATTAGAAGTTCCTAACCATCCAGTAATTTTCTCTTTTTTGCTGATTAGGGACCATTTGATGTACATTTTTAATTTTCTGGTCCATGCAACAAAGGATTAGGGTATCCCACTGGAATGATTTTGGGGTATCCTTATGCATTTTTTTTTAATAGATTTTTATTGATTATTATTTTTTTTTTTTTTTTTATGTTACTAGTTTTATGATTATTATTATTATTATATATTTCTATAATAAATATAAAATTTAGAAAATTAATTTCTTGACCAATTGAGTCCCAGTCAACCTGACCCAGTCACAAGCTGTCATGGAGTCTGTATCTGGGTTTTTGAACTATGGTTTTTCTTTTCTTGCCTAAGAAATTCTCAGTAAACAATTCTCTTGAATTGTTTTTAGTTTGTTGACTAAGAAATTCTCAGTAGTGAACCAATTCTACACTTCCTAGAAGCAACGCCAATTGAGTCCCAGTCAACCTGACCCAGTCACAAGCTGTCATGGAGTCTGTATCTGGGTTTTTGAACTATGGTTTTTCTTTTCTTGCCTAAGAAATTCTCAGTAAACAATTCTCTTGAATTGTTTTTAGTTTGTTGACTAAGAAATTCTCAGTAGTGAACCAATTCTACACTTCCTAGAAGCAACGCCAAGCAGACCCTAAGACTTTGATAGATTGTTGAGAATCTTATGGAATAGAAGGTTCCTTTTTTCCTCTTCTGTAGATTCTAAAAGCAAAATGTGTCTTATGGTGCATCATGAAGCTTAGCATGCTTGAGACCTATGGCGATTGGCAATTAAGCAGTCATTAATGTTAATGTTAAGAATGCTTTTTACTTCTCTCCTTGGGAATGAACATCTGCATATTTTGGCATGTGCCTCTAGTGAATGCATCTGCCTGCCAGTTGTTTCTTTTGTTTTCTTTTCAAATTTTATTGGATTTCACCATGTCTTGTGTATTGAAGACTATGGGACCCGTATATCGATACTGATATGAAACACAATGGAGAGTGATGGTAAGATATCCCCATTAACTAAAACTGAGGATATCGACATGAATACCAGTCGCCCATTTATAGCTTGCTATTCATATTTAAATTTATAGTTTTTACTCTAAACATTAACCCATGGGCTTTCTGGAATGTGAAACTTAATGAAACTATTAATACAGCATGCACATGCACATATATTATGACAAGAATGCAAGAAAATTGTCAGAATTTCAGAAAAGAAGAATCTAATATGTTAGTTAAAACATTTCCTGTGTGTCCTAGTGGTACCATCATGAGTATCGATGTTGTTTTGTATCTGACATGAACGATGGGCATATGCAAATTTTTGGGTTTCATAGTTATATGGTTGCAAACAAGGACCAATCCCCAAGTTAACTAGGTACCACTAGCTTCAATTCATGGTTCAGACTTGTGCTTTTGCTCTCCCTAAACATTTGAAACCAACGGTTCCCTGCTCCCTCCCCTAAAAGTTTCTCTCACGCTTCGTGCAACTATAACCAAGTATATAAAAACAGAGACATGGTTCCTACTTCCTTGAAGATGCCCATTTTATGATTTTATTGCACTTTCATGTTTTGGATTTGCATTGAATTGAATGAAAATCTCTGTAGACAAGATGCGAGTCTGCAGAGAATAGGAATCCGATTTTCACTTTTTTGCTTATTTTTTTTAATTTTTTTATGTTGAGGACAACTTCTTGAATTTTGACTTGGTGTTTTTAATTCTTAAGAGGCTATTAAAATCAAGGCATATAGGAAGCATTTGAAAATGGCCAAAGTCATCACTTCCATTAATATGAAGTTGCTGGAAATGTCCAATAATGTGACTACTTGGGCTTTTGGTAAATGCTTTGCTTCATGGAAGCTTATACTCATCTTTAATGGCTTGAAAATGTATTGTCACTAAATGGAAATTTTCTTTCATCTGTGTTCGTAGAGATGCAAATTGTATTGCCAACTCTCTTGCAAAGGAGGGAGTCCACTGATCTTCACTTTTTATAAAGGATTGCTATCCATTGCGTTGATGGATCCTGCATCATTCTTTCTCTTTGGGCTCTTCAATAAAATGTTTCCAATAGAAAAATATAACTAAAATTGTTTGAAATAATAAGAAAAACATAGTTGTGGGGGTCTTCCTTGGCCTGGGGTGTTTTCTTCTTTTTCCCCCATCCTTTTTCTCTTTTTTCCTCTTGCAATGAGGCATGTCCTCTTCGTTTTCTTGTAATTATTGGGCTTCCTACTCTTGGTTGGTAATAAGAGAATTTTCTTGTTTGAAAAAATAAAAAATAAAAAATAAAAAATAAAATTCAGAGCATTATTCTTCCACTGTGAAATAAATTAATGCCAAACAATTTATTTGTAGTTATTAGTTGTTATGTTGTTTAATTTGGAATTTAGGTGCCAGCTTGTGGGCATTGAATGTTGAAGGATACGAATATAATCCCTTTTGATCGCTTCATGTTTTGACCTTCCTTCCTTAATTTAGCTCTTTTAAGTGACGGTCAATGGAGGATGTAGTTGGGTTTGTTATAACTCCTTTTGCTTGCCTAAGGTCTGAATATTGTTAAACGGCTACATGGTGCTAATCTTGAGGGTCAATGAGAAGCTACAATGAGAAAAAGAAGAAAGGAGGAGAAAGATGGAAGAGGGAAACAGTGTGTGTGTGTGTGTGTGTGTGTGTGTGTGTGTGTGAGTGAGAGAGAGAGAGAGAGAGAGAGAGAGAGAGAGAGAGAGAGAGAGAGATGCTTAGGGTGTATTGAAACCCTAGCCCTCTACTCTTATTTATAATAGGAAAAACATGAATGGGCCCTGTGGACCTTATTACATGCACTTAGGTCTAATGGGCCTTATTTAACTATCAACCTTTTAACACTTCCCCCTCATGCTGGAGCATTCCAATCATGCCCATTTTGGAATATGGATAATATAATCAAACCAAAGAAAAATAAGAAATTCTTCTCTAATATCCCCCCTTTGAAAAGAGGAACTTTGAGCTTGGAGACGCACATAAAAATCTTCTTATAAGCAGAAAAAATAATATAATAATAAAATAAAAAGTAGCTATTTGTAGAGATGAGTAGCACTGGCTATGACAAGAGACGAGCGAGCGGATGAGAAGTGGAGGCGACGAGATGACCAATAACTTCATGCGAATAAGCACTTCTTTATCTTTAGTGATCTGAGCCACCGGAACAACCTTCTGACACAAACAAGTTTGGATCAAGTATCCAGCTCAACCAAGCCACAATGAGAGAGAGAGAGAGAGAGAGAGAGAGAGAGAGAGAGATCCCCTCATGCTGGAGCATTATAATGAGGCCCAACTTGGAACAAGGGCTAAACATTGCCAAACATAAGAAAGAAAAAAGAAACAATCTTCTCTAATAAATATAAAATAAGTTTCCTAGTGTTACTTTCTTGGAGCTAGTGAATTCTACTACGCTTTCATATTCTAGTGATAGCTTGTTCACGTTTTAGAAATGTTCAGTAAAACATAGAAAGTTCTCACCGAGTGCATCTTAATTTATGTATCTAATTGTCGAAGGTAAGGTGCCATCTTTTAAGTGTCTTGGCAACATAGCTTGATAGCAAGACATGGTTCATTGGAATTTATTTTGTTCACATGATGGCATTATTGGTTATCATGCAGGCATCATTGATTTTTTTGTCTCTTACATTTTTTTGCCTAATTGTAGTGTTTGGGTTGCTCGGAGGCCACCTGGTTATGCATTTGTTGAATTTGACGATCGTAGAGATGCTTTAGATGCAATCCGTGCCTTGGATGGTAAGTAGTAGAAATGTTCTTCCTTTCCATACATTATATGGTGAGTTGATCATATATTGCTCTTATTCAAAGACTATTTTATTTTTCCTTGCTGTTTTCTTCAAAGCCCCAGCATATTCTTCTAAATACATCATGGTTCCACCATTTTTTCTGTCAGAACCGTGTCCTAAATCTTTCATTATTCATTTTAAAGTCAATATTCCAATGATGCCAAACGTTGAATCTATTAACCAATATTACTCTCTCATTTTTATGATTTTATTGGTGAATGATGGAATTGATTCTCCGGTGCCATATGCACATGTAACCATGTTCTGGTTTGTACTTAAAAAAAATGCTTTTTAATCATAATATGCTATGGGATATTTTGATGCGGACATTAGGCCCTTTAGGGTTTATCAGTGTAGGAGGCGAATGACACCTATATCTTTATGGCTCGATGATGACGGGCCTGGATCGTTCGTGACGACTTGAGGAGCATCGAAGACCTTACACATATAGTCCGAGACATTTGAAAAGACCCCACCTTGGGAAGACGTGTAAGTTGCTTGGAGGATAAGATCGGACCGTTGGATCGCGATGATGATGTGATCGGACCGTTGATTCGTCGTAGCACACTTTCATTACACCATCATCGGAGCCCATCGGGCATTTTAGATTTGAGTTTATTTTATGCACTTTTATTTATTTGAGTTTTGGGTTAGTGTGGGCACGTTTTTTTTTTTTTGTGCAAATGTCTTTTTTTTTTTGAAATTTTGTTAGTAGAGGTATTTTGGTAATTATGCTAATTCCGAATTTTATAAGGGTGCTGCCCTAAACCTTTTTTATTATGCTATTGATTTGATAAAAAAAGAAAAAGCTTTGGTGGCTTATCTCCTTCCTCCTTTCCTTCTCTTTGTGGATCTTCATCTTCTTCCCTAATCTTCTTCTTCTTTCTTCTTCCCTCCTTCCAACTTTCTTCTAAGGTAATTCATTTTCTTCCCTCTTTCTTCTAAACTTATTTTCTCCCATTATTCGCAACCCTAAAATCTGAGAAGTAATCCCTAAACCCGTTTCTCGCAGATTTTCATTCCCTAATCCGAGAAATCCTTCGATCTCCCGGACTAGTAAATCCCATTGCACGTTTAGATCATAACCATGCAAGATCGGGAAGTTTCATCCCTCGTCAGATCCAATCCACATAATACTTGAAATCCATACTTCATGGCTGTGATGATGGCCCCTTTTATTGCATGTTTCCCTTTTATTTTTCTTGATTATGATGATAGTTGTTGAATGTTTAATTTAGATTTGCTTGATTTATTTCGCTGAATTTTATGTCTCACACATGCATGAAAGTTTAGGCCGTCCTACATCATATTTGTATGCATTTCTTTTCTTACGTGTATCTAACATGTGGCAAGATGTCTTTGCATCAGCACAAACAGGGATGGCTTTGATAATGCCAGATTTGTCAAGAAGATACCATCTGCCATCTTTTCAGATAGATGTGATCACACAAACTTGAGATATGAAGAAAAACATCATATCGTAAAAGATATGGTTATTGTTTATTCTTTTAATTTTCTTTTGAGGCCTTTTACATGCTCCAACTGTCATGCTAAACTGGGTCTGCTAGTACGGACATGAACCCTTTGCTAGTTGCTCTCTGGAGGCAAAGGACCAAGTACTTGGATTGATTGAAGGAAACCTCTTTCTATGGAAGATATCTTCCTAGTTTCTTGGCCTTCTCATTGTATTTGGTAAATGTCAAATCATGGGCTTTAGGTTCATCGTGATATTGTCCTCTATATATTTGGTGGTAAAATCTATATTGACACGTGGTCAATATAGTGAAAAGAGACTTGAAACTACTAGTGATAGGTAGTTGGGGTGCTCTGATTAAAGATAGTGGTAAAATTCCAAAGACAAAAGCATGTTGGAATCTCGCCCCTAGTTTGGGACTACGGAAGCTTATGGTGAGTTCTATAGGGGAATTTGGGTTGTTCTGGAGTTCTTTATTTTTATTTTGTGTTTGCGAGCGCGCGAAAGAGGGATGCAACTGGATTGTTATCGAGGGCCTGTTTGGATTGAGGGAAAACTGAGGAAAGCAAATAAGTTCCTTCGTGCGTGCATGTGTTTGTGGTGAAAGAGGGATGCAACTAACCTTGGAATCTTTTGCCTCCTACTGGATTGTTATTGAGGGCCTGTTTGGATTGAGGGAAAATGAAGGAAAACTGAGGAAAGCAAATAAATTCCTTTGATGTGACTTTTCTTTTGTTTGAGAAACATAAAACGGGAAGAAAATCAATTCCTTAACTCAGCACGGGAGTTCAAAAAATCAATTGGTAGGAAAAAGAAGTTTCCCTTCGATGTGACGTCTTTTAAATGGCAAATTTGGGGGGAAAAAGGTTTTTCTTTGAAAATTGCATTCCAAACACTAGAAAATAGAAAGTGACAGCACTTCACAGTTTTTCTAGTAAAACAAACAGGTATAAGGTATTTCCCTTCCTCTGTGCCTATGTTATCTTTACACTTTCACCCAATCCAAACACGCCTTAAAAGCTGACTCTAATGGTGCTATGTCATTGGTTCCTCCTTTGAAGTAGCAAGTCCTTGTAAATGAAGTTAAAGGGCTGATTTTAGCGTATTTAGTTCCCTTAAGTTTAATTCCAAGGGAAGCTAACCCTTGGGCTGATGTTTTGGCGAAGGAAGGTGTTATGTGTGAATCTTTGTATGTTCGCATTACTTATCCATTTCCTCAATGGATAGTATCCACTTCTCTCTTTAATAAAATTTACTTGTGTGTGTGTGTGTGTGTGTGTGTGTGTGTGTGTGTGTGTGTAATAGTATCCACTTATCTCTCGAGATTGAACAACAATAGGGATTGAAGAATCATCACGAACAACAACAGGGATGAAGGAACAACAAAAGGATTGAAGAAGCATCACGAACAACAACAAGGGTCAAAGAATCATCACGAACAACAACATGGAAACATCAGAGCTGCATTTGGAAAAAGAACAAGGTTGCGGTTGATGATGTCGAAGAAGGGGAGGATCGCGATTGGATTACAATAGGGAAAAAGTCAAAGAAAGATAACGAAAAAAGGGACGCCTCTTCCTTTCCGACTCTGTTTGTCAATGGCTTCCCGGAGGGTTTGTTACCCATCAACTTCTCACGTCTGTTCGGCAGAGCTGGAGTGGTAATGGAGGTTGTTCTCCCTCGAGATCGACTCTCTTCTAAATCAAGGGGTTTTGCCTTTGTCCGTATGGGATCGGAGGAAGAGTTTGCACTTGTGCGGTGAGGCGTCTCCACTGCGAAAACTTTGGTGGTAGGAAGCTTCTGGTTCAGAGAGCTAGATATGCCCCACAACTCCGAATCAAGGAAGGTTTCAAGAAAAAATTTGGAGAAAAAAAATACTAAAACATACCTTAATACGACCATTCCCCAAATCAGAGCTTGGCTTGAAGAGTGTTATGGATGGTTTAGGGAAGATTACATGATTAGACCTATCGGGGATGTTGAGGTTTGGATTTGGGTCCTACCTGAGAGGAATCTCGAACTACTAATGGTTGTGGGTGTCATGCATGAGGATGGGCTGATCAGAAAGATCCATAAGTGGGAGGAATACTCATTTTCTGGTAGTGAGTAAAAGTGGTATCTCATTTGGGGGATACCCTTAGAGTTGTGGTCACGCGAGTTCTTCGTTATAGCTACATCCATGGTTTGTTGTAAAGGCCGTTTTGTAAAGGTAACAGTGGCAACCGTTACATATTACGGGGTTGTAAAGGCTGTTACAACTCCTAAATGGCCCATTATGCCCCTCGTAAAGGCCGTAATGGGGCCGATATAGGTTTTTCAAATTTTTTTTTTTCAATTAAAAAAAAGATTGTAACAGCCGTTATGGCCTCCGTAATGACCAATACACCCTGTATCATAAAGGTAACGATGGTGGCTGTTATGACCATAGTTACCGTTATGGAATACCATGGCTACATCTTGTCTGGGAGAGGTGATGGCCACAAATTAAGCTATTGAGGAAGGAGAGGAATTAGGGGTAGCTCGGGTCTATGTGAGGAGGAAAAACGCTCTTTAAGATCTTGATGAAATTTTGGTGAAGGTGGGGGAGGAGGCACTGACTCTAAAGGTGCAGAGGGAGAGGGAATGGGGGGGAATATAGAGGGAGGAATTGAGAGGCTTCTACTTCATCTGACAACAATGGTGGAAGAGAGATGTTGGCTGATGGAGCCTGTTTCTTTGCTTTGCAAGTGCTTCGGTTCACAGGGGGAATGCGTGTCACGTTTTGATTGACAGAGATGGGGTAGGTGAGATCGAAATCCCTGAGGGGGTAGCATGCGATCTCTGTGCGATGCACTTCCCCGAACTTCATTTCGAATTGAGGTTCGAAAGTCGAACATATCATTACTGGATGCGGTGGTAGCCTTGCAGAGGTACCGAGGCTGGTTTAGGACACGTGTCTTTTGGGGAACGCGGAAGGGGCTTTAAACATGCTTTCGGTCGATCAGGAGGTTCTTGCTCTCGACACGTGGCAAGGAGCTTTAGCAAAAGCAAGGGATGCTCGGCAAGCAGCTTTAGTGAAAGCAAGAGATGCTCGGCAAGGAGCTTTAGTGAAAGCAAGAGATGCTCACCCGTAGCTGAAACTCACGTGGATGTCGAGTCATAACCCGCACATGACTCTCTAATGCCACATCAGACATACAAAACGTGTGGACTTCTCGCACGCGACACAGACCAAACGTGTGGGTCTATTGACATGACTCGTCAAATCGAGACTTACACTTTAAACCATGGGAGTCCCAGCCCCCTGCTTTGCTTAGAAGACATACTTCCAGCTTGATTTCGAGGACTTCTGTGGAAAAAGAGAAAGATGAGGCGAATAGGGAAGTTCTCGTTGCACGATGGGAAAGCCAGTCAGAATTGCCTCTTGACTACTCTCTTCGATCAACGAAGGAGGATTACAATTTGGAAGGAAGCCAAGAGAGCAATTGCAGTTTAGAATGCTGGGAGGTTGCGATGTGTAGGAATTAGGAAGAGATGAATGAAGCTACATCTCCCTGGATCGGCACGGAGGCCGGGGCCGACAACCGGCAGTGGCAATTCCTATTTAGGACCTAGAAGATGAGTTGATAGTTACTCTTATGTGCAGAGAAAATTTGCAAGAATGTCATGCAGAGGGCCTTGGTAGACTGCTTAAGATAAGGAGCTCCATGAAATCACGAAGAAGACGGATTTAATATTGCCAGAACAGTTCCAGTGGGCCAAGGATGTGTTGGTTTGTGTGGGAGGCATGGTTGGAATGTCATACGGAGTTTGAGATGAGGATGATTACAATTTTTCCCATTTTGCCCAACAAGAGGGTCACTTCTGAGTCGGGCCTGCTCTCTATCGCTTCGTACTTATTTTTTGTTATTATGAGTATAATTTTCCCTTTCCAAAAAAAAAAAAAAAAAACTTGGAAAGTCAAGGCTGGTTTTGATGATTTTTTTCTTTCGAGTTTTGTCTAGTTACTGACACAATAACTAGTCTTGATCTCTTACTAAATCTTTTTTCTTTTAAAATAAATTCTTGATGAAATGTAATTGAGTTAAGTAAACTCAGCCAAGTTGGTTCAAGTTTTTTGAGCTTTCATATAGAGATTGCAATAAATGTAGTATGCATTACATGGTATTACGGGAGTTTTTAACAAAGTTGATGGAGACTTGTGTAACTTGGACATTGATAAGTATGAGGTGCCAGACATGGATGCAGGGTGATAAACACAGTGTCAGGTTCACTTACACATTTTATTTTGAAGTTTTCAACTAGTGAGATGCTATTTACACACACCTTGATTGATTTTGCATGTACCCATTTTCCATATTTGGAATTGAAAAGTATGAACTTGTACCATTTTCATTTAAAATATGGAAAATGGATAGATATCATTTCCCTTAAATATTATTGGTAATTCTGTATCAGAAAAAGTCTCACATTCAATAATAGTAAACCTAATAATTAGTTATCCACATTTAAGAAAGTGTCCTGCAAATAAAGGATGATATTAATTAAACAAAAAAAAATTAGTTTTTTTTTTTTTGAATTTTTTTGTTCATAGGAATTATCTAGGAGTTGTGTGCGACCTATGATAAGTTTAGAACTTCATAAAATATTAATGTTAAAGCTCTTCAACTTTTCTGTTCTTAAACACTGAAAGTCTCAAGACTCAGATCAAGTAGACTAGGTCATGAAACTAAAATTACATCCTGTACGTGATCACTGACTCATTGCATTTATGTACCTTAATCCAAACCATCCAAGTTATGGGGTCCACTGTAGATGGATCCTAACATTAAATTGCAGTAAACATGTTGTCGGACTGTCCAATTAGTGGCTGGGAAGGATGGTTGAAGTGGAAAAAGTATCAACAGTCCACATGCAACAAACATTTCATCAAGCAGAGTTGAGATCATCAAATCAAATTAATTTTGGGGTTTATCAAACCTTCTAAATTGTGGCCCACAATTCAAATGGATTGAATTGAGGTACATGTGGCTGTGTGCTTTTGGATGGTTTATCCTGCCTCATCAACATATGAAATAGCTCCCAAAGGTTAATGTGACAAAATCATCTTAAGATTTCGATGCTTCTCTGCAAGCCAGGACTGCTGTGGATTCCTGGCACTTTTTGAAATCATGCAACCGGTGTTTAATGGAACCCGAGCTTAGTACTATGAGTCCAGAATGGGGTTCCCCAAATTATAGACCCTGGTAACCTTGGAAATATGTTGTATTTCAAAGCTTCCTAGTAGCTCTTGATCTATTTTTATGGTCCTGTAAGGTGATGTCCTGAGGCTTGCCTTGCCAAACCAACTTTATTTAGGTGGAATTTTTGCTACTTTTGTCATGCAGCTGTGATTTGTCTGAACCCTTCTAATTTCACTCGGTGTTTGGATTGGTGGAAAATAGTGGAAATGAAATTGATTTTCACAAATTTGATGTTTTTCCTTGTTTGCAAAAACACAATTAGGTATGGAAATTTTTTTAAGGGCAATGATTTTATTAGATAAGAGGCCAAAGCCTAAAAAATACAATGTATGTGAAAAAAGATGAAATGATAGTCTATTCTTCAGCTTTAATAGTATTTGCCTATCCTCATTACATTCAGTTTAGCCCTATTGAAAAATCCACTGCCCGATTGCTTCGATTCTGAAAACACCAATTGTTCCTCTCCTCCAGCCTTCTATTATCTATTTCTACTTATAGATAATCCGTGTGCTTGGGAGTCCCTGATGATTGAATAAACCAAGATCTTACCATGACTGCAATTTTAAAGAGACGCGAAAGCACAAGCCTATGTGATCGCTTCTGCCACAGAGTCCAGATTCCAGCCAACAATGATATTTGTACATGTTACCTTCCGTTCCCAATACCTCCCCTATGTCATGCTCGAAAAAAATAAAAATTGACATGATTCAGGATATTCCGATTAATTCAAAAAACCTAGCCCATACTTCTTTAGTAAATGGGCAATGAAGAAAAAGATGATCAATGATCTCCTCATTTTGCATGCACATCAAACATACGTTCAGCATAACCGTACTTCGCTTGTGAAGATTATTAACCGTAAGCACCTTATTTCTTCCCACAAGCCATGCCAAAGATGCCACTTTGGGAGGAGCCCTATAATGCCACACAAAAGCTATACAACTAATTTTCCTTTCTGATGAAGACCCAGAAATGAAGTTATAAAATGATTTAATCGATAATTTATCAGATTTTTCTCTAATCACATCATAGTCTCACTCTCCTGCCTTTGTCTTTTGAAGCAATTCCAACAATTTGATAATCTCTTCTTCACCTTCCAACAGATTCCTTCTATGTACAGGGGTCCAAATCACCTTGTTCCCTGCTAAGGAGTAAAAATGGGCAGCCATGATATTCAGATCCATTGATATTCTAGCCAACCTAGGAAAAACTTCCTGAAGTAGTTCATCTCCCATCCAAATAGCTTTTCAAAAATGAATACTACTTTCATCCTCCAAATAAAAACCTACCCCCTCCTTGAACTGCCCTCTCAGTCTCGCTAATGCTTTCCACATCCCAAATTTTTTATATAAAGAAGATGATCCGATCCATCTTCCCCTTTCCTCTAAAACTCATACTTCCTTCTTATGACTTGTTTCCATATGTAACCCTCCTCCACACCAAACTGCCAAAGCCATTTTCCCGAAAGCGCAAAATTTGTCGACTCCAATCTCCTTATATCAGCTCCCCTCTCTTCTATCAATTTGCAATCCTCCTCCCATTTCATTATATGAAATTTATGCTTATCTTCAGATCTCTCCTAATTTTATGTGAATGGTCTAAAAGCCGCTTTGGGCATATAAATAAATACATAAAAAAAACCGGAAGGTTAGACATAGTTGTGCCTTTATCCATGTCAACCTTCCCCCAAGGACAAATGCCTTCTTTTCCAACTCGATAGTTTCCTTTCAAACCTAGCCAGTTTTGCTAGACGAACTGAAGGGCCTAAATTGGTTGAAGGAAATGAACCCAGCTGACATCCGAAGATTATTGCATATTCACACACCTCTTCCGTAGATAGATAAACACCCAACAATTATATGTACTTAAATATTCACTCTTAGACCAGATACTGCCTTGAAACATGTTACAATCTTCCTTAAATTATCTCCCTTTTTTTGCATCCGCATCACGGAATAGAATCGTAACATCTGCATACTGTAAATGTGACACTTGAAAAGCTGACTTATATACCTTAAAAACCTTTTATAATTTTTGATTCCACGTCTCTATGTATCATTCTAGTTAGTGCCTCCATCACTACTATGAATAGATGTGGTGATAGTGGATCCCCTTGCCTCAAATCCTTTGATGCTGAAAAGTAGCCTTTTGGAGATCCATTCACCAAAACTTAAAACTGAGCCGACTTGACGCCAACCTGCATCTAACTTACTACATTTCTGATTGCACTGAAACGATCTAACATATAATCAAGGAATTCCCAATCCACAACTTCTCCATTTCCCAGTTAGGTGTGGAACTTGATTTTCATTTCTTAGGTTTTCCTAAAAAATTATTAAAATCAGGGGGGGGGGGGGGGGGGGGGGGGGGCATTTCTATGGAAATCACATGTGCTAAAACAAACAAGTTAATGCAGATTATTTTCCACACATTTCTCTTTCATTTGATGTGAAACTTAGTTTTCCATATCCACGTTTTAGTTTCCACCAATCCAAACAGGCTATCTTTGGATGTGACGCAATGTGTGATGCCTATGTTGTATATTCCTAGCCCATTGTCATGACAAAGGTTTTGTATTAAAATTAGGAGGGATGCACAAATCATCTCATGATTGCAGGCCCTACTTGACTGCATGGCTTTATGGGAAACTATGAAAAGGAAGTTGTTACTGGGTCCTGTGTGTTCTTGAACTTGGCTAATCATATTATTGTTATTTTTTCATTTAACAGGAAAGAATGGCTGGCGTGTTGAGCTTTCTCATAATTCCAAGGGCAGCGGTGGAGGCCGTGGTGGTGGTGGTGGTGGTGGACGTTCACGTGGTGGTGGTGATGACATGAAGTGCTATGAGTGTGGTGAAGTTGGTCATTTTGCTCGGGAATGTCGTTTGCGCATTGGCTCTGGAGGAATGGGAAGTGGACGACGTCGAAGCCCAAGTCCTCGACACCGGAGGAGCCCAAGTTATGGGCGTAGGTGTGTTTCTAGTTTTTGGCCTTGGACAATTTTTTGCATCCATCCTACATTAATTTTTTTTTTCCTTCTTCCATTTCTGGGAGGACTTTATCAACGTGGTTTGTTTTATCCTTTGCATGGATCGGATTCACATCGCTAGTGGGTTCTTGTCATAGTTTTGAAGCATATGCTTTTAATGACTTGTCAAATAGCAGTTATACTAAAAGCCATAAAGGTAAATTGGTATGATCGAAATCAGTAGTGTCGCTTAGAAGTTGTGTTTTAGTTGGGTTGTGAGTCCCTAGTTATCAAAGCTTTACTTGCATGAACCTTCTACCAAGGTGCTGGGCCTACTTCAAACTTGTGCTTCTGACTCAAATCTCCTTCACTTCCCAATCTTTTACAGGCTAACATTTTGAATCAGATGCCTCCCAACCCAACTACTGCAGCCTAGCTTCCCCTTGTGTTTTGTGCAACTAACTCTGACACTATGGCTTGTATGAATATGCAGAATTCTTGTCAATTGATATCCCCTGGCTATTGAGTTTATGCTAGAAGGTGAAGGGTCAAACATGGGTAGTCTTGGATATCTGCATTCCAACCTCTCCCTCCAACAGCATCAATTTTTAAATTTTGGGGCAGCCCTGTCCAAATGGACAACTGTCTGAAGTGAATGCTGCATTCCAACATGTTTGGACAAGGTGTGTTTCAACATTGTAGTCTCAGGTTCAAGCCCAACTTACCTAAAAAAAGACATGGACATCCAAGTTTTAAGCAAGTAATCCCCTCATCCAGACGATCCCCAAGGTAGAGACGGCTTGCGTTTCCATCAATAGGACTGGTAAATTGTACAGGAATCGATTAAATAAGCAACTATCATTGTGAACTCTGGGGATTTTGTACGTGGAACATAATGTTATTATTAGAAATTAAGGTGTGGACCATGAAGGTTCACTGATGTTTGAGATGTGATGTATGCTTTCGTTTTGCTCTTTCTGTTATTGTCTGAAAAACCATGTTTTGTGGCAGAAGTTTCAGTCCACGCGGGAGAAGATCTCCCCGACGCCGCAGCATATCACCTCGTCGTGGCCGAAGCCCAAGCAGATCTCCACCATACCGCCACGCTCTGCGTGATTCTCCTTATGCTAATGGGTATGTCATGGTTCTACTCAGGCTGTAATAGTTGTGTGCATGTGTTCACCTTTTCCTCTAAACCTTGCTCTTGATATTGATTTGATTCCAGAAGTCCTGCTGCGAGAGATCGACGCCGGAGTCGGAGCTGAAGGGGAGTGGTCATGGGATTTGAAGAGAACCATCATTGTAGTACTGATAGGATTGGAAGTTTCAGGACAAAAAGACCTTGGTATTTCAATCTGCTGCATGAACATGAAAAGTTGGTTTTCTTAGACCATTGAAAAATATGCTTTGATGAATAGAGCTGTCTTCTACAAATTGAGTAGCTGCCAAATGGGGCTTTTGGACTCGCTTTTGCACGGCATCACTCTCCTCAGCTTTGCTGGCATATGGAGAGGTCATTTTCCTACTTCATATTTCCTTCTTACCTCTATCATACATATTTTGCAATAACTATAATGAGCATGACTTATATTTTTGTTTTTTGCTAAGTATTTAATGACCTAGTTTAATGGTTTAAAGTAGAGGCCTTTGAAAAATCTTACATAAACCTGTACCTTTGTGTTTGTTTTGAGGTGCGGTTCTGCTAAAACGGCACCGTTCGGAACTTCTTCTCGGGTTTTCTGCATCTGTGCTTCGCACCATCTACTAATCGCTCTTTGGGACCGTAACTTCTCCTTGACTGGGTTTTCTGCATATGTGCTTCTCACCATCTACTTACTGCTATTTGGGACTGTAACTTCTCCATAAGTGGGTTTTCTGCATCTGTGCTTCGCACCATCCACTTACCGCTTCTTGTGCTTTTCCTGCTTGAATCACCCATCGGAATTGCCTAAAGCTCGGAAGCTTGGTCACGTGTGAGACAGTGTTAGGTGCTTGCTCTTCTCCAACGTAACTTCGAGCATGTTTTCTGCTTAGATCTTAACTTTTTAGCTAGCTGGTTTAGATTGTGAAGCTGCTGCAAGCTCCTCAGGTACTTGTGTTTTCCTGACATGGTACTGGACTGTCCATCGTATATTAGCCCACCCATACTCTCTGCCAGTTCGTATGCCTTCTGCCACAATTTGTCTTTAAAGGAACGTAACAGTCAGGTATCCGGTGAATGCTTATAATAACGTTCCTTTACTGAATGGGGTGGGTTTATATGCGTATGTATGGGTCTTTTGGTTATGGTTTGCATTTGGATGCACTGCAAGCCACTAGGGTTTTGCTGTGAGTTGTGGTTATGCACAAATGAGAAGCCACACCAAGTCAGATACTGGGTTTCTGCCTTTCCAGCCCAAATAATCAATTGGCATGATTCCCAAAATTCTTTTGGGGCAGAAAAGGCTGATACTAAATGGCTGTGATGAGGCTATGATGATGGTGACAGCGATGACTGCAGCATTGGTAGCAGGGGCAGTGGCAGAAACTCAGTATCCTGCCCGATGTGGTTTTTTATTTTTTACCCAGTCCAAAAATACAGGCAGAATGGTCAACAATCTGCCCCACCAGAATAGTCAAAACTATTTGTGATTTTAACGACATAGGCACACATCCTTAATTGTTTCAGATACATCATTCTTCTGTTTTAGTGTGTTTTCGATGGACTGCAAATAGCCAGTGTATGATATTTTGACAGAAACAGGTGGTTTATAGTTGCTCTACGCGTAGTGGGATACTATTTGTGTACTGTTTCTATACAAGAAACAAATCAATATGATTCCTGGCATTGTTTTGGGATGGAGAAGGCTGACCCCAGAGTTGCTGGGTCAAGGCTGTGATGATGGCAGCAGCGGCGGCTTTGGGGTGGAGGGTGGAAACAGTGTCCCATCAAATTTGGTTTCTGATTTCCACATTTCCCAAAAATGCAAGAGGATTGGACAACCATCCCCGTCACTGGGATATTCAAACTGCTTTGGATTTCGTGGTCATCCACAGCAGCCTTGCTGCTTTTGCTGCATCACTCATGTTAATGGCCATGCGTGCTGAAATTGATATGGTTTTCTTGGTGCATGCACATGCAAACACACCTGGTTTTTTGTTGTTTCATCACATGGTAAGGTTCTCTGCTTGTTTTTTTTTTTTACATGGCAAGGTTCCCTATTTGATGTGTTTTTTGTTATTTCATCACATGGGTATAGCTCCCTGTTTGTTTGATTCGTACTGTCTGCCCCCCCCCCCCCCCCCCCCCCCCCCCCCCCCCCCCCCCCCAACACACACACACACACACACACACACAAAGCTCGTAGGTGTCTTATGCTTGCATCATTTGAAATTTCTAGTGGTTTCTTTATTTCCCCTGCAATCAGTTGTTTGCGTTGCTGTAATGCTAATATCACACAGGCGGAATTTGGTTTAGCACATGAGTAGGGAGGACACTCTGTAAGATATTGTAAACATTTTCATGTAAGCCTCCTGCTATTGTCTTGTCACCCTGTACGAGAAAGTGGAGTCCTTGAGAGAGAAGCTCTGCATTCCGCTGAGCGTCAACATTTTTCAGACCTTTCTACTCACAGCCAACGTCAACCACCTGCAGTGGTACATCGCTGTGATCATCCTCCTATCAGATATTCTGCAAGTTTTCTCTAAGAGGTATGATAAAAATGCTGGGGTGAGAGGCTGTACAGTAATATTATGGATTTTTCAGTTTGTAAAGTGGGCCCAGCGATTCAATGATTGAAATGTTCATTTGATAGGCCTGGCCATCAATGGCCTGTGCACCAAAAATCCTAAGATTGGAAGAACCATCTGTCTAGAATTTGGCCTTTATATTGGTTGACAGTGAGCCGTTGTGGTAGGTCCTCTCAAATCTATTTGTTGCCTGCCTGTTGAAGGATCAGGTACTTCCCAACTTGGGGGAATTTTTTTTTTTTTTTTTGGGTGCATTGGCCATCCTCTGGATGACATGATATTTTGACCCTTTGAATCACTGAACCATGGCTTGGCTTGTGCATACGAGAATCAATTGATTATGATTTTCAGGACTGCATTCTCATACATAGTCAATTGAACAACCCACTTGTTAGATGGGCCATGGCCGCACGCATACATCGAGTAAGACCATTTGAACAGATGATTGGACCATAGCTCATTTTCATCCAGGGTGATATTTACGAATGTGGCGTTATTGGCATTCTGGCGACGTACAAGAGGAAAATGACAGCGGAAGATTAAAAAAACATCGTATGTTAACATAGAAGGGTATTAGTTGGTGATTTCTCTTTTGAAATGGTGGCCCAAATGCACTGCTGGATTAGTCGTAGGCCACACGATCGCTTACTGATAGCCCCAACTCACAAGATTGGATTGGTTGAACAATCCTTCTGTCGATTGGTGAACACTTGTTGAAATAGGACCATTGGATATTTTTTCACATCTAACCGTCCAGCTGATAGGAATCGGACTCTGCCCTTCACCACAGTGACGGCGTACTTGGGATGGTGTGTAACTGAAAATTTACACTAAGAAGATATTATTAACCATTTTTTCAATTCAAATTTGGATAACTCACTTTCTTACTCCCAGATTGTCCGTTTGGATATTTCCTAATGGGTTTTTAGTTGCGGATAGTGATTGTGTAGTGAGGAATTCACAAGCTAACTCTGTGGGGCTCACAGTCATGCATGTGCGGTTCACCATTTTTCAGCTCATTTTAGGGCATGAGCCCCAAATTGAAGCATATCCAAAGCTCAAGTGGGCCAAACCAAAGGAAACAGTGGGAATTGAAGGCCTAATGTTGAGAACTTCTTGGGGCCACAGAGGTTTTGGATCCGCTTATATTTGTGTTTTCCCATCCATCTGTGTGGCCTTACGAAGGGGTTGGATGACAAATACACATCACTGTGGGCCTTAGGAAGGTTTCAACGGTGGATTTTCTTTCTAGTCTTGATGAAATCTCACCCAGTTGAGTGTTTTTATTTATTTATTTATTATGAAGTTTTCAAGCACATTCTACGGTCGAAGGAAACTTACTTCTTCTAATTCGTCTTAACTGTTTGTACCATCATAGGGAGCGGATTAAGCCGTGTGGGGCACACCTTGATGAATGTGTTTTATATCCACGCCATCCCGTTTTCCAGATCATTTTGGGATGTTATCCCAAAACTCAAGCACATCTTCAGTCGACCACACCACTGAAAAATGTGGTGAATGACCGTTTAAAATCTTTTTTTGTAGGTCAAAAGAAATTTGGATCAAGCTGATCTTTGCATTTTTGAGTCCCATCTGATGCATTTGCCCCAGACACCTGTCCGGTAGATCTACGTGTGGGCTTGAAAAGTCATACAACTCCCATGAAGAACGCCATCCACAAATTCTTCACTTTGCAGATATTGGGACCGCTGATTCACTGGACCATCAGTTGGATGGTCTATTTTACAAACCATTAAGGCGATTGGACGATGCTAACCATCGATCAATGCTTTCTGCAAAACAGTCGAGTGGTAGCAGGGCAGTGGTCCACATCAAAGTACATCGCAATATATAGGAGGATTGTTCACATGTGGGCCCCAGCATTCTAAGTTCCCACAGAATATCATATGTGCAGGACATCCCTGCGGTGGAAAAGGTGGGGTCCAGTCATGGTGATCACTTGTTGCTGAAATCAAGCCGATCCATTCATCACATAGTACACCATTAAAATCAATGGATGTCCAACAATCAAACCCAACATAAAAATCTGGCCCACTTGATGAGTGGATCTACTTGATTTTTGCACTAGCTGATCTTCATCATGATTCCCACCCATTGCACCGCTTGGATTTCTCAGGCATATGACACATTTCACATCGTGGGGCTGTACGTGATCATTTCTCATTTAATAATCTGATCATAGCCGTTGAAATATGTGATAATTTCTCATTTAATAATTTGATCACAGCCGTTGAAAACTACGTAAATGAGAATATATAAAAACTGCATCCACCTAGATGAAGATCCAATTCATATTTCAAGAGCATAGTAGCCCTATATCTGATTATGGATTGAGAAAGAACACAATACATGCAATGGAGAAGAGCTCAATGGTGATGATGGAGAATAAGCTAAGGTTCCCAGGCACCTTTGGAATGCTCAAAGAAGCCTGCAAAATCCCATTCAAGAACCAAATTTCACCCTCCTCATAACCTCCCCCTTGTTTTGCACTTTAGTACTCCAAAACCTCTCCAATATAATCATGTAAACAACATATCATCTAATACATCATCTCCATTCCCATTACACCCCAAAAGCCACAACCATGTTGGTCAACAAATGCTTATCAAGGTCCTTGAATTCAATCTCCTTCATCTAGTGCCCATCCATCTCTTGGCCCTCTTTTGCCAGATCATGACCGTCGATTTGCGGTCGAAGGTATACTTGGTGGGAGATGGAGCTTGAAGGAGATGACCTTGTGTCGTTAACCAAAACAAGGTTGAAAAGGTTCTTTGATCACCTCTCTCTATGTTTTCTATGTTTTCTTCGTATCTTTATCTTCTCTAGTCATTCTTTTGACTTGGACTTTGTGTGTCACTTGATTCCACCAAGAAATGCCTTGTATATGATCTTACATGTGGTGAGCCTCATGGTAGCCTTGGGAAAATGGTTAGAAGCATATTGCGGTACGTGATCATTTCAATTTTTGAAAGGCATGGACCTAAGGGCTTTTTTTAATCTCTTCAATTGTTAGCAAAGGTAATAGGCTAAGTGGGTTGTTCTTGATGCTTGTGTTCTTTATATATAAGATTGGTATATGGTTTTCAGGCCTCTATGCAGGTGAGGATGTGAGAGGTGGCGTTTGGTATTGGATTGCAATTTCATTTATTCATACAGATTTGTTCAAGGAAGGAGATGAAATAGTGTGTTTGCATAGTTTTTTACTACATTGAGGAGGTAGACGTGGGGAATGAAAGAGAAGTTAATGCTCTTCATACAGATTTGCCCAGATTATCGAGATTCTGCATGTTATGAGATTGGTTATGAACTTTGATAATGTTGTTGGATGGTTGACTTGTATGGCTATGTCCTCGTTGGGCGCACGTGGATGACATGGTGGGTTATATTTATTATTGTAATTGCGGATCAAGCAACAAGATCATACGAGTGAATTGGGAAGCCGAAACATAGAAATCGACGACTCGCTCAAATCAACTACAGAGAGAAGACAGGTCAATTCACTTACCTGATTCGACGATGATGACAGTACGCAAATACATGTGCCCTCGAGCAAATTAAAAGACTAGGCCATTTTCTTTTTCCCAATGCTGCAACATGCACACGTACGATGCACGTACATCAAATAGGGCTCTCAATGGAGCGGGTCAAATCTGAGATCCGATTCGCTTTGAATCCGTATAATGCGGATTTGGATCTTAAAATAGGTCCGATTAGTTAAATGGATCGGCTTTGGATCTTAAAATAGGTCCGATTACTTAAATGGATCGGATATGGATTCACAGGAACATATCTGAGTTCGATCTGAATCCGATTAAGATCCGACTCATTGTCACCTTACTGTATATGTTATATTCATGCTGGCCATCTGTTTTACAAATTATTTTAGGCCATGTCGACCATACCATGGTAAATAGTGGGATTTGCATCATTTTTCTACTAAATTAAATATATTATATTATCTATTTTATATCATATATTTTCTTAGATTTGTAATGGGGGTGGATTCAGACCTAGATCCGACCCAAATCCGATAGTCATATGGATTTTGGATCAGAAACGGATCTAACAATTTATAAATGGATCGGATATGGATATCACCTTTTGGATCCGAATCCAATCCGAATCCATCTACATATATACATACTTGGAGCCAAATCCAACTGGATCCGATCCAAATTCGACCCATTGAGAGCCCTAACATCAAACATGCCTCTCTCTCTCTCTCTCTCTCTCTCTCTCTCTCTCTCCTCCTCTTTTATTCTTCTATTGTTTGTTTTTCCCTCTCTCGCATGCAACCTATTGGCTATAAGAGATAAAGCCCTAGTTGCCACATGTGGGTGGGCCCCACTAGCGGTTACTACACCATCACATGTGCTACACATGAGGTACATGCATGCTACCAACATTCTCCCATTGAACCTTGTAGTAGGGAACAATACTATATGGACCGCTTTGAGAAGACCGATCAAGATCATATATAAGGAGCACGAATCAGGGAAGTGGGATTAGCCGAAATTTCAATGTCTCTATGTATAGTTCTTTGTAAGCTAAGTGAACATCATACTAGGCGCACAACCTCCTAAGTTCTCTAAGGTCTTCCTTTAGACTAGCATGACTATACAAATGAAGACAACTCTTGATTTAGAATCACTTTGCTAGCAGTATGCACATATCCTCTTAACAAGTTCAAATCACATTTTTTTTTTGTGAACAGTTCTTAAAAATAAATTACATACATAATTTCGTGAAATAGTTTGAAAATCACTATTGTACAAAACTTAACAATATCATGGTAGATAAGTCTTAAAGTGCTTAATCTTAGTCTTAGGAACCTAGTGTAGTTGTCGAAAAGTCATCTCCATATAACTATGTAATTCAGTCTCGAGTAAGCCACTTTCCTAACAGTATATCTTAGACTAAACTAATCATGACCATCGTATGTATGCTAAAGTAGTGTTACTCAATCTAATTCTCCTATATGCAAAGGTGTGTAGCTAAGAGTACAAGGGTTACCTATGAGAGCAGTTTGATTACATAATGCACTCATCAGATTTAATATGTACTAGTAGGAAAATCGATCCTGAGGTGGGGTCCAACCCGACGCTCCAAGCACATTGTTACTCACCTATGTTACAAAGTAGATATTACTAAGCATACGTTAAGTCTACTATACTGTAGGTCCTGCCTAAAGCACATGAGTTCTATCTCAACAACTCTATACAAGCCATGACATTATCAAGCAACAGAGGTCTCGCCTAAAATGCATAAGTGTTGGCTTGACAACTCTTAATATTGATATCAATGTGAATATCATTTGATTCTTAGAGTCTCATTCCTAGTCACTTCAAAACTATCAATTATGTGGTTATATAGGCTAATGAGCACTAACATGTGCGAAATATATCTAAACACGCCCAACATGTCAGGAATTCAATAATGTACATATATAGATAGCGATGATTGGAGGTGGCCGATGTCTTAACTCACGCTTCCTCATTTTCTTTATCAGTAAAGAAGGTGGCTGCATCTCAGCGTGCTTCCTTATCTTAAACATGCTTTTTATATACATGTCAGGGTTGGTCAAATCCTATGTAAGTAGGGAAAGACTTAGTATGCCTATGAAAAATAAACTAATGACCAACATATGGTTCACTGATGATCTCAATGCTTAGAAAAAAATGATTGCACATGAATATTTAATTAATGTGCAAGGAGTATATTTTAGATGCAAAACATCAATTATTTATATTATCCACTCACGAAAATACATAAACTTTACCCCAACACACGGGTTTTAGTCTTAAATATTGTGTAATAAAATTTCTACCATCATAACCTGTCGGAAAAATAATTAAAAAATTTACATAAAATTATAAAACTCTCATTTTTACAAAATATATCAAATTCTACTTAAGTCTCATCTATTTGACATGTATTTCAGATATATATCTAGCAATTGGTTATGTCATGAGATCAACTAACATTTCTCTAGTGGAGATAAATTCGAGCACACGTAGCTCATCTCTCAACTGATATCTAACTGTAGTGATACTTAATTTCAGTATGCTTATATTTCTTATGATGCTTTGGATCCTTCACAAGGTCAATAGTCAACTTGTTATTCATCATTATTAGGAGATGACCTTTAGCAGTAAGAACACTTAAGGTTCTAAAAAATCTTGTAATCTATACACCTTGGATCGTTGCACATCATGCCATATACACAACTTTCATAGTTGAGAGTACAATCGAAGATTGTTTATTATTGCTCCATGAAATAGCTCATCCATTCAATATAAGTACATAATTAGAAGTAGACTTGCTTTCATCTTGATTATCTCCTCAAGATACATTAAAATAAGCCTGCACTTTTAGCTTAGTGCCTTCATAACATAACATATAAATCTTTTATTTCTCGAAGATGGTGGAGAAATTTTTTATCTACTTATCATTGTATTTGTCCTCGATTACTTTGATATCAACTTATAAGACCTACAATGTAATATATATCTGACTTTGTATAAGCATGAAAGACATGAGGCTTGCACTGGCATAATATAAATGATATAGATTCTTTTTTTGATATCAAGCTGGCAACACATTCTTCTACTTAATTTAGAATATTTATCTAATGGAGTTTTAATTGACTTCGAATTATGCATTTTGAATCGTCCTAAAATCTTCTTGATATAAGATGCTTGAGATAAGTTTTAGATTTTTTTCGAGCGATCTCTTGTAATTTTTATATATAGTAAAAAGTTTGCTTCACCAAAGTCTTTTATTTTAAAATTAAAAGACAATTATTCATTGATTGAGAATAGCATTACCATACCTTTGCCAGCTAATAAAATTTTATCAACATATAAAGATGATATCAGAAAATGCCTCATAAATTATTTCACATATACATAATGATCTTCTTCACACATAGAATCATAATGATTGTTTTAACTTATAAATAAATTTTACAAGTTAGTATACCTTATTAACCTAAGCTTTCTTAATATATTATGCGGGTTGCATATAATTTTTTTTTGTAAGTATTTATTAAAAAAATGTCCTCATTAGAAAATGTCTTCTTATCCATCTAGTATAATTTTAAATTCACACATGCAATTATAGCTAAAATCATGCGAATAAAATGAAATCTAGTTACCGGAAAGAGTTCTTTTTTCCGCAAATAACACATTCTACTTAGGTAAAATCCTTTGCCACTAGATGAGTTCTATGTTTATCAATCGAACTATTTACATTTCTTTTGATTTTGAATTCCTACTTATATGTAATTATTGTATGACTAGCTAAAAGAAAAACTAGCTTTCAAACATGATTTTTAATCAGGGTTGTACATCGAGCTGAGTTAAGTCGAGTCAAGGTGGGTCAAGCTAGGCTTGGACTCGTCCATGCTCTCCTTAAGTTCGAGCTCGAGCTCACCCTCAAGCTTACCATTGAAGCTTGCCTTGTTTGTTAAACCTTTCAAGGCGAGCTAGTGGATCGAGTCGAGGTGAGCTTACCTCGGGTCGAGTCTAAAATTACGTCGGTAGTCTAATACGACACTTTCGTATATACGTGTGGAAGCTAAAGAGCGAAGCGACTAGAATTATGGCTAAGTCTTAGAGGGGGGGGGGGGGTGATAGGGACATTTTGAAATTCTTTTCGCCTACTTACACAATTTAATAATTTAAACTAAGCAAGCATACTTCGGCTTCCAAGCCTAGTGGGTCTAATCAATAGACTATCATATGATTAAAACAATTAACATCCTAGTCTAAGCATGCATAGATTAATATATGATTAAATCAATTAAGCACTTAATATATGCCACTTAAGTAGACTATATGAGAGTGGATTATATAACCTCAAGTCTACTCAAGTGAGTGAAAGTACATCATGTGTGTGTGGATGTGCCTATCAAGTGCCTAGCATATATTCTAATTAAGCATTCATAATTAATCAATTAAACACAATGCATAATAAGAAATGTGCTCAAATACAATCACAAACACAACGATGTATAGTGGTTCGGATTTGGGTCCACTCTACTCCCGGTTCAAGTACTCAACCCCTTTGAGCACACCGGCATTTACTAGGGAGTTTAAATCTAGTTCCTCCCAATTAAGGTGTTTTAACTCGGATCTACCTAACCAAGGAGTTTACAAGTTCCTCTCAACCTAAACTTATATACCCGTGTTGGTGGCTCCCCTAAGAGACTTATTTAGGCTTTACAACTGAGCCAAGGTCCTACAACCGAACTTCAATTTAGGCTTACTCAAGCTAATGTCTTACAAGCGAACCTCAATTTAGACTCCACTCATAAGTCAATGTCCTACAACCAAACTTCAATGGTTTTAAGCTCTACAACCGAGCTAAGGTCCTACAACCGGACTTAGCGTTCACTCTCGCTGGAGGCTCCCCCTAGAAGACGAAATTCGACCCTACAACTACGTTTAAGTCTTACAACCGAACCTATCAAGTTTGAAGACAAGCTCTACACTCAATTCCCACAGGAAAAAGAGTGGAACCAGATTCTTACAAATGACGACTTACTTGTCAGATTGAGCCCCTTTGTGCACCGCTTCGGGTTGCTTGATCTTTGCTCTCCCATGCTTCAAGCAGCTCCCCTTGTGCTCACATAATCGCTGATGTCATTGCGTTGCCACTGCTCCAGCTTCACGATCAGCTACCTTGTATATGATGCTCCGACGGAGATGCCCAAGGTGCTAGAAGGTGGTGAAACCTCTACAAATGGTAATAAATGGGTTTTTTAGAGGAATACACTTATTTGGATTTCTAAGTGGTGTTTAGATATTGGATTTAACTATGATCAAGGTGTCTAAACTCCTAGGAATCAAGAGGGAACAATTACATTCTTATTTTGACATTGAATGCCCTAAGCTTGTAATGAATTACAAGGAGAATGACTTGCAATGTGCTGGGAATAGAGATCCTAATGGTCTTCAATAATGATGGCTTCTATTTCCTCAAAATTTCTCTGTTTTGCTAAAAAACGAATCCCTTTGACTTTATAGATTTTCTTCCAACGGTAAAAAATGGGTAGATTCACGTATCTCCGATTGATCAGAGGTCACTTCCAATTGATCGAAAATTTGTCTAGAGAGTTCTCTAGAACAAATTTCGATTGATCGAAACAAGGTCCGATTGATTGGAAGAACCTCATCCAATTGATAAAAAATCTGTCCAGTGAATTTTTCAAATCCTCTGGAACAAATTTCAATTGATCGGGACCTGTGTCAGATGTATCGGAATCCTATCGAAACTATTGTTCGATTGATCGGAGATCAATCAAAAATTGCTGTTTGGGCTATTTTGTTTACAGCAGATTTCACTTCTTTTATTAACCTAATTTATTATATTTTTCTATATGATCTAAGGCTAATAAGGATGACTAAGGGTATACCTAGTTGGTCGAAGTCATCTAAGAGGTTTTGTGTGGTTCGGTTCAAAGGGCTAGGGTCACTAAGGCATCTCATTTACCTGTTCTTCTTCCTTGATGCTTCTGGTCCACTTAAATCTTTGGTATTCATCTTGCCAAGGCTTAAACAACATTACAATATATGGACGTACGTGATTGACAAATAAGGTGCACTAGTATGCCACAAAAAAAGTGCACTAACAGAGTCAAGCTTACTCCGGCAACCTCAATTTATTATATTTTTTGCTACAAAATACAAATTAAAAGTTAACAACATTAAGTTCAAGAAGTCACACATATATTAGGGGAACAATAGTATTTTCCTAGATGGGACCCCACCATTTAAATGGCCTAGCTCTGATTGATTTTTTCATTGGTCAGGTTATACATGCATTGAATGCAAACCACTAGTAACATTTTCTAAACTATATATTAACACGGTACATGCATAACTCACTACATAAATGGACTGCCCTGATTATTGTACGAACTATCTTCATGAGGAGGCCCAACTGATTCATGGATCAGATGCACCACCTCCTCATAAAATTACAATCAATAACTGCATATGGTGTATAGTCTTACTATAGCTCCTATTTTGTAGATGTGTATGGTGTGTGGTCTCACTGTAGCATATGTTTTGTGCAGCGTGTAAAACATACAACCATTGTGTGCTCACCATGTTTTCTACTTGAAATTACTCAATCCATCAGGTATGCTCAATAAGGAATGTTCCTACCTAAATAAAATAATAGGACTAAGAAACCGCCTCAATGTATGAGGGTTTTATATGTCCTAAGCTTGAACCAAGAAATGAGAAGATTATGATATGTTTTTAACAAATATCTATATGAAACGAGTCGAGTCGAGGTCAAGCCGAGTCAAGCTTGAATCGAGTGGAGTCAAGGTCAAGCCGAGTCGAGCTTGAATCGAGTCGAGTCGAATCAAGTGACCCGGTGCTCGAACTTGACTCGATTTCTGACTCAAGATGCTAAATGAAGCTTAGCTTGACTTGTCCCACTGAGTCGAGGTGAGATTTTTCGAGTCGAGTCGATCAAGTTTCTCGAGCTTACTAGGCTCATGACCAACCCTATTTTTAATCATTGAATCAATTTCTTCATCTATTACATAAATTCGATTTTTAGAATTTGGAGATGTTAATGCGTTTTGATATGAATCAGGTTCATCTTTATTTGTTGTGATGCAAAAGTACGATTAACTTTCTTTTTCAAAATGTCTTTCAGGAATTATTTCTTGCAAACTATGTCGCAACTTTGAAATTATTACGCCAAAAAATGGAGCATAAGCCCTTGACTCTATTTTTGGGAAATACAATTGGTTTGATTGTATTCCCTCTTAATTAAGATATTTGATATTTGCAACCAAGTTATGAGAGCAACCTAAACTAAAATTTTATTTTACTATATAAGTTTACAAATATAACAAATGTACAAATTTTAATTACATAAATACACAGTAAAATTTCAAAAGAACAAGACATCATAATGCAGCTAATAAAGTCTATTATACGCTACTCCTACCACTTGCATTGGCCTGAAAAAAATAACAGAAGAATATATGGGCTTAAAAAAACTCAATGACTACATTTCTCATGTATTTGGTGATTCCATACTATGTCATGACCTACACGGATGATAGTGTGTTGGATACCTGTGTGCTGTGAAAAAATAAATATAATGAACGTGATTTTATGGATTGCATTATACATAGATCAAATAATGTAAAAGATGTGCGATATAGAAAAAAAATACAATGAACATGACTCCAAAGATAATATCAGGTAAATATAAATATTAAGTATAACAATAAAACAAGATGAGCATGAATGTAATATAAAAATGGTGTAAAGATTCACTCTCCACATACTCCACATACTGCACATATACCATAAGTCAAATAACCATAGATAACACTACCTGTCTTTGGTAGTAAGGCATCTTAACCGAACTTGCCAGTGGATCTATGTGTGGTCTACCTATCCTCGACAGTAGGGTTAATGGTAGTGATTAATCCAAGTTCCTCCTACTCAGATTGTTAGATGGGCCCCTCACATCTACCTCATATCCATTCTAAACAGTAGGTCATCCTATTCAAAATGGCCGATGGACCTATGAGTGGACCACTCATCCTTGACAGTAGGGTCAATGGTAGTGATCAACTAAATCCCATTCATCCTACCTAGGCTGACCGATGAAGGACACACTTGTTTAGATCTTAATCAACCTTAACAATGAGAGTCTCGCTCTACAATTATATCTACACAATCTAGCCTGCTGTTAGGTAGGCTTGTTACACTTCTCCACCTATCTTAGGCAGGGGGAATCTTGCATATCTGGAATGCTCACCTAGACCCGAATCGACCGATGGAGGATCCCAACTAAGCCTGACTCCAGGCAAGCATGGATTCTACCCCCTCTTGATGCTTTCTTCTCATTAAATATATTCTAACACAAGTATAAACACACATCCAACCACCCATCACTAACATATATCCATCCACCACCACATGATATAAATGCATGAATTATAATGATACATGTTATATATATAAAGATGATGCGATATTTTATGACATGAATTTTCAGTATAAGATAGAATACATATTCTTACTACATGTTTACCATCTTTATAAAATAATGAAGCATTTTCAGTAGACTTTATTCCCGTCATCACCCATTTCAATCTAAGTATAAGATAAATATCAATTTCTAATGTAGGTTTGCTATCTTCAGAGAATAATAAAACACATCTAATCGACTCTTTTTACAATCATCACCTATTTCATTCCAAGTACAAGATAACACATACATTTCACATTATGCTAATTTCACACAAGTTCGAGTTTCAATTCCATAATATTAAGAGAAGTCTACGTACATTTAAGATCACATTCAGGATTAGCTTGCCGTAATTACTGGCTAATATACTAGAATACCTGATTATGACTACGTGTATATCAATCCAAATATATAGCTTATGAGATAAGTGTAGTATAAGAGCACTTCCAAACAATGGTTTGTGAGTGCTTAAGCATTTGAGCACATTTCATTGTACGATTTCTCAAAAGAGTACCTTGACATGAGTTGTAGGTACACTCTCCATTAGCAGCTTATTCATGTGTCCAAATCTTATTTCAAGTGTAGTAAATTGTGCTCGAAAAGTTCATTTAGCCTTTAGTGGGTGCACATTTGGGTACGCTAGTAGGCATTATATTGTCTCCTTAGTATTTAGAATGGTGTGCCCATTGGGTCTTGGATCTACCTCATTTTTTGGTCTCATATCTTAATTGGTGATTTTTTGAGTATGTTTGATTTCTTAGCACAATTTCGTAGAGTTCGATATTATCTAAAAGAATTTAAAAATGGTTGTGGGTCTACGATAAGGGAATTGTTTAATCTTTTTCATTTATCATTATGAAACGCCATCGGATAAGACTTTAGAGTATTGAAGGCGCAATTTTTTACACTACAAACAACTTTGACTTATCTAATAAATACACAAATCAATATAGATTTGTATGTTATATCTTATATAATCATATTATGAACAAGAGTCGCGATTTAAAGCTTGATCTATAGATCATCAATGAAAGCAATGATGAGGAAGAAGAACGGAGTGTGGATAAAATTGAAATTATCCTAGAGAAAATAAAGATGGTGTAGAGAATGAATTCACAAGAGCTAGATGAGAAAAATATAGATAAAATTATTTAAAATAGATCCTATAACAGTTATATGGACAAACTATAAACTTGGGTAAAGTGTCAAACTATAACAGTTATATGGATAAAATATAAACTTTAAAAAATATTTCTTTAAGAATATGAATGGTGTTCGTATTATGTGAGCCTTTTGTGACTTGTCCTATAAATGCATTATTTTTGGTACATTTTATGTAATGTTTCTAAAATTCTTTTTACCTTATTTCTTTATATTTTATCTAGATTACAAATGTGATTTTGTAAGCATGTTGCAAAATTTAAAAGCAAGTAGGCAGTAATCGAAAGGCAAAGATAAACTTGATTGCACATATGAATATGATAAATATATTAATTGAGGAAATACACTTGGAGAAAAAGTTTAACCATTATTTTAGAGAAGCTACAATGAATAAAGTAATAAGGTTGGCAGAAGAGACATTTTGTGTGCATGTGTTTGTTGATAACTGCATGAATCATTTAAGAACTCTAAAGAAAAATTACAACTTGATAAATATTGTAATGAAGAAAAAAGCTTTGGCTAGTATAACAAACGAAAATATATGACTACTAATGTAGAAGTTTAAGCTAATTTCATTAAAGGTGAATTAAAAGAGTAGTTCACCTTTAACACATTTTTTTGTATTATACTTATGAAGTGTATTTTATTTCTAAACTCAATATGTTTTATAAATAAAACTTAAAAAAATAAGTCATTCCTATCATACAAAGACTTTGAGATTATATGTGGAGATGATTATGCAATGTGAAACACATCATGCACCGCAACAAACACCAATGAAGAAGAGGTCCGGCCAAATCATCCCATGGATGATATTCCCTTATCCCCATACTCCAGAGCATATGCACCGTTTACAATCATGGATGATGTATATTTGGATGAGACTCAACATCAACGTCAATACAGTGAAAAAAGTAGTCATTCGAGTGTAGAAATCCTAGCCCCAAGACCAAGGAACAAGAAGAAGGTACTCTTATAGTGGGTGTCATGTTGAAATTAAGTATGAATGGACTACAAATAACGTGTGAATGCATTTAGTCGTGATATTCTTTAAAGTTGATCCTTACATAGTTAGAGAAGATTATTCCCCAATAAATAATTTTTATTAATTTACTTTATTTGTTTCTAGTGGACCATAGTTATTAAAGTATATGTTTTGACTTATTATTATTATTTTACTTATTGCTTATGGTAAATAATTGTTCCACATTATACGCATTTTGAATCTGTGAGCCTACTTTTGTGGCTCATCTAATAATTGATTTAGTTTAAAAATCAGTTCTAAGATTCATCTAGACGGACTTAACCCAATGACATATCTTTTGCCAAGCTTTTAAATATGATTTAAAGATTTTGAATTAATTCCTTACAAGTTCTGTTTGGTGTTAACACACCGCTTCTTACCTATAATTGATTTATGAGTTATCCAAATATTAAAAAAATGACTTACAATTTACATCCACATAGGTAACATCCAACTTATACCTGAAAGTCACTTTGAGGTATTCAGAAGGTCCGTAAAGTTACTGAAGTACATTAATGTAGTTTGTAAGAGTTCAGAGACCTCTTTTTTACCATAATTGCCTTAATTGAAGGATGAAGAAAATGAGAATTTTAATGGAGAAGAAGAAAACAGAGGGAACTATTTCGGTCCATAATTAAAATGATTACCACTAGCTTAATTATGCACACTCATATGCTACGTTTTCCTTGCCCTAGATTAGCACTACTTGGGAGGAACATGTCAGTATTGATAGTCAAAATTAGTCTAATCCAATACTTGGGTGGGCGGCTTCATTAGAAATAATGTAAAATCATGTATAAAACCCCTAAATTCATATGCAGCTACATAAGTCTTGGAATGTCATGCCTTCATTCAAGTATGGCATATCAAGATGAGTGGATAATTATCCTTTTTTTATAACTATTGAGTGCCTATCTATAATTTTCCATACTAATAAATCACACATTAAGATGTGACATTATGAATAGTGTTTACATGAGCAAAAGGATAAAGTAAGAAAATCTAAGTTGATGATTAGTTCATGCTCACCATCAAATATCTTTGGAGCATGATGTGGTCCAAGCTCTGTGGGGCCCACTGTGATGTATGCGTTTTATCTATGTTGTCCATCAATTCATTTTAGCACATGAGCCCAAAAAATGAGGCAAATCCAATGCATCAGGTGGACCACACCACAAGAAACAATGGACATAACGCATCCCAGGAAATAATTAATGGTGGGTGTCTTCATCCCCACTGTTTCCTATGGTGTGGTCCATTTGAACTTTTGGATCTACCTCATTTTTGGGCTCATGACCTAAAATGAGCTAGCAAAATGATGAGGACATCCATGCATGATCACCTACTGTTCAAGTGTACGAGAGGAGGCGGAAGAGAGCATTTGTATCATTGTGGATGGACGGGCCATATATGAGGCCCACTAGGTCCAGATCGTCTTAAGAGTACTTATTAAGGATTGCAACGGACCATGTTTTGACATTTTGACCATTGGATCATGATCGAGCGACATCTAGTTTTAGTGGACCATCATCGGACTGTTGGATCATCATCGGACTGTTGGATCATCATCGGATTGTGACTATGGCCCATGTAGGCTTGATGGACATCATTGTGACCACTTTATGGTCTAGGATTAGTTTGGGGATTATGTTATGATTTTTTTAGTGTTTATGGTAGTTTATGAGTGCTTATTTATGTTTTAGTAGTTATGGGTGATATTTAATAAATAATCATAATTGGGGGGGGGGGGGGGGGGGGGGGGGGGGTTATTTGTAACTCTTCAATTTCTTGAAACTATAATACAAGAGGAGGGGTGTGTAACCCTACGATGGTGGAAATAAGATATATTTTTTTAGAGAGAGAAAACATTCTCTTCTTCTTCTACTTCTTCATAAGACTTGAAGAAAATCTTCCATGTGATTTGGAAGAGAGAGATCGGTGTGAGGCCTTTCTCCCATTATTGAGAGTGTGAGATTCTTGTGCATCCGTTTGTCTTCTTTTCATCATCAAGGTACGTTTGAGATTTTTCATATCCTCCTTCTATCTTACAACCATGTTATAGGCAAAATGATGGAGATAAGATTTCACACAGAAATGCCCATTTCGCTCTTGCTCTCGAGATTACATGATCGAGAGTCGAATATTGGATAAATGCGGGACGTCCATTCGACTCTCGAGATTATCTGATCGAGAGTCGAATGTTTGATAGGTGCGGGACGACCATTCGACTCTCGAGCTCACCTGACCATTCGACTCTCGAGCTCACCTGATCAGGAGTCATAGATTGAAAAATACGGAGCAGCTATTCGCAAGTCTCGAGTCTTCATAACCGATAGTCAAATAGTACTTGGACTCGCGACCACATTTTAACCTGCGAGCAGCTTTTCTACGGGCGTCTCCTTCCTTTTCGGAGGCTATGACTCCAACTACGGACGTCTCCTTCCTTTTCGGAGGCCATGACTCCAACTATGGCTTCCAGCCGGATTTTAAGGGATTACCATCAAGGGGCGTGATTGTTGGAATAAGTCATTGGGTTGGATCTGATTAAAAAGATAGGATCTTATCCCACGAAATTAGCGAATTCTCAGTATCGTATGCGACATCAACGGGATTTCGACATCTCACGTAACAGATTGGATTGTTTCAGATCTATATAAAGGGGTGGCTCCATTGAGAGCAGGTACGTACACATCATTCAATCTTGGTCCCGTTTACTTGGCTTCTCTTCTTACTGTGGCCTAACTTAAGCATCGGAGGGCTAACGGCTGGACCCCAGCCACCCTTATTTGCTGTCTTGCTTCAGGTCTGGTGGTGAAAATTCCGGCTGGAGTGAAGGAGAAAAGCCGGAGGATCTCGTTACAAAATTTGACATTAACAGTTTGGCGTCGTCTGTGGGAAACGACTTGATCATCAAAATCAATCGTGTTAACCACCGATCAAAATCCTTCGGTGATGCCTCCTAAAAAGACCGTTCATCCTTCAACTTCGAGGCAGGCACCACCTCCACCCGGTGAGACGGAATCCGCACCTGCCCTCCCACCTGTTCCGACGGATATCCCTCAAGGAGCCCCAAATATGCCATCAACAAATCCATTATTGGAGGCCTCTGGAAATCAGGATGATGTCCTACTATTCCTCGGGAATACTCTCCTAACTCTAAACGCCGGAGTTCAGGCACTGTCAAATCGGCTTGATCAGCACTTCCCTGAACCGCAAAGACAACCCTCCGAAGGGTTACCACCGCCACCCATACCAGTTGCTTCCAGACATTCTATGGATGAACCACAGGTCCCACCACTTGGCGGCCATCCCCCTGTGCCGTCTCCACATTCTATACATTCCAGTTCGTCTCGACAACCTCAACCGCAAGGCTCCATCGCCGAAACGTCTAGTTATACCTTGCCATGGGAAGGAGATCTCAAAAGGATCCAAGATCGTTTTGATGTCATGGAGCAGAGATACCAGGCAAATCGGCCATCTGCTGTCATGGCGGCAATACATCAATCTGAATCTCCCTTCACAAGCGAGGTCATGGAAGCCCCGTTGCCCAGAAAGTATCGAACGCCTGTTATCGCTCCGTATACAGGCATTGGCGATCCTCTGGAACATCTGGAAACATATAGGTCCCTCATGGAGTTGGAGGGACATGGTTCAGAAATCATGTGTGGGGCTTTTCCCCTTACATTGAAGGAAGCGGCTCGTACGTGGTTTCGGGGGTTAAAGCCTCTTTCCATCAGTTCCTTTTCCTAATTATCGGAGATATTTCTTTCTCAATTCATGGGAAGTATTCGCATTAAAAAGCCAGCCTCCCATCTGATGAATCTGAAACAGCAACATGGGGAGACAATAAAAGAGTTCACAGTACGGTTCACTGCTGAAGCCGTTCAAACTGAGGGTTACACTGAAGAAAAGGGTCTCACAGCCCTCATTGCTGGAATAACGAGCGAGAAATTCAGGTTTGCCTTAGATAAAAGCCCGCCGAAAACTATGGCGGAATTCCAAGCCAAAGCTCAGAAATATATCAATGCAGAAGAAGTCGCATTGACACGCCATGGAGTACAAAGTAAGAAACGCAAGCCAGAAGGAACTTCTACAGATAAGAAATACCATCGCGATCAGCGCGATCGTTCTCCCAGAAAGCCTTACTCTGGTAAATATCATAATTACACTCCTCTTAATCGGTCTCCTGAAAAGGTTCTAATGGAGATAAAACACAAGCCATATGTGAAGTGGCCTGCAAAGATTAAATCCGATCCCGAGAAGAGAGATAAGAGTAAGTTCTGTTACTTCCACAAAGATCACGAGCATAGGACCCAGGACTGTATCTCTCTACGAGACCATATCGAAGCCCTTATTCGAAAAGGCCATCTCTAGGATTATGTTGCTCGTAAGAATCGATCACCAGAAAGGGCGAAGACCTCATCTCGCCAAAAGGAACCGTCTCATCATCAAACCGACCAAGAGGACGCTGAGCCCACGGGAGAAATTCGCACTATCGTCGGGGGTCCAGCTTGCGGGGGTGACTCTCAAGCTTCAAGAAAGGCATACGCCCGAAAGGCGTCCAAAGAACCCCAGCAGATCTATTGGCTGGAACAAACGTCCAACTCATCGAAGGCTAGCCATCCCCCAATTTCTTTCACCCTCGAAGATGCAGCGGGAATTCATTTCCCTCATGAAGATTCCATCGTAGTCACACTGAAGGTATCAAATTATCTGACTCATCGAATTATGGTGGATACAGGTAGCTCGGCCGATATTCTGTACTTGGAGGCTTTCGACAAGATGGCACTTGCTAGAAACCTCCTCAAGCCAGTATCGACCCCTCTTGTCGGCTTTGGAGGAGAAGTGGTAACACCTGAAGGAAGTATCGATCTCCCAGTCACCTTTGGGGAGAGTCCAGCGAAGACCACCGTCTTCGTAAACTTCCTCGTCGTGGATCGAAAATCAGCATATAACGCCATCTTGGGGCGACCGTCTCTAACTAAGGTTGGAGCGGCCTTGCACCCTTCATATTTATGTGTTAAATTTCCGACCCCAAATGGCATCGGGGTCGTGCGAGGAAGTCAGCAGGAGGCACGGTCCTGTTACCAGATAGCCCTCCAAGATCGAAAGAAGGCTCAAGCGACACCTATCATGGAAATAGTTCAAGGTTCATCCGACGTTCTCGCCACCGCGTTGGATCCAAGGAAAAATGCTCTGAAATCAGGAACTCCAGGGGAGGAAACAGTGGCGATCCGCTTGACCGAAGACGACCTGTCTAAGATCGTGTACATCGGTTCCTCCTTAAACAGTATCCATCGTGAAGATTTGATCCGTTTCCTCACTGAATACCAGGACGTGTTTGCTTGGTCTCATAAAGATATGCCGGGCATCGATCCTGATGTCATCGTACATCGTCTCAACATTGACCCGAAGCATAAACCCGTACATCAGCGTCGACGTGCCTTTACTGCAGAAAGACAAATGGCGATCAAAACTGAAGTTGAGAAGCTGCTCGCGGCAAATTTCATAAAAGAAGTTGATTACCCACAGTGGGTCGCAAACGTAGTTCTCGTCCGGAAAGCTAATGGCAAATGGAGGATGTGCGTCGACTATTCAGACTTAAACAAAGCATGTCCCAAAGATAGCTTCCCGACACCACGAATCGACCAGTTGGTCGACTCAACAGCTGGACATGCTCTCCTCAGTTTTATGGATGCTTATTCTAGTTACAACCAGATTATGATGCATCCACCTGATGGCCAGCATATTGCCTTCATCACAGATCGAGGACTATATTGCTACCAGGTAATGCCGTTCGGTCTCAAAAATGCAGGGGCCACTTATCAACGTCTTGTCAACAAAATATTCGCTGCTCAAATCGGTAGGAATATGGAAGTATATGTTGACGATATGCTCGTGAAAAGCATCGATGAAGATGACTACATTCCTGATCTTCGTGAAGCCTTTGATCTGATGAGGAAGTATCAGATGAAATTAAATCCAGAAAAATGTGCGTTTGGAGTATCTGCAGGGAAATTTCTTGGGTTCATGGTTGGCCAACGTGGAATTGAGGCGAATCCCGAAAAGATTAAAGCATTGATAGAGATGAAATCCCCAGTGACCCTGAAGGACGTTCAGCGTCTAGCCGGTCGCATCGCATCATTGAATAGGTTCATCTCGCGAGCATCTGACAAGTGCTTGCCCTTCTTCAAACTCCTTCGTGCAACGGCCAAGTCTGATTGGAAGTGGACACCTCAATGTGAAGAAGCTTTTCAACAACTGAAGCAATATATGAGCGCTCCCCCCATTTTATCTAAGGCTGTGGCACATGAGCAACTCATTCTTTATTTATCTGTGTCTTCCACGGCCGTTAGTGCCGCCTTAATAAGAGAAGATTCCGGGGTACAAAGGCCCGTTTATTATATCAGTCGAGCAATGGTTGATGCTGAAACTAGGTATTCTGATTTGGAGAAACTGGCCCTAGCCTTAATCACGGCAGCTCGAAAACTGCGACCATACTTTCAAGCCCATGCTATTTTAGTACCAACAAATCATCCACTACGTCAAGTCCTTCAAAAGCCTGAGGCTTCCGGGCGCTTAACTAAATGGCCGGGCGAGATCAGCGAGCATGATATCTCATTCTGTCCTAGGACCGCAGTCAAGGGCCAGGCCGTGGCTGACTTCATCGCCGAATTTACATATTCTTCTGAAGATAGCGTCATGACCAGCGACCAGCCTCCTTGGTCGCTCTTCGTGGACGGGTCGTCACGGGCCACTGGCAGTGGAGCGGGCCTGATTTTAGTGGCTCCCAACGGGTCACATTTTCAATACGCTCTGCGTTTCGAATCACGCGTCTCCAATAATGAAGCAGAATATGAGGCCCTTATTGTTGGCCTCGAGCTAGCCGTTGTCCTCGCAGTCCAGAATTTGATAATTCATAGCGACTCCCAGCTCATTGTCAACCAAGTTCTTGGCGAATTCGAAACCAAAGAAGAAAGAATGGCCCTATACAAGTCTCATGTCCTCATCCTGCTCGCCAAACTGAAGACTTATAAAATATTCCATATCCCTCGCGAGCAGAACCAACTTGCCGATTCCTTGGCAAAACTCGCTTCTGCACCGGAATCAGAACTATCACATTCGATCCCCATCGAGCACCGTCAACACTTGAGTATTGACTAAGTGACTCCCGAGCAAGTTATATCGGTACAATCGTCTCCATGCTGGATGGATCCTATCATCCTTTATCTCAGAGATGGATACCTACCAGAAGACAAGAAAGCTGCAAGACAAATTCAACTTCGAGCTGCCAGATACACCTTACAAGATGGAATCTTGTTGCGAAAAAGCTTCTCCTTGCCTTATTTAAGGTGTCTTCATCCAGAAGATGCACATCGTGTTCTAGATGAAGTACACCAGGGGGCATGTGGTAATCATCCCAGGGGGCGATCTCTAGCATATAAAGCGATGAGGCAAGGATATTATTGGCCTACTATGAAAGCAGACGCCATAGAATTTTCTAAAAAATGCGACAAGTGTCAACGATATCAACCTATACCTCGTGTACCGTCTGAGCGGATGACCCCAGTCGACAGCCCTTGGCCTTTTGCTCAGTGGGGGATCGATATCATCGGGCCCTTACCTATGGGAAAGGGACAGAATAGGTTCGCGATCGTGGCGGTTGATTATTTCACCAAATGGGCCGAGGCAGAACCATTAGCCAAAATTACTGAAAAACAAACTACTAAGTTTATGTGGAGAAATATTATATGTCGCTTCGGACTTCCTCATACTATAATTACTGATAACGGAACGCAGTTCGACAACGCAGCCTTCGATGAATTTTGCGACAAATGGAAGATACGTAATCTCCGCACTTCTCCATATCATCCTCAGGCGAATGGGCAGGTCGAGGCAGTGAATAAAATTATAAAGCATCATTTAAAGACCAAGCTAAGTGAATGTAAAGGGGTGTGGCCAGAACTTCTGCCAGAAGTGTTATGGGCCTATAGAACCACGGCTTGTACATCGACAGGTGAAACTCCTTTCTCCTTAGCATTTGGTGTTGACGCAGTAGTACCAGTGGAAATTCAAGTGCCCTCATATCGGATCGAACAGTATGATCCCGCGAGCAATCAGGAAAATCTCCGACTTCATCTCGATCTCTTGGAAGAGCGAAGAAATGCTTCCCAAGTACGAGTGGCGGCATATCAACAACGTATTGCTCGTTATCGGAATGCGAAGGTTCGACCTAGATCCTTCCAGTTCGGAGATTTGGTCCTAAGGCAAAATCTTGGAATTCCTGTTCGTTCATTGGATCCGAATTGGGAAGGCCCGTATCGGGTTATTAGGGTTGTGCGACCCGGTACTTATTATCTTGAAGACATGCAAGGGAAGCCTGTACGTCGCCCTTGGCACGTGGAGCATTTGCTAAGATACTACCCCTAGATTCGATGTAGTATATCATAACATTTTATGAATAAAGTGAAAGATATCTTTTGGCCGCTACTCCATTTATATGGACCGGAATAGCCCTGAAGAGTGCTTACACATCCTCTTGGCCAATTGCCTACCTTTGGTAGGACTGAAATCATTACTAGTTGGTCGCTTCTCCATTCTCATGGACCTGAACAGCCCCGAAGAGAATGAATACCAACTCTTGACCAACCTTCTACCCTTGGTAGAATCAAAATCTCAATCAATAGATCAGTCTATCTCAACGCGGACATGGTCTCACGACCCCCGGATTGAGTCTAATTCATTTTTTCATGAGTCAGTTACTCGCGATTGGTGAGGAGGGATCGCACTCCAGAATGCGAGCACCGCAGCTCGTGCTCAAATTAGGGCAGCGATCGGGGTCACATCCTGATCGCGGGCAGCTTAGCTCATGCTCGAATTAAAGGGTCACATCTCTGACGAATCCATTCAAGATTAACAAGCAAAAAAAAAAAAGATGAAAGGAGAACAGCAACGAAACAGCAACACTTCCAAAAATATCTTTTCATTGATAATTAGATGATTACATATACATGAGCGCAGATACAAGAGAAGAAAATAAAAGGAAATCAATCGCTTGGAGGAGCCACGCTCTCGACTTCAGGGCCCATTTCAGGAGCCCCTCCAGCCTGCGTGGCTTCAGTCACCTCGTTCTCGGCAGCAGCTTGCTCTTCGGCAGCTATGATGGTCGCGACTCGACCGAATTCCCCCATATCAAAGGATGGGATCATTCGTTGCACTACTCTTAGTGCAAAGTCTCGACCAGCATCGTATGACTCATATCGTTCATCGTCATACAGCTGCGAAGTCCGGAACTCGGAAATTGCCCGAGCACCTTCCTCCGAGAGCATTTTTACAAGGGCGACCCTCTCCTCGTCCCAGTGGATCGAGTCGTCCTTAAGCTGCGCAAGAGCGGTGCGCTCCCTGGTCAAATTGTCGTAGGCCTCCTTGAGCTGCGACCTGGCCCCCGCGAATTGCTCCTCTAGCGAGATCTTGTCCTGCCGGAAGATCTCCCTCTCTCTCTCTGCTTTCTCCTTCAGACTCGTGAGCTTCACGTAGTCTGAGTCCAAGGCCTGATACCTGTCGGTCAGGACTTGGATCTTCTCGATGAGGATCTTTTTCTCCTCATCTCTCTTCGTGATCACCGCCTCACGAGCCTTGAGCAGTTGATCTCTTCCTTGAACTGCCTTTTCCAAGGCAGTCCTCTTTCCCTCAGCCTCCTCTATCGTGCGACGGGCGGCAACAATATCACGCCTCGTTCGCAGAATAAGATCTAAACCCTGCAAAAGAGATAAAAAATGTAAGAGTACTGGAATGTAATAACTGATCGTAGCAGGCCTTGACGAAATCTTACCTGAACCATCCTCATCCCCGCTTCGAGGATAAGGTTCTCAGGACTTGGCTCGGGAAGAGAGCCAAAGGCGTGAGGCGTGACGTTCTCGAAGAGAAATTTGCATACAGGATGAAGGTGGCGGGGAATAGAGTACGTCCCGCTCCCAGACGGTTGGGCAACGACCAACCCGGCCTGCTCGCGAGGTGGAGGCATTGACTTGCGAGCAGGTCCCTGCTCGGCAGCCGGGACCAGTTCCCGAGCAGGAGTCGGCTCTTGCGGCTCGACCTGCTCTCGAGCCTCTTCAGCTGGGGGGCAGCTGGACCCCACCCCATCTGGGGAATTATCTGCAATGTTGATCACTGGTGGCCCAGGTGCGACCACCAGTGAAGGAATAGTAGGCCCAGCTGGGGCCCCCGCCATGCTCGTGGGAAGGGCAGGCTGATCGCTGCCCGCGCGGATGAAAGATTGAGACGGTTCGGCAGGGGTTCTCTTCTGCCTTTTGGAGCCTGTGCCCTTCAGACGGGGCAGTAGGCCTCTCTTCTCTCCAGCCTTCGTCATTTCAACTTCTCTTCTGGATATGAGGCCTGCTGCTGCAAGTCGCGTAGGAGATAAGCAAGCCTCGATATGCCTATCTCCGACAGACACCTTATACACTCTGACAATCTTCTCGTTGATCCCACCCTTCAAATTCGGTTTTCGCAATGCCGGGATACCTGCGAGCACAAATAATGGTCAAATGAAGCAAAACCCTAAAAATTATTCTAAGGAAACTGCACCATACGGGATTGTGTCTACCTTCACAGAAAAACCGGGTCACTCCTGGACCCCTGGAGGAGGCAGACTCCCAGCTCCCGGAAGCATAGAACCACCGCTTCCTCCAGCCGGGATAGTTCGAGGAGGGCTTACCCAACACGAAATTATCCCGGTGCCAGTAACATAAATAATACCAGCCTTCGCTGGATGGAGCTTTCTTCAGACGAAACATACGGAGGAACTCCTCCGCCGTGAGTTCCCCGTTGCCAGCCTGAGCCCAAAGGGCAAAGGAGCCCAAAACCACCCTCCACCCGTTCACAATGAGTTGCCCAGGGGCAATCTTGTAACACCGTAGTACATCGCGAACGAAGGGATGGAGGGGAAGGCGTACCCCCAGGATAAGCTGGTACTCATAAAATGCTACGCATCCTGGGGGGGGGAGTCGGGTGTTTCTCCACCTCCGGGCAAGCGGAGAGTTACAGAGTCAGGGATTTGGTATCTCTCCCGTAGCTCAGCCAGCCGGTCCTCCGATAAAACGGAAGGATATCCGGCTGCTGTGTATCTCCCCGCCGAAACCCTGGCACTGCTGGAGGCAGAGGACTCCGGAGTGGCATCACCAAGAGGGACAGTAGTCTCGTCAGAGTTCCCAGCCATGGGGAGATAAAAATAAAAAAAGGAGAAGAAGGAAGTATACCGGAAAAAGGAAAGAATGAGCACCGGAAGAGGAAGAAGAATGGAAAGAAAGGATTGCAGGTTTCTTTCGAAAAAACTCCTGTAGAAAATCAAAGAAATGGCGGACTCCGTATATTTATAGGCAATCATTCCGCCGTATCTGATGGCACGTGGCAGTCCCTCTCTGGACACAGCGCTCGAGCAGGCACGCCCATTAACTCCTCAAACACGTGGCGAGCGCCCCTTCATTTTCCATCAGCGAAAAGGCTGCGTAAAGCTGGCGCTCATTAATTTCAGCCCATCATGAGGGGTGCCGTTCTCGATGAAAGTAGCGAGCGGTTTCGTGTGATAGTGAGCTAAGTCCTTTCCTTAAGAATTCTTGGCGGCAAGGACTTGGGGGGCATCTGTTATAGGCAAAATGATGGAGATAAGATTTCACACGGAAATGCCCATTTCACTCTTGCTCTCGAGATTACATGATCGAGGGTCGAATATTGGATAAATGTGGGACGTCCATTCGACTCTCGAGATTATCTGATCGAGAGTCGAATGTTTGATAGGTGCGGGACGACCATTCGACTCTCGAGCTCACCTGACCATTCGACTCTCGAGCTCACCTGATCAGGAGTCATAGATTGAAAAATACGGAGCAGCTATTCGCAAGTCTCGAGTCTTCATAACCGATAGTCAAATAGTACTTGGACTCGCGACCACATTTTAACCTGCGAGCAGCTTTTCTACGGGCGTCTCCTTCCTTTTCGGAGGCTATGACTCCAACTACGGACGTCTCCTTCCTTTTCGGAGGCCATGACTCCAACTATAGCTTCCAGCCGGATTTCAAGGGATTACCATCAAGGGGCGTGATTGTTGGAATAAGTCATTGGGTTGGATCTGATTAAAAAGATAGGATCTTATCCCACGAAATTAGCGAATTCTCAGTATCGTATGCGACATCAACGGGATTTCGACATCTCACGTAACAGATTGGATTGTTTCAGATCTATATAAAGGGGTGGCTCCATTGAGAGCAGGTATGTACACATCATTCAATCTTGGTCCCGTTTACTTGGCTTCTCTTCTTACTGTGGCCTAACTTAAGCATCGGAGGGCTAACGGCTGGACCCCAGCCACCCTTATTTGCTGTCTTGCTTCAGGTCTGGTGGTGAAAATTCCGGCTGGAGTGAAGGAGAAAAGCCGGAGGATCTCGTTACAAAATTTGACATTAACAAACCACATAACATTCCAACCCTATTCTCCTTTTTCTCCAAGCCTCATTCCTCACTTTGCCCGCACGTGGGACTCACCTTAAACCCACACCTGTCGCACGTGTGACCATACGGGCACACATGTGGGCCCCACAGGCTGACGTGTGGTCCCACCTTGATTCCCTTGGCTTCTCTCCTCTCTTAACCCAAAACCCTCAATCCTTTAACCCTAACCCTAACTCTAATCATAAAATTTCTAATTTTTTCAATTTTTTTTAAAACCTTGGATTTGCCCACTCCCAAAATTTTCAAACCCTAACTAGTGCTACCCCTCTTCCCTTTGATCTAGGCCATTCCTATGCTATGTGGATGTTCTCACATCCATGAGATCCTAACTTTGGAGTATTTGATGGTTTTGTGGGGCGTGCATGTGATTTAGTGCTCGAATGATTCATGGTGTTTCATTTTGGAAATTGATGTGTGTGATGATTTTGGCATACTTTGTGGTTTTTAATTGTTTATATTAATTTGTCAATTGATTTTCGCTCATCATTTAGTTGCATGCATCGATCCTGCATTAAATTTGGTATTAGAGAATAAGTTTTGCATAGGTTTGATTTTACATCTTGCATGTTTGTATACATTCTTGTATATCAGGTGTTCAATCAAATTACTGCATGACTACATCACCACATTTATCTGATTTTCTGTCCGACAGATGTTGTAAATCTGATTTTCTGCACAAATAGTTGCTGAAAATCTGATTTTCTGCATAATAGTTTATGTGAAGCTGATTGTCAGCAGTTTGATAGTCAATAATCTGAAAATCTTATTTTTAGCAAGCTGAATTTCAATGGGTTGATTTTTAGCAACTTGTTCTTCAATAACCTGATTTTCAACACACCTTTGAAGTTGTGCACATCTGAAATTGTTATCACATCATATTAAGCCTGTCATTGCACATTAGGTCTTAGGAAGTTCATGGACATGAGCCTCATCTTGGATTGCGGCGTCTAGGATAGCAATTGTCAGTCATGCATTAGGTTAGAGCATCTAAATTCATCATATTGCAAGTCTAGGTAGCTTTGGTACCTCTTGTTTATGCCCACTTGTATTGGGCGTGGTTTTGGTCTGCATCCTACAATGAACTTAGAGTAGATAGCTGAGGCCCTTAACTCCATCAACAACCATCTGACGGCCATTGAGGTGCATCTAGGACCACAACCACACAATTGACCGCCACCAATGCGCATGTCAATTAGAAGCCTCCCTACCAACAAACCCCGACATTGGGGACGACGTCCAATCTCAAGCAGGAGAGCCACTAGAAGGAAGGGGAGGTGGTTGTGGCCAAGGGGCTGGCTGTGGTAGAGCACATATGCCACCACACCGTGAGGAGCATCATGGTCAACATGACTCGGACGCACAAGCCATGAAAAGTGTGAAGGTTGAGGCCCCAAGTTTTGATGGTCGCTTGGACCCAAAGGTTTTTCTTGATTGGTTGTCGGACATGGACCACTAATTTGTGTGGTATGATATGTCTGATGCCTATCGAGTGAGATTTGCAAAGATGAAATTGGTGGGCCAGGCTAAGCTGTTTTGGACAAATACGGAACGTAAGATTGAGAAATCTAGAGATGCCCCAATCGCACACTAGGTTAAAATGAAAAAAATTACTTAAGGAAAAGTATCTCCCTCTCTCTTACCGTCAAAGGCTTTTGGACTAGTGGCAGTCTTTTCGCCAAGGAGCAATGCCCGTGTCGGATTACATTGCAAAGTTTGAGGAATTTATGATGCGATGCGATGTTGAGGAGGACCCGAGAGTCACACTCTCATGTTTTAAATCGGGTCTCCGATCCGACATTCAGCGAGAATTCTTGTCTCGTGATGTCGACACTCTGAACCACATGTACCAAGTGGCACAAAACATTGAGCTTTACCTCAAGTTGCACTTTGGACGTCGTTTGGATTCTAAGGATTCCATTGGGAGGGTCGCTCCCTAGGGAGTTAAATCTAACCTTGAAAGTCAATCCAAACCCTTTACTGCATCTCAATCTAACTTTAAGGACTTAAAGGGTAAGGGAGTGGCTAGCAATAGCTTTCGGCCCAATGGGTCTACGCAATGTTATAGGTGTGGAGGATTTGGCCACTTCGCTTAGCAGTGTCTTATCAGAGAGCCACGCAATGCACTTGTGATTGGCGAGATTGATGAAAATGAGCAAGGTAGATGTGAAGATGAAGACGTCTACAAGCCTGAACCGAGTCCCAGCAATGAGGACATTGATGAGCTTGAGACTGTTTCTCTTGCACTTGTCCGTGTCGCCTTAGCCTTGGCTAAGGAGCCCGAGTCCGTTCCTCTAACACTCGTTTGATGTGCCTTAGCACCGGCTAAGGAAAATGATAATTAGCGTAGAACCGTCATCTTCCATACTTATATCAAGTATGGAGATAAGAGTTGCAAAGTGATTATAGATAGCGGCAGTTGTATAAACGTGGTCTCAGCAAACACGGTGACTCGCTTAGGGTTAAAATCTTTTCCTCATCCGCAACCATATCATGTTGCTTGAGTTAACACATCCTTTATTCTAGTGTCTTAGCAATGTCTCATTCCCATCCAGTTTAGATTTTACAAAGACATGCTGCCATGTGATGTGTTGCCTATGGATGTCGGACACATCATTTTGGGTAGGCCTTGGTTGTATAACAAGGACGTAACACTATTTGGGCATGCAAATACGTGTTCGTTCATGTACGAAGGCAACCGAATTGTCTTGAAACCTATGCCACCCAAGAGCACCTCAGATAAGAAAGAAGATGCCAAGAGAGGTGATTAGAAAGATGTGAAGAAACCTAAGTCTAAGTCTCTACACATCATAAATGCCAAAGAATTTGAAGAGATACTAAGACTGAATCCAATGTGTATGCCTTTGTGGCTAGGGAAGCCAAACCAAAGGTTGAAGTAGAGTTGCCTTATGAAGTGATTCCAGTGATGGAGGAGTTCAAGGATGTTTTCCCTGAAGACCTTCCGGATAAACTACCACCTATGTGAGACATTTAGAATGCCATTGATCTCGTAGCAGGCTCAACTCTACCAAACCTCTCACAATACCGAATGAATCCCCCAGAGCATGCGGAGTAAAAAGACAAGTTGATGAACTTCTGAGAAAAGGATTCATTTGGGAAAGTATGAGCCCATGCATGGTGCCTGCACTTCTCACACCCAAGAAAGATGGCACATGGCAAATGTGTGTGGACAGTAGAACCATCAACTAGATCACAATCAAGTACCGATTTTCCATACCGTGTCTTGATGATATGTTAGACATGATGGCAGGTGCCACCATCTTTTCCAAGATTGATCTCAAGAGTGGTTATCACCAAATTCGCGTATGCGCAGGAGATGAGTGGAAGATGACGTTTAAAATAAAGGATGGGTTGTACGAGAGGTTAGTCATGCCTTTCAGCTTGACGAACGCCCCAAGTACATTTATGAGGGTGATGAACCAAGTGCTGAGGCCTTTTATAGGTAAGTTTCTAGTGGCATACTTTAACGATATTCTCATTTATAGTACCTCTAAGGAATAACATCTCCACCACTTGAGACAAGTTTGCGGGATCCTGAGGGCTGAGAAGTTATTTGTGAACCTGAAGAAGTGTACGTTCATGACCCATAAAGTTATCTTCTTAAGGTTGTCGTCCGAGGGTATGTCAACGGACCCCGAGAAAGTTAAGGCCATAGTGAGTTGGCCTGAACAGCGGAATATACATGATGTGCGAAGCTTTTACGGCTTAACCACATTTTATAGGCGGTTCATTAGGGGATTTAGTTTCATTATGGCTCCCATCACCAATTGCATTAAAAAATGGGAGTTCCAATGGACCAAAGTAGCATCAAAGGCTTTTAAGGAGGTTAAAATTAAGATGACAGAGGCTCCCGTCATGCGTCTCCCTGATTTCTCCAAAGTCTTTGAAGTTGCATGCGATGCCACATGGATTGGTATAGGTAGAGTATTAAAGCAGGAAGGACATCCAATAGCTTATTTTAGTGAGAAACTGAATGAAGCTAAACAAATGTATTCCACTATGACAAGGAGTTTTATGCGGTAGTGCAATCCTTGTGCCATTGGCGACATTATCTCTTACCGCAGGAATTTGTTTTATTTTCTGATTACAAGGCTTTGCGCTACCTTAACTCTCAGAAGAAATTAAATCCAAGGCATATTAAATAGGCCCAATTTCTTCAGGAGTACGCTTTTACTCTAAAGCACAAAGACGGGGTCGAGAACAAACCAACCGATGCCCTGAGCCAACGTGTAGCGTTGCTTCAGAGAATGAGTGTGAAAGTGACTGGGTTTGAGCGGCTCAAAGGTGAATATCCTACATGCTCAGATTTTGGAGAGCTTGTGGACCCTCGCCGTTTCCGTGCTCCCCACACGACGTTCTCGTCCCTTCCCCTTTCGAGAAAAGAAGGAGAGGATGATGCGTGAGTGCGAAATCGCCGTTTGTGTCACTAGCTTGCCTCGTTCTCGAGGGCTTTGTTTGGTAGTCGTGTTAAGCTGGATGTGTTTAAATAAGTTTATATAAGACCAGAGTCGCCACTAGCCAGTTACTTCGAATCTACAGTCGGCTAGACCCTGTAGAAACGTTAGAGAAGGGGATCCGAAGATTCCTTCCTCTAAAATGACTCCTTTTGATCTGCGGCCAGAGATTCAAGGTAAGGGATCACGGTTACAGGGTGGGAAGAGGTTAAGCACCCCACACACTGCCCGTACCGAAGTACAGTCTCTACTTCACAGAATCGAACTAATACTTGAAAGTCTGTTTTAATCCTCGTGCATTCTCATAGATGACATGATGCATGAATGCGGGTCTGAATAGTAAGAGTTTCTGATGGGCAGGTTCCAACAACGGGCAAGCCCAGAGCATACGCTCGAACTGACAGGTGCTTAATATAAGACGTATGCAGTGTGCTTGGATAATCAAAGTGCTTTATAGTGAAGCATGAATGCAGGTCTGAACAGTAAGAGTTTCTGATGGGCAGGTTCCAACAACGGGCAAGCCCAGAGCATACGCTCGAACTGACAGGTGCTTAATTTAAGACATATGCAGTGTGCTTGAATAATCGAGGTGCTTGCAGTGAAGCGGGGGGGTTGGAAGAAAAGTAAATGTTGCACTTATGCTAGATGCAAATGGGATGATGCTGGAAAAAAGAGTAGCTGAATGGACGGAGGTGTCGTAAGGGTTGGCTTCGAGTAGCTGGATCAGGACTTGGATGGCTTGGGAGACTTATACCAGTGGTCAGGCTGGGCTGGACCAGGGCTAGGCTCTCCTCACTCGGGCTCTCCTTGGTGGAAAAATGGGCTAAGGGGTGGAGAAGGAAACTCGAATGGACGGACTCTCTCTGACCGGTTGCTGTGTTGAAATCAGAAGGGAAGGGGGGTATTTATAGCAGCGGGCAGTGGCATTTCGCGTAAATATTTTTGGGCGGCCTGCTATGGGCCGCCCGTAAGGCCGTTCCTCGATTTCCAGCGAGGTACGGTCGCTCCCTCGGGGCTGCTGTTTGGCTCGGTGGGTTGACTCAGTGAGTTGAATCAGCGGTTCGACTTGGTGATTTGACTTAGCGGGTTGACTCGACGGGTTAACTCGGTGTTTTGACTCGATGAGTTGACTCGGCGGGTTGACTCAGCGGGTTGACCCAGCGGATTAACTCAGCGGGTTGACTCAGTGAGTTTGACTTTTTTAGGATTTTTTTTACTGGCTTTTCTTATGGGGGGTTTTTCAGGCTGATGTTTAGGATTGGGTTGACTGGGTTCAGGCTTGAACTGGGCTATGGAATGGGGCTTACAAGGGTGAGTTTGGCTAAGTTTGGACTTGGGATTTGGGGGTATGGTCCTTCATTCATCCAGCTATCTCTACCAACAGTGTAGCCAAAAGTGGGGTGTCTACAGATGCCCCTCTTTGGCAGAGGTTGCGTGCAACCGAATGCCAAAGCGAGTGGACACCCCACTTCTGACCTGGTCATTCTTAGATCATAGTCTAAAATCTTTGCTTACCTTTGCATCTGTGCCAGTTGATCGTCTGAAAATCGATCACTCGCACATACCGCGGAAGTTTGGAGAAAACGTTGCGATTGTCCTTGCAGTTTGCTGCAACCTGGGTACCCAATCGCAACCCTTCCATTCCCGATCAGTACTAACATCGGAAAGGTACAGCAGAGCCTCTAGTTCGCTAGTCTTACGAGGATACTGACCTTGAGACTGATTGTGTGATGTTTGATGTTTTCCCAGATCACTCCAGGAGTACTTGTTTCGCTTGACTGTCAAAGTGGTTAGACGCCCTGCGTCAGATAGTCTTACGGGATTCTACTACGCCGACTTGGACTCAGTCAAGGTACTTCAAGCATCCACGCCTAGGTATGTGCGGGTGGACTCTTTCCACCCGATCTGCTGGTTTCGATGCTTGGTTTGCAATTCATTCTTTCCTTGATTGTGGTCTGGAATCTTTGTTATCCTTTGTATCTGAGTCAGTTGATTGTCTGGAAATTGATAACTCGCACATACCGCGGGAGTTTGGAGAAAACGTTGCGATTGTCCATGCAGTTTGCTGCAACCTGGGTACCCAATAGCAACCCTTCCATTCCCAATCGGTACTAACATCGGAAAGGTACAGCAGAGCCTCTGCGTCGCTAGTCTTACGAGGATACTGACCCTGAGACTGATTGTGTGATGTTTGATATTTTTCCAGATCACTCCAGGAGTACTTGTTTCGCTTGACTGTCAAAGTGGTTAGACGCCCTGCGTCAGATAGTCTTACGGGATTCTACTACGCCGACTTGGACTCAGTCAAGGTACTTCAGGCATCCACGCCTAGGTATGTGCGGGTGAACTCTTTCCACCCAATCAGCTGATTTTGAGACTTGGGTTACAATTCATCGTTTCCACCTGTTCAAATGGTTTCTGTGACCGAGCCTTTTGGCTTTTATCTTTTTATATCTTGGCATGTGGTACGACCGCACTGACACTGGAGTTCAGTTCGACCGTACTTTGAGTGCATTGGATCCGATGGTCTCCGGGGAAATCGCGAGACATCGGATCTTATTTGATTTTTACGTCGGCTCCTACCAGAGATATGGAAGATCTCCTAGTGTGTTGGAGGCAGAACGCTCTACTGGAAAAATATTTTTGGGTTTTTGAAAAGATACCCACTCTGGGGAGTGATACTCCGTGGGGTTTTTATTTGCAAATAGAGATATTTTTTTGTCTTTTTGAAATGGAAATTCAGTTTGCATGCGCCTCCACTAGGGATGCCTGTGGGGTCTTTGGCTAACCGTATTTTATTTTGAAAGCAGGTAAACATGATGATTGATGCGATGGATGCTGATGCATGGAGATGCATGATGAATGCATGGCTTGGCTCATTCTCTTTTAGTTTGATGATTTTACTTTTGCTGGTGATGCAGAGAACTTGGAGCTTATTGCTTGCAGGGTTGTGCTCCCTGGGGATTTTCTTTTTTATACGGGTGTTTGGTCAGCGGGTTGGTCAAGATCCCGACCCGTGATTGATCAGGTCCATCGTCCCAAGATGCTGTTTCTTTGCTTAATGAGAATGTACGAGGATGTTAAGACTTCAAAATGTTCTTCTGGGCATAAATGCGATTGAGACGGTGCTTAGTCGCCAATTTTGGTCAAGATTCCAATTTGCGGGCGATTGGATCCGTTATCCCAAATTGTGAAGAGAGTGGAGTTCAAGACTCTTGAAGTGTAGTGCTGGGGGCTAGTGACAATTTTTGTGATTTTTGTAAATATGTGGTCCGAATCTTTTCCTGAGTGGTCAGGATAGAGATCGGTTATTGAAAATAAAGGAAATATTTTTTTTGGTGATTTTTGCAAGTATTTAATTTGAAAGCAAGGGAAATATTTTTTGTGATTTTTGCAAATATTTGATTTGAAAGCAAGGGAAATATTTTTGTGATTTTTGACAATATTTTGATTGAAAGCAAGGAAAATATTTTTGTGATTTTTTGAAGAGGTGATTTTGCAATGTTTTTTGTATTTTTCTGATTTTTCTGAAATGCAGGGAAAAGTATGAAATTTTCATCCACTTCCAGCTTCTACTGCTGGTAAGGCACCCGATCCATTTTACGTCAGCGCACAAGACGAGCCTCATACAGTTAAGTGCCGTAGTTTTACATCTTCGGATGAGGAGATTTTGAGGGTTTTCAGTCAACACACCCACAAAGTTGCATGTTCCTCATGTGCAATGCACATAGACCACGTATCGTCCGACTGACTCCTTCGGCCACAAAATGAGCCACATCCTCACATTTTCCTTAGTCAATCCAGTTCGGGGCCTTACGTTGCTCACAATTCCGTGAGGGTGCGCTCCACCTCCCAACAACCTTAATCCCCTTCATGAGTTTTAGGAACAGGGAATATCCGTCAGATTCAACAGCGACTTCCAAATTAAGGTTGTCTATCACGGTGCGTTCAACACGAATAGGATTGCGGAATTCTGCCCGCCTCAGCCCTTACCTGTTTAAAAGATTCCAGACACCCGTACGATCAAGTGTCAGCCATGTCTGGAACAGGTTAGGAAAGAAAGCCCCCGAGAAGTTAATCCCAGTGTAGTTTTAGTTCTTCGGACTGCTGGAGATAAATTTGTGCAGTTGAAATTGATGGTGAAATTTTTATTTTTTTATTTTTTTATTTTTTGGTTTTTTTGAAAAAGTTCTAGATTTTAACTCGGGTAACCGAGGTTGATGCTGGTTTTTATGGAAAACTTGAAATCTTTTTTGGTATTTTTAGAAATGATCCGGGTTATCAAACCTTGATCCCAACGGTCGAGGCCGATGCCAGTTTTTAGTTGAAAGCAGGAAAAGGTCCCCCGAGAAATTAATCCCAGTGTAGTTTAAGGTCTTCGGACCAAAACTTTGTACAAGCGATGCTGGAAATCACCTTTTTTTTGTTTTTTTTAGAAAATGTCTGGAGTCATCAGGCCTTAATGAAGATCGATGCTGGTTTTTATTGAAAATTTCTCGGGATATCGATCCCGACGTAGTTTAAGGTCTTCGGACCAGAAACTGTACAAAAGGGGGCAAACACATTTTTTTTCGTTTTCAAAATGATCCAGATCATCAGATCTTGGCCTGAACGGCTGGGATCGATGCTGGTTTTTATTAAAAATCTCTCGGGACGTTGATCCCGACGTAGTTTAAGGTCTTCGGACCAAAAACTGTGCATGACAGGGAAAACCTATTTTTTGTTCTCTTTTTGAAAAATATCCGGTATCAGCGAATCTTGATTTGACGATCCAGACTGCTACCGTGTTTTATTAAAAAGTCCCTCGGGATCTTGATCCCGACGTAGTTTAAGGTCTTCGGACCCAAAACTATGTACAAGAGAGCAGCAATCTAGGTTGGAGACTACGGAAATTCTTCTTGGAATGGTTCAGATCATCAGGTCATACCCTTGGATGGCTGAGATCACTGTTTGACCAAGTCAATCTTTTTCTTTCTTTTCCTTGAAAATTCCATGGAACTTTTCCACATCATCAAGCCAATTTTCCCCCAATTTCTCACAAGATGAGATTTTGGTGAGATCTCTTCCTTTTTCTCACCATTCTCTTCCATCACTTCATTCTTACATGGAGGTACAAGATTCACTTGCAACCACCCTTCCCAAGGAGGAGTTCTTCCCAAGGAGAGGGAAGGAGAAGTCGTTTCATATAGGTAGGGGGTAGGACGGCCTCCTATGGGCCGCCCGGATGGTCTCTGACCCCCGGTTTCTTTGGTGGGCTAGGTAAAAGGGTGCACCCCCTTTTTCTATATAACATGGGGCACCCTTACCCCCCTCAACGTGCAATCTCTCTTCTCTCTCTCATACTCTCTCTTTCTTCAAGTTTCCTTTCTCTTTTTTGGTGGTTCTTTGCCCTTTTCAAGTGGTGGGCCTTAGAGAAGTTTTGGGACAGAAAGGTGGTCCCTCTTTGGTGAGTGGTAAAGGTATGGACCACTTCCTTTCTCTTTCTTGTCTTTTTCCTTCTTCATTGTTTCTCATGGTTCCTTTCTTTTCTTCATGTAGCTATTTCAAAAGAAGTGAAGGTGGGCCCAAGTGTTTTTGGCCATTTTCTAGATCTCAAGTCTTCTTCAGAGGTGGTGCATGGAGAAGGACATTGCAAGCTTTCCATTTCATTCTTCCTTTTCTTCTTTTCACACTCCCTTTATGTAAAGGGTGATTTTGCCATGTCATCAAGTGTGCATGGCAAAATACTCTATCTTTTTTATGGGAGTTGGGCCTCTTTTCATATGTATCAAATGAGCTCAAAGTGAAGTCATGGCCCTTGGTGTATTTGATGGGCCCAATGCTTCATTTTGGGCTCCCTCTCACTTTCTTGCCCTTGTCATTTCCTTTGGAGCTTTCTTTTTCTTTTCCATCTTCTTTCCAAGATTTGGGCCCATGGGCATGGTAGGGCCCATCTCAAGTTTGGGCTTATGGGGCTCACTTTGGGTGACCCCATCTTTCTTCACATATGTATGGACCAAGGTGACTAGCCCATTCTTCACTTGGATCTCAAGTGGGCTAGATTTCTTAGTTGGGCCTTTATGGGCAAATAGCCCAAATCTTCCACCATTTCTTGATTATGATGTACATCCTTGTACAAAGTGTGGTGGGCTCCTTGGAGTTTTTCATGTGGATGGGCTTTTGGGCCTTCATTGGAGCTTGGATTTCTTTGGACCATGTGTGCACCACTACACTTTGTCCATGTAGGCTTTTTTCTTTTCATGCTTTTTCCTTTGATGGATGGAGGACTTGAGTTACTTGATCATTTACAAGTCCCATGAGTGAGTTGTTCCAACAATCTCACTATGTTCAAATGTTTTTTTTTTGTGGGAGGAAAGTGGTCCTCAATAGCTTCATTAGATGTCATCAACCTCAAATGGATGATTCTCCTTCAAGTGAGCTATCCATGCACCCATAACTCCTTGAGCTTCTCTTGGGGTGTTTGGTGGGTCATCCACCATCATTCTCATGTATGAGTGATTTTCCTTTAAATTTGTGGGAAAGAATGATACCCATAAGTTGCCCAATTTTGTCCCATGCTTTGGGGCATTTTGGATTTTGATCTTCAAGTGGGCTATGTATATCATTCTTAGCCATTTTATGATGGTTGGGTGACTCATCAAGCCATGCCCTTTTGTGCTCAAATGGTCCCCTTGCTTTGTAAAGAAATTGGTGCACATAAGTTGCCCAAACTTGCCCTTATATGGGCATTTCCAACTTTGACTCCTTATGTGGGCTATGTGCATCAAAATTTTTACCATTGGCCTCTTTGATCCATATGTTTGTGGGTGGACCAACATGTTGTGCTCTCATGGTCAAAACTTTCATCAAGATGGTGCACATAGGGTTGCCCATGGTTAACCCATGAATGGGTCCTCATGTTCTTCAAGTGGGCTATGTGCTCCCTCCAATCCATTGAGATGAGGCATTTGGGTTGCTCTTGGGGGCCCACTTCCTTTCTATCCCCCACTTGTCCATGCACATGTGTAAAACGATGGAAACATCTTAAGTGAGAATCATGGCCTAAAAAAAAAGTGGATCAATCCTTGGCCACATATAGACTTTGAAGAGGAGCTTCTCATGTGAAGTAAGATTCTTCTTCTTTGTTGATCTCATGGCACTTGAGTGCATTTGTTGTCTAAAATGTGTCCTTGGATGATGGACTTTCCTTGCCCAAGACATGCCATGCAACCCTCTTTAAGGTGGGCCTTGCTTTCTTCAATGGGCCCAACACATATCCCAGGTAACACACGGAGTTGGACTTTAGATCTTGCCTTTAAATGTGGGTCCAATCTCATGGGTTTCCTGGATGATAATTTGGATTTTAACGGGTAAGGGATAGGGACTTACCTTGCCAAGCTTGTAGGATTCAATGGCGGATGGTACCAGAGGTCGCCGAGTGATTGATGAGGATGATCCTGCCTTCATCATCCGCCGAGGGGACCACATGTGTTCCTTAGCTATGGAGCATCAACCTCTTCCTGCTATCAAGGGTCGAGGTACCAGGGATCACTGGGACAACTGGGTGAAGGATCCACAGCCCTTGCTTGAACGAGTACTGGATGGTACTCCTTTTGCTGGCCTCCTCACCTTACGTTTTCATAACGACGATGCTAACCGCATGATGCTCGCGGCCCTTTGCGAGAGGTGGTGGGACGAGACCCACACCTTTCAGCTTCCTTGTGGTGAATGGGGAATAACTCCCCTGGACATTTATATGCAAGTAGGCTTTCCGTTTCATGGAATAGTTGTTCCTCAAGTCAGCTCTCTAGCTCCCCTCACTTCCACTGACTGGCTACAGCTCGTCGGTGATGTCCTACCCGAGGGTGAATTCCAAGGCCATCAAGTAAAGATGCGATGGTTCTACAACAATTTTGCTTCTGTCATCCCCACCACCGAGCGAGAGGCCCTCCACAAAGCACGGGCCATGATCACTTATGCCTTCGGGTCCTTCCTTTTTTGCCATGCGAATGAGAGGGTTGATCCTAAGTTTCTTCGTTTAGTCGAGGATCTTCATCATCCCTATAACTGGAATGGGGCTATCTTGACCCGTATCTTCCAAGGTCTGGACAAGACCTGTCGGCATAGTCGGTCCTTCACAAGTTTTTGGCCTGTTGTCGAGGTATTTCTTCATTCACCTTCCTTGGAGCCATTTGCCTTCTTTCTCTCTCTGATCATTAGATGTGCTTTTGCCCAGACCTGCTTTTATGACCATTTTCCCCATCTCGCGCCGAGGATGCAGGACGATGTTGAACCCTCTTTGTATCGCCACATGTATGGCACCAGCAAAACCGTTAGCGAAACTCCCGAGTTTCAGGGGATAATTGGTGTGCTGACATAGACGGGCTGACCATCGAAGATGTATGTGTCTTGCTTTCCTTATCCCTTATGCTGCTCTATAACTGATTGTGGTGACCTCATTTGCTGCAGCTTGCTCGGATGCCGTATGCCAGCTTCCCTCTCTATTATACCCCCCAGCGTGTGGAGGCATATGATGCTTCATGTCTCCGTATCATGCTTTCCGACGCTGAATCTTTTCAGTGGTATCTGGGTGAGAGGTTGCTTTGGCAAGTCACTAGGGTGGCTCGGGTCCCTTGTTCTGCACCTCCTCCAGCTGCTCGGATCCCAGCTGATGAGAGAGCTGAGGCTTTCGTGGGCCAGCCCAGATTTCGTTTCACGATCTCAGATCGTGACTATGATGAGTGGTATCTGCTGTACGTCCAGGGGCCTCTGCTTCCTTCGCTCTATGTTCCAGGGGGTCGTCGCAGATATGCTGGAGGCTCGGTGACTGCTCCTTTGATGGATCTTTATTGTCGGGAGCGGGACGAGAGGAGGGACGATGAAGACTATGTTGGTGACTTGTAGCCTGCTTGGGTATTCCGCTTTGTATGAACTTGTTCTTTTTGCTTTTATCTTCTCTTGTATCAAGCTCTTTTGAATGAATATACAATCTTTGACTTGTCTCAAATTCCTTGATGATGTCTGGATGTTTTGACCTTTGACTTGTTCCTTAATGATTTGCGGAAGATGAGACTTTTTAACTGCATGGATGATGACTTGAACGGTTCAGATTGCTTGATTAGGCCTTGTGTGCCCACTTGATGATTAGATCTTGGATTCTGGCCCTTCCTTTGATGATCGAACCTTTGATCTTGCTGCTCCATGACTTGTGTAAGCTTTCCAATGGTTTGGATCCCGATGATTTAGCCCTTGAATGGTTTAGATTGATAGATTCGACCCTGTGGGCCCACTTGAGACCTTTTGGGGCACCTCTTTTGATGATTTGTGAGGCTAAGAAGGCTTCTCATGGTGTGGATGATGGCTTGAATGTCTCAGATCACTTGACTTGGCTTTGTGGGCCCACTTGATGATTAGATCTTGGATTCTGGCCCTTCTTTTGATGATCAGCCCTTTGATCTTGTTGTTTGATGGCTCATGCAGGTTCTTCAATGGTTTAGATCATGATGATCTAATCTTTGAATGACTTGGATTGCTTGTGGCCCCCACTTGACCACCCTTGACTTGATCAGCCATGTTCTGGCCGTATTGCTTTGTGATTGGACCGGTGGGGCACCTTTTATATGATCTTGATCAGCCTCAATCGAAATCTGGAGTGGACCGGTGCCTTGGGCGGCCCACGGGGTGCCATCTACTGACGTGGACTATCAGCCTCACCTACCAAGAACCTTGGAGCCAATCCCACGGAGAGAGAGGGAGCGCGTCCGTACGGGCGGCCCAGAGCAGGCCGCCCAAGGCTCGCCTCTTGAGCGGCCTGGGCTGGCTCGGGTTCTGACATTCTCTGCTGTCCTCTGTTCTTGTCCCCACATTCCGTGTACTCACAGGTTCGACCGTAGCCATGAATCTTCCTTTTGTCCCTTCTTTCCTTCTCTTTTTGTCTTTTTCTTTATTGATCCTCTCTTGTGCAGCCATTAATGATGGCTTGGGGGCCATTGTGAGAGAGGTCAGTGGGTCCCACACTCCAGCAATTGGTGAGGGCTTTAAAGATGGTGAGGTACCCTTGATTAATGGTGGAGATGGAGCATTAAGTGGGGGTATTGATGAGGGGTTAGAGATGGTGGTTGGTGGAGCTTTGAATAGCTCTATTAATGCTGGGATGGCTGGAATTTCAGATTTGAATGGGCCCCTCATTATGGGAGAAATGGATGGTATGGATGGGATGGGGAGATGGGACATAGGTGAGGCTATGCATCCCTTGAGTGAGGGCCACATGGATGATGTGATGGATGGTGGTGATGGGGGTATGATGGACATAGGTGGGCTGATCTCATGTTTGGATGAGATGGATGGTTCAGATGATACCTTTGACGGTTTGGATGCTCTTGATGAGGGCCGAGATGTGCGGCATACTTGTTTGGGTAGACTTGATGTGATCATTGACGATGTCCCCCTGATGATGGACGGTGTGGATGCCTCGATGATCCCTTTGATCGGCCCGGATGATGATTGGATTCATGATTTCTTGTAGGAGAGGGCCGCGGGTCCAGATCTGACCGTTGATTCTTCGATCGGGGTTGCCGGGACCCTTTTTTATGGTTCAGATGCATTCTTCGACGGTCAGATTAGCCAAGATGCCACGATGTGTGGTGTGATCTTCGCTGGTAGCCCTTTTGATGGGGAGTATCGTCATTCTCCTGATCGTCGGTCTTTTGCGCACTTTGTTTATGAGGTGGGCGAGTCCTCCCATGCGGCTGAGGTCGTGACAACTTCAGACAGTGATGCGACTATATCAGACATAGCCGTTATTGAGGGCAGGTCAGGGGCTGTCGAGTCTGCAGAGGTTCCAGCTTTTCCTTCTCCTTCGCCCGTTGACCTTCCGATCCTTGATGAGTTGTCATTGATTTCTGGGCCTTTCGTTCTGGAGGGGGCACCAGTGAGGACTTGTCAGCTGCTTCCTCGTCCTTCTTGCTCGCCACGACTACTTGCTTGGCTTAACAGCTTGTCAGTTTATGAGATTTGAGATTTGGAGTCCTATGGCTTCGGCAGTCTGGTCCATATGGCTAGAGTTGATATTGATTGGAGGATGCTTGGAACTGCCTTGATTGACTCGGTCCCTTCGTTGAACTTGTTTGCGTTCAACGATATGGAGATGGGGCCTTCTTTGGAGGAGCTTGCACGCTTGACAGGCCTGCCCTGGGATTATACTCAGTATTTCTCGCCGAAGACATTGCCGAAGACTGCTACACCGCAGAACTGGTTCGGGATCCCCTATCTTGTTCGGCCTGCAGCCACTGGCCAGGATGCTGTAGTGTTCTCTTTGGACTTGCTGTATGATCTTTTTTCAGGTCTTCGGAGCGTGGTCGATTCTACCTTTGCTCGGAACGCACTGATGTTCTGTTTGATAGCTGAGGTGCTGTTCTCGGGATGACGCAGGTCCCAGACTCCTTTGCTCTTTGAGGTGATGAGCCGAGCTATCCGACGGCAGGGGATCATTTCTCTCATCTTGGCCGGGCTGTTTAATGGGCTGACTGACTGCGCCCTGGGCCGCACTCGTGTCCTTCGCGACTGCTGTGCCTTTCTTCAGGTATCTTTTCCACCTTTTTTTTCTTCTTGCTTTGTTGGGAATTGTTTGGCTCTAGCTGAACTTCTTTTCCTTTTTGTGATCAGGTCTGGTTATGGGAGCGTCTTTCTTTGACCGTTCCTGTACCCCTTCCTGGCATTCCTAGCTCTGACATCATGTGTTATATCATGGAGTTCCTTCCACATACAGCTAGGATGAGCGAGCCTTTGTATCGCAGAATGTTTGCTGAACTTCGTGACTGGAACGTTCGTTGGGAGTCATCTTGGCTTTCACTTCCTCCAGTGCTTTGCGATGCACACCGCCTTCCTCTGATGTTGGTAGGCTTTCGATCTTACTTCTCTTATCATCCCATTCGGTTCCTCCGGCAGTTTGGGTATGAGCAGGATGTTCCTCTTTTCGCTTTCACAGGTATCGGGCATCGAGCACTTCCCTCTAGATCCTCTGACTTCATGACCCGGATTGATTGTTCTTGGGCGAGTTACTTGACTGCTGATTTGCTGGGTTTTGAGCTGCGGATTTTTCCGATGGCGATCGCCCCATATCAGTACTGGGTTGCTGAGCAGTCTTTGTATCGACGTATCCCTTGCTGGCACCAGACTGCAGATGAGGATGAGCAGGATATCCTTGGAGATGCTGGCTCTTCATCTGGTTCATATGAACCTTTTGAGGAGCGCCCATTCATTGATCCTTGCTTCCTTTTGGCCACTCATGGCCATCTGCTATCTGAGATCTCTGCACTTCGATATCATTGTGAGATGATGTCGAGGAGATTGGCTGCCGATCAGAGATTGTCTGATGAGGAGACAGCGATCCGTACCCTTGAGCGCGATGAGGCGCGTTACCTGCGTATGGAGGTGAGCAGGTTGAGAGAGAGGCTATCTTTTTATGAGTCAGAGGACTTACTTGATGTGGCCGAGGAGGAGGGTAGAGATTGATTGTGTTGGCCACCTGCACATTCCCTTTTTTGCATATATGATTGATGATGATGCATTTTTTTTTGTATTTTTTTATCAAGATGACATGATATGTGTAAAAGAAATATGATGTTTTTAATGAAAAAAAGATGAAAACTTTTTGAGAATCTATTGTGCCATAAGTTGTCTTGTGAGTGAGTGTCTGGATTTTGTGTCGGGATATAGGAATCAGAACTGGGGCTCGGCCAATGCCTTGACCGATGTCTCGAGATTAACTTGCGTGATCCTTTGGTTCCCTTAGAGGTGTAGGCAATGGAAACTGTTGCTTCTTGAGATTGTCAGCGTTTGTAGAGCTCTTCGCTCTTGACTGCACTTCTTCTTGTTCTTGAACTGTGACTGCTTGAACCGATCTAGACTGTCTGATTTCTTGGTACCTGCACTTTTATTTTTTTTTATTTTTATTTTTTTTCATTTGAGCCATTTTTGCCTGTAGTGCTCTTTCGAGTTTTCACCACAGCCGGCCTTTTCCCGTCATTTTTACCCGTGGCGCCCTTTCGGGTTTTCACCGTCCCGGTTATTTGATCTTGCCTGCCCCTTGGCAGCTATGCTATTTTTACCCTCGGCGCCCTTTCGGGTTTTCACCGAGTCCGCTGTATGCCCACTGTTTTTACTCGGGGCGCCCTTTCGGGTTTTCACTCCGCCCTCTTTGTTTAGGCACACATTTTCTTTTTCTCTTTTTTTCTTTCTCTGAATCTTTGGATAACTGTGGCGGCTAGAGGTCAAGAATCCATCGTTGCCGGCCGATGGCAGTCTTTCAGCCCTTATCCTAAGTTACGATGATAGAGCTGTTGGTCTTAGCTAAAAACCCTTCTGAGATGAATGGATGGATGACTGTGTTTCTTCTTGGATTGATTTTTTTCTTGGGTGCCTTGCTTTGGCTACCCTTTTTCTTTCTCTTTTCCCCTTTTTTTTTCTTTTGTATTCTTTTTCTCCTTTTTTTTGTATATTTTTTCTTTTTTTTTTTTGTATTTTTCCTTTTTTTGAATCCCCTTATTTGAAACACTTGTTGGTGGACAGAAATGATTTTTTACAGGTCTTAGCTTCGACCTCTTGACTTCAGCTCTATTAAAGTAACTCTTGATAAGGTCAGAATGACTTACCCGTGAAAAATCTTCACGTTATCGGCGTTAGTTGGCTTGGGAAGATCCACCCCTCTCATGCTGGTGAGTCTGAGGGCGCCTCCGGGAAGTACTTCTCTGATGATCAGTGGCCCGTCCCACAAGGGTTTAAACTTTCCTCTGGGATCCGGAAGGTGCGACGGTAGAATCTTCTTCATGACCATGTCGCCTACCTTGAAACTTCTTTTTCGGACTCTCTTGTTGTAAGCCCGAGCGATCCTTTTCTGATAACACTGTTAATGACTTAGCGCACGCATGCGCTTTTCATCTGCTAGCTGCAACTGATCGAATCTGGCCCGTTGCCATTCTCCTTCTTCAACTCTGCTTTCTAGTAACACCCGTAGCGATGGTATTTCCACCTCGACCGGTAGGACTGCTTCTATTCCATAAGTAAGTTCGAAAGGAGTAACGCCCGTAGTAGATCGTACAGACGTTTGATAGGCCCATAATGCATATGGGAGCATATCTGACCAATCTCGATAGGTCACGACCATCTTCTCGAGTATCCTGACGATTGTCTTATTTGCGGCTTCTACCCCACCATTCATCTGGGGGCGGTAGGGGCTTGATCGATGACGTTGGATCTTGAACTTGCTGAGGAAGTCATCCACCTTCTTGTTGACGAACGGGGTCCCATTATCTGTGATGATAACATTAGGGAATCCATACCGGCATATGATGTTGTTCTTCATGATTTGATCACCTGAGATGCTGCAATCGTGGTGTAGGAGGCTGCCTCTACCCACTTGGTGAAGTAGTCGACTGCCACAAGTATGTACTCATGACCATTTGATGCTTTGGGACTGATCTTACCGATAATGTCGAGTCCCCACATGGAGAAGGGCCAGGGGTGGTCAGGTTGTATAACTCTGATGATGGGGCATGGATTTGATTCGCATGCTCCTGACACTTGAAGCATTTTCTGACGTGCTGGCAACAGTCTGTCTCCATGGTGAGCCAATAGTAGCCAAGTCGTAGAATCTTCTTTGCCATCATGTGCCCATTCATGTGTGGGCCACAGATTCCTTCGTGTATTTCTCCCATGATCTTTGCAGCTTCTGTTTCATTGACGCATCGAAGGAGGATGTGATTATAAGATCGCTTGTAAAGAACTTCGCCACTGATGGTGAATTGGCCAGCCAAACGCTGGATGGTTCGGTGATCCGTTGCTGTTGCTGACTCTGGATACTTTTGGGTTTCGAGATATTGCTTGATGTCGGCATACCAAGGTTTGTCAGGGACAGCTTCGGCTTCTTCTATTTGCAGGCAAAAAGCAGGTTCTTCCTGAATTTCGACTGTGAGCTCCCATTCTGAAGCTCCTTTTGGGATCTCGAGCATTGATGCGAGTGTGGTGAGAGCATCTGCAAACTGGTTCTTGGCTCTGGGCATGTATGAGAAGGTGATTTCTTTGAATTCTTCGATCAGATTGTCAAGATACACATGATATGGTATCAACTTCTCGTCTTTGGTTTTCCATTCGCCATTGGTCTGATTTATGATAAGCTGTGAGTCTCCAAATACTCGCAGCTTTTTGACGCCCAGGATTATGGCTTCCCTTAAGCCAGCAATGCATGCTTCGTACTCTGCCATGTTGTTGGTGCATTCGAATGCTATGCGCCTAGAGATAGGAATAGGGACATCATCTTGAGAGTAGAGAATTGCTCCAATACCACTCCCTTTAGAATTTGCTGCGCCGTCGAAGAATAACGTCCACTCATCTTTTTTCTTCTTTTCTTCCTCTTCAATGAGCAAGAGATCTTCATCAGGGAAGAATGTCTTAAGCGGTTGATAATCCAGGAGGGAGTGGGCGGCAAGATGGTCGGCGAGGGCCTGCCCCTTGATTGCCTTCTGAGTGACATAGGTGATGTCGAACTCAGACAGGAGTAGCTGCCATTTGGCTATCCTTCCAGTGAGTGCCGGTTTCTCGAACAGGTACTTGAGCGGATCCATGTGAGCGAAGAGGAGAATAGGGAATGCAATCATGTATTGACGGAGTCGCTGAGTTGCCCAGACTAGGGCGAGGCAAGTCTTCTCGATCGGGGAATACCTGGTCTCGTAGTCGGTGAACTTTCGACTCAAATAGTATATTGCTTGTTCCTTCTTCCCGGTCTCGTCGTGCTGGCCGAGGACACAGCCAATGGCTTCTGCTGCTACCGAGATGTATAACAATAGTGGTCGTCCGGGAGTGGGTGGCACTAGGACTAAAGGATTCATGAGATATCTCTTGATGCGGTCGAAGGCGACTTGGCAATCCTCATTCCATTCTTTTGGAACGTTCTTCCGGAGGAGCTTGAAAATGGGCTCACAAATAGGTGTGAGCTGTGCGATGAAGCGACTGATGTATTGAATTCTGCCGAGGAAGCCACGAATTTCTTTCTCTATTCTAGGAGGGGGCATCTCGATGATTGCTCTGGTTTTGGTCTCATCGACCCTAATGCCATCCTCGCTCACCATAAAGCCGAGGAGCTTTCCTCCCATTGCTCCAAAAACACATTTTTCAGGGTTGAGGCGAAGCTTATACTTCTCTAATCTATTGAATAACTTCTTCAGATCTTCAAAGTGTCCTTCAATTGTGCGAGATTTGACGATCATGTCGTCCACATATACTTCAAGCTCTTTGTTTATCATGTCATGGAATAATGCTGTCATTGCTCGCTGATATGTTGCTCCTGCGTTCTTCAGACCGAACGGCATTACCCTGTAACAGAAGGTTCCCCAGGGAGTGATGAACGATGTCTTCTCGCGATCTTCGACGGCCATCTTGATTTGATTGTAATCTGAGAACCCGTCCATGAATGAGAAGACCTTGTATCCAGCAGTATTGTCGACCAGAGTGTCGATGTGTGGCAACGGGAAGTCGTCTTTAGGAATGGCTTTGTTGAGATCTCGAAAGTCGATGCACATTTGAACCTTGCCATCCTTCTTTGGTACTGGTACAATGTTGGCGAGCCATTCAGGGTAGTTGGAGACTACCAAGAATCCTGCGTTGTACTGCTTGATGACTTCGTCTCGGACTTTCAGGGCCTATTCTGGCTTCATTCTTCGCAGTTTCTGCTTCACTGGCTTCATATCTGCCTTGGTTGGCAGATGATGTACAACGAGCTCTTCATCGAGCCCCGGCATGTCTTCATATGAGAACGCGAAGTTGGACAATCTTGGAGCTAGGAACTCTATCATTTTTTGTTTCATCTCAAGTGGCAACGATTTTCCGATGCGTACTTCCCTAGGGATCTTAGGCGTCCCCATGTTTACTATCTCGAAATCATCGGCTACAACATTGGCTTTAGATTCGAACTTTTTGAGGAGATCCTCAAGTTCGGGAGCTGGATCATCATCTTCCTCGTCCCGAGCTTCGTCCAGACCCCTGAGCTCGAAGTCTAATTCGATGTCGAAATCATATGATTCGACTTCAAACCCATGTGACTCTTTAGACGAACTTGGCACACTATTGAATGCAAGAAAAGAAATGTTTTTTGGTTTTTGAGAATTTTCTGAAATTGAAATGCTAGATGTTTTTGGCTTTTGAAAGTTTTTTTTATTTTTTTGGGTTTTTGAAATTCATGGGACTTTGAAGAAGTGGGCATTGCAGACCATGATTGAGCCCAACTTGTTCCAAAGTTCCGGTCGCTGCTTAAACAGGCGTTTTTTTTGGAAGCCAGAGCCCTCAGATGGCTCTTTGGCTGATTCAAAAGTTAGGGGAACGGATAACCATTCAGGACCCCACACTTCCTCCCTTGAAGAGGTGGGGGTTGATGATTCAGGCAAAGAATCACAGCCTGGCTCAATGACCATGATTTCTTGCTGGTCGGGTTCGAGATCTAAGTCGTACTCAGTCCCTCCCGGATCACTTACTTCGCATTGCAGTTCGTCTGGTTCCACGACTAGCCACAAGTTTGGAATCTGGACATCAGACCAATCTAGGGCTGGCCATTTCCCTTTCTTGGTCCAATGGATGGGCTGCTTCTGCCCTTGGATGGCGATTGTTGATGTTGATTCTGCAGAGATGGGCGAGTCGTGCCCCTTGCTGATTGATGTTGAGATGGGCAAGTTGTGCCCCTGACTGGCTGGAATTGAAGTGGGCAGGTTGTGCCCCTGGTTGATTGATGCTGAAGTGGGCAAGTTGTGCCCCTGGTTGGGAGCAGGTGTTAGAGTAACCTGGTCCTAAAGCTGCTGTATTTGACTTCCTTCTTCATCTTCATCTTTTTCTTCTTCTTCTGGAGGTTTAGATGGTTCGAGAATTTGATCCCATCGAATGGGGGGCCACGTGGCCCAAACTAGGCTCATCGGGAGGCCTTTGTGTAGTGCAGTCGGTTGATTCCCTCTTGGATCTTTGCAAGGTTCTCTTGGCTTGACGAATTGGATGGGCGAGAACCGAAATTTCTTCCTTCCCTTGTCCATGAAGATTGACCTGTATCCGAGTCCCCATTTGCGTTGGTTATATATCAGCGGTACCTTTCTGGACTTGAAGTGATTCTTCATTCGGTATTTGAGGCTCAGACGCTCTGCCGGTGAAAAGACACGGTCCACCCTTATCGGTTCTAGATTGGCGATAGAGTTCACAGTCTCGAATTCAAAACTGTGAAACGGGATGTCTTCTTCAGAGTGCTGGATATCGATGACCGGGATGTCTAGTTTAGTGGCAGCAGCATTGGAAGGAATGATGAACTCCTTCTCTGCATGGATAGAGATCACTTGATTTCCACAGATGTATTTCACCCGTTGATGCAGGGTTGACGACACGGCTCCAACCTTGTGCAGCCAAGGCCGTCCGAGCAGCATGTTGAAAGAGGCTGATATATCCAGGATTTGGAATGTGATGGTGGAGACTTCCAGACCTATCTGTACCTCTATGTCGACCTCCCCTTCCACTGATCGGCGGGTGTTGTCGAATGCTCTGACGCATATGGTGCTGGGTCGAAATGAAGAAGGGCTGATTCCCAGACGTTCCGCGGTCTTGAGTGGGCAGACGTTTAAGCTTGAGCCATTATCGATAAGGACCAGTGGGACGCAGAGGTCTTTATATCGTAAGGCTATGTTGAGGGATCGCCCATGATCTCGTCCTTCTGGTGGCAACTCATTATCTGTGAAGGTGATGGCGCGTGGAGCCAGGAGTTGTCCAATCATCAAAGCTATCATTTTTGGTGCCATATCAGAGGAGACGTGAGCATCGTTCAAGGTCTTGGCAAACATTTCTCGGTGTATGCGAGATATACAGAGTAACTCCCATACTGAGATTTGTGCAGGGATTGACTTGAGCTGAGTCGCCACATCGTATGCGGCTTCATTTTTGTTACCGAGGCCTGAAAGAGCGCCTTTGGGATCGCCTCTGTTCTGATTATCTCTTCGGATGCAACGCCCATTGGGTTTCATGTTCCCTACTTCGCGCATTCTGGATAGTGCCATGGGACCTCTTTATAACTTTCCTCTCCTTTGCCTTCTAGAATCACCGGTTCTTGCGACGGTGCTGGTGTGGGTACCAGATCTTCCTCGTATGGAGCTTTTGCCTTGAGGACTACATTGTTGCCTGTGCTAAAGGGGTAATATCGAGGCTTGTCTTCATAGACCACATAAGGTCGCGGTCCTGGCTTGACCGTTCCTGCAGCAGGAGGCTCCCATGGGATGAATACTGGTCCTCTTGATATGGCATGAGGTTTCTCTGTTCGTCCCAGCTGCCGTAGTGTGATTGACACGCCCCTGGGATTTGCCCCTTACAATATGACTGGCTCGACTGGAGGAGCTCCTTCCAACACAATGGGTTCTTGCTGCTGATGAGTATAATCTCTCCATTGCGGATTGGATTGTTCTGGAGTTGCCCCTTGCAAGATGACAGGTTCGTATGTGGGCTCAATGTATGATTGTGCCCCTTCCAGGACGACTGGTTCCCAACATGAGGGGCCGTAAGATGCCCCTTGCACAACTGGCACATCGTATGGAAGTGCTCCTTCGAGTACTACTGGCTCGAGGACTGGAGGAGAAAAGGGACTTGCCCCTTGCATGATCGAAGGAGGTTTTGTCGGCTCATAAGTGTAGGCATGAATGGATTGGATGGGGGAGAAGAAGCGATCGAGGCGTTCTTCTTCTTCTATGCTGTTGACAGTGGGGCCTCGAGATGAACTGGGATCCGTCGGATGTTGAGGCAGAGGATTCTGAAGAATATTGGTGGAAGCTGCTGCAGGAGTCCCAGGGACCGAGATGACGATCTTGCGGTCATCAATCAGATCTTGTATAGCATTCTTCAGAGTATAGCATCGATCAGTGGTGTGGCCACGCCCTTGATGATAGGCACAATACTCATTTTCTCGGTAGTTCGGTGGTAGAGGTTGAGGCGGAGGCCGAGGTGCCATTAGAGTAAGTAACTGCTTCTGCACCAGCGTAGCCATGACTTGACTGAGTGGCTGAGAGAGGGGAGTAAATTTCCTGAACTCCCTGTAGTTTTGCCTATTTTGATATGAGTATTGACCTTTTCCTCTGAACTGCTGCTGTTGTCGAGGTGGGTGAGGCTGAAGATTCGGTTGTGGCTGATATCGCTGAGGCTGATGCTGAACTGGATTCTGCTGATACTGTTGACGTCCCTGTGGGGGAGTATGTTGATTTCCTTGAGCAGTGGTGTTGATGTTGTTTACCTCTGTTGGGCGGGGAGGAGAACCACCACAGTTTCCATTCCCGTGCCCGATAGGTCTTCCTTCCACTCTGTTCCTTTTAATTGGAGTGGCTTGATGAGGCCATTGGGAGATTGTCCCGGCACGGATTCCTGCTTCGACTTGCTCTCCAGCACGGATCAATTGTGAGAAATTCGCATATGGATGCGAGATGAGATACCCGGATATGCCTGGATATGTTGAATGAACAATCATGGAGATTTGTTCTTCGTCGTCGATAGGTGTTCGCATTCTGGCTGCCATAGCTCGCCAACGTCCCACATAAGCTGATAGTGTCTCATCACTCTTTTGCCTGAGAGCTGCAAGGTCAGCTCTTCTGGGTGCCATGTTGAGGTTGTACGCGAATCTGTCGACGAAAGCCTGGGAAAGCTATTCCCATGTCCTGATGCGGTGGCAGTCCAATGAAGTGTACCAATCTAGGGCATCGCCCTTCAGAGATTTTTGAAAAAAGCGAATGAGGGCCCCTTCATTTCCTGAGATTGCACTCAGCTCTCCACAGAAGGCCTTGAGATGTGCTGTGGGACAACCGCTGCCATCGTATCTTTTGAATTTTGGAACCTCAAAGTTTTGAGGTACTTGAGCATCTAGGAAATGACACAAGTCTCTGAACTTAGTCGAAGGTAGATCAATTCCTTGTTGTCGCTGAAGCTGATTTTGCAAGATCTGGAACTGCTCCCGCAACTCGTCCAGTCCTGAGTAATCTGTTTGAGCGACTGGTGACTCTTGGAGTAAGGCACGTTCTTCTTCGGCATAGTGGTCGACGTCTTCGACCCTATGTGCTTGCTGAAAAGCAACCGCGGGTTGCTGAAATTGATTTGATGACTGGACTGGATTCCGTTGAACTTGTGCTTGAGAGGATTGTAATTGAATTGGAGACTGTACTGAAGGTTGAACTGGAACTTGCTGGAAATTAACTGGAGTTTGCTGAATTGAAGATTGCTGGAAATTAACTGGATTTTGCTGAATTAAAGATTGCTGGAAATTAACTGGAATCCCATTGGCGGGGATGTGCTGGAATTGAAAAGTGCTCCTGTTTGCAGGAGGCTGAGATGCTGGGAAGTGACCCCCTTATTGGGTATTCGCCACTGTCCGCTGATTGATGTGGGCTTAACACTGACCCCCATTGTGGGCATTCGCCAGTGCTGTCCCTATTGCTGAAAATTGAATTGAAATCCCATCGGCGGGGATGTGCTGAAATTGAAAAGGCGTCTCATTGGCGGGGACATGCTGAGATCTACTGAGGCTGTTGTTTGCAAGATTGACTGGAAGCTGACTGGAAGTCCCTGCGACGGGAGTGCTCTGAGATGGCTCTATCGTCGCAGGAAGGTATTGAGGAAGATGCCCCGTAACGAAGGGCTGAGACGGCTGCTGTCGGTAGTCTTGGGCAGACTCCGATGGTTGCGCTTGATTTGAACTAGAGGCCGGAAGGATCCGGCATGGCTGCTGAGATTGCTAAACTGGGCCAACCTGATTGTTGGCTGCTGCGGTGGCTTGTGCTTGCATGAATTGCAAGAGCATTTCTTGCATTGCTCTCACTCCTTGTGCCAATTCTTGTATGATTGCCGTATTCTCAATTGACTGTTGCGCTGGAGGTTGCGCCTCGGTCATCTCAAGAGCAGGGAAGAGATGAGTTTCTTCTTCGTGGTCGGACATGGCTTGCTGTGCCCGAGTGCGGATTATGCTGCAGAAGGGAAGTTGTTTCCGAGCACGTTGAGCCCGAGGAGGCGCAATGGTGAGGACTATACTCTTTTTGGGTTTTGGAATTTTCTATATTTTTTTGGTTTTGGAATTTTCTGTTTTTTTTTTTTTTTTTTTGGGTAGAATGCTATGCAGATGAGATTGTATGAGGATTAGTGACTTTCAAGTACGGGAAGGATTCTGTTTTTCAAGTCGGATCACGACTAGTGGGACTAGTTTGTCCCCAGCGGAGTCGCCATTCTGTGGACCCTCGCCGTTTCCGCGCTCCCCACACGACGTTCTCGTCCCTTCCCCTTTCGGGAAAAGAAGGAGAGGATGATGCGTGAGTGCGAAATCACCGTTTGTGCCACTGGCTTGCCTCGTTCTCGAGGGCTTTGTTTGGTAGTCGTGTTAAGCTGGATGTGTTTAAATAAGTTTATATAAGACCAGAGTCGCCACTAGCCAGTTACTTCGAATCTACAGTCGGCTAGACCCTGTAGCAACGTTAGAGAAGGGGATCCGAAGATTCCTTCCTTTAAAATGACTCCTTTTGATCTGCGGCCAGAGATTCAAGGTAAGGGATCACGGTTACAGGGTGGGAAGAGGTTAAGCACCCCACACACTGCCCGTACCGAAGTACGGTCTCTACTTCACAGAATCGAACTAATACTTGAAAGTCTGTTTTAATCCTCGTACATTCTCATAGATGACATGATGCATGAATGCGGGTCTGAACAGTAAGAGTTTCTGATGGGCAAGTTCCAACAACGGGCAAGCCTAGAGCATACGCTCGAACTGACAGGTGCTTAATATAAGACGTATGCTGTGTGCTTGGATAATCAAAGTGCTTTATAGTGAAGCATGAATGCAGGTCTGAATAGTAAGAGTTTCTGATGGGCAAGTTCCAACAACGGGCAAGCCCAGAGCATACGCTCGAACTGACAGGTGCTTAATTTAAGACATATGCAGTGTGCTTGAATAATCAAGGTGCTTACAGTGAAGCAGGGGGGTTGGAAGAAAAGTAAATGTTGCACTTATGCTAGATGCAAATGGGATGATGCTGGAAAAAAGAGTAGCTGAATGGACGGAGGTGTCGCAAGGGTTGGCTTCGAGTGGCTGGATCAGGACTTGGATGGCTTGGGAGACTTATACCAGTGGTCAGGCTGGGCTGGACCAGGGCTAGGCTCTCCTCACTCGAGCTCTCCTTGGTAGAAAAATGGGCTAAGGGGTGGAGAAGGAAACTCGAATGGACGGACTCTCTCTGGCCGGTTGCTGCGTTGAAATGAGAAGGGGAAGGGGGTATTTATAGCAGCGGGCAGTGGCATTTCGCGTAAATATTTTTGGGCGGCCTGCTATGGGCCGCCCGTACGGCCTTTCCTCGATTTCCAGCGAGGTACGGTCGCTCCCTCGAGGCTGCTGTTTGGCTCGGTGGATTGACTCAGTGAGTTGACTCAGCGGTTCGACTCGGTGATTTGACTCAGCGGGTTGACTCGACGGGTTGACTCGGTGTTTTGACTCAATGAGTTGACTCGGCGGGTTGACTCAGCGGGTTGACCCAGCGGGTTAACTCAGCGGGTTGACTCAGTAAGTTTGACTTTTTTTAGGATTTTTTTGACTGGCTTTTCTTATGGGGGGTTTTTCAGGCTGATATTTAGGACTGGGTTGACTGGGTTCAGGCTTGAACTGGGCTATGGAATGGGGCTTACAAGGGTGAGTTTTGCTGAGTTTGGACTTGGGATTTGGGGTATGGTCCTTCATTCATCCAGCTATCTCTACCAACAGTGTAGCCGAAGGTGGGGTGACTACAGAGCTGTATGCGTCTTTTGGAAATGGTCAGTCACTTGATAGTCACAGGTTTGTCATCATGGATGATTTCTTATTTAAGGGTGATAGACTCTGCATTCCCCGTACTTCCCTCCGTAATTTCCTAGTTTGGGAACTTCATGCTTGAGGAGTAACAGGTCATTTTGGGAGAGACAAGACCATTGCCCTAGTGGAAGAGAGATTCTATTGGCTAAGTTTCAAAAGAGATGTAGCCAAGATAGTTGGGTAATGCAAGACTTGTCAGTTAGTTAAGCAGAAAAGGCAAAATACAGGATTGTACACACCTTTGTCAATGTCACATGCTCCATGGCAGGATATTAGTATGGATTTCGTGTTAAACTTACCAAAGACTATCAAGAAGCACGATTCCATCTTTGTGGTTGTGGACCCTTTTTTCCAAAATGGCCCATTTCATCCCGTGCTTCAAAACGTCAGATGCCTCCAACATTACCAAACTCTTTTTTGGAGAGGTAGTGCGCTTACATGGTCTGACTAAGACCATAGCGTCTGATCGTCATGTGCGCTTTATAAGCTATTTTTGAAAGACACTATGGCATATGTTGGGGACAAGGCTTCAGTTTTCATTCGCCTATCATCCTTAGACAGATGGTCAGACTGAGGTCGTCAATAGGAGTCTTGAAAATCTGCTTAGGTGTCTTGTGGGGGATCATGTCAGAACTTGGGATACCATGTTACCTATAGCTGAGTTAGCATATAACAGTTCCATCAATAGGTCCATAGGCATGAGTCTATTTGAGGTTGTTCATGGATAAAACCCTAGGAAGCCTGTAGATCTCATACCTATGTCAGTGTCCCATAGACCCTTTTGGTCAGCACATGAGTTTACACGTCACATACATGATTTACATAGCAAGATCAGGAAATGAATTAACTTAAGCAATGAAAAGTACAAGGCCTTTGCTAACTCCCATCGTCGATTTCAAGAATTCCAGGTGGGAGACTATGTAATGGTTCAAATCAGGCCTGAGCGGTTTCCACAAAGATCCATTAGAAAATTGCAAGCACATAGCGCGGGTCCATACAAAATACTACAAAAATTGGGCCTTAATGCGTATGTTGTAGAACTTCCACCTTCCATGGGGATTAGTCCTACATTCAATGTGGAAGATTTGGTGTGTTACCAGGGTTCTATAATCCTTGGCCTCTACTGACCCACCAGCTCGGCCCCTACCACCATTACCATCATTACCTACTAAAAGTGATCAAGTTGAAGACATATTGGATGAGCAAGTAATCTCTATTCGTGATGGGGGTTTTCAGAAATTTCTCATCAAATGGAGGAACTGACCGATTTCTGACAGCACGTGGATTACCGAGACAGAGCTACAACGATTGGCCCAGACATCTATGAGCATTACATGAGTTTTAGTCCGCCAGGGCGAACTCTTCTCAGCTGAGGGGAGTTGATAAGGACATCCATGCACGATCACCTACTATTCGAGTGTACGAGAGGAGGCGGAGGAGAGCACTTGTATTGTTGTGGATGGACGGCCCATATATGGGGCCCACTAGGCCCAGATCATCTTGAGAGTACTTATCAAGGATGACATCAGACCATGTTTTGACATTTTGACCATTGGATCGTGATCAAGAGACATCCAATTTTGGCAGGCCATCATCGGACCATTGGATCATCATCAAATCGTGACCATGGCCTATGTGGGCTCGATGGACATCATTGTGACCACTTTATGGTCTAGGATTAGTTTGGGGATTATGTTGCAGTTTGTTTAGTGTTTATGATAGTTTGTGAGAGCTTATTTACGTTTTAGTACTTATAAGTGATATTTAATAAATAGTCATAATAGGGGGGGTGGTAAACAAGAAGAAGGGTGTGTAACCCTACGATGGTAGAAATAAGATATTTTTTTGAAATAGAGAAAACCTTCCTTCTTCTTCTACTTCTTTATGAAACTTGAAGAAAATCTTCCATGTAATTTGGAAGAGAGAGATCGGTGTGAGGCCTTTCTCCCATTATTGAGAGTGTAAGATTCTCGTGCATGTGTTTATCTTCTTCTCATCATCAAGTACGTTTGAGATTTTTCACATCCTCCTTCTACGCTACAACCACATAACATCCCGACCCTCTTCTCCTTCATCTCCAAGCCTCATTCCTCACTTTGCCCGCACGTGGGACCCACCTTAGCCCCACACCCGTCTCACGTGTGACTGTACGGCCACACTGTGTGGGCCCCATGGGCTGACAGTTTGGTCCCACCTTGATTCCCTTGGCTTCTCTCCTCTCTTAATCCAAAACCCTCAATCCCTTAACCCTAACCCTAACCTTAATCGTAAAATCTCCAAATTTCCCAAATTTCCCCAAAACCCTAGATTTGCCACCCCAAAATTTCCAAACCCTGACTAGTGCTACCCCTCTTCTTTTTATTTAGGCCCTTCTTTATGCTATGTAGATGTTCTCACATCCATGGGGCGTGCATGTGATTTAATGCTTGAATGATTCATGGTGTTTCATTTTGAAAATTGATGTGTATAATGATTTTAGCATACTTTGTGGTTTTTAATTGTTTATATGAATTGGTCAATTGATCTTCGCTCATCATTTAGTTACATGCATCGGTCTTGCATCACAAAATGGATGGAAAGCGGTGTAATTCGGTATAGTCACCGGGTACTCTTCTAGTTGCATGGCTATACAGTAGGCTAGGGATGGCACGCTGGGTTCAGGTGTACATCATTGTTGGCTAGCTGCCTGTGGCACAATACACGCTAGAGTTGGTGCACATAGCTACCGTTAGCCTCTTTGCACACACACGGCATCTCTCTCATCTTTTTACAAAACTTTCCTTGTCGAGTCACCAGTAATATTGACTATGTCAAGACTACTCATGTTGACTCGCTAACTCAGAAGACACAACATGACTGAAGCTGAGTCACCTACCTGGTCAAGGATTTAATTTTAATAAAAAGAGACCCTTTCTTGAACTCATGACCTAGGCTAAAGAAGCAAAGGTCTTTCAGGCCGTTTGAACACACTTCCTCAAAAGGGAATTTACTGGATAGGATTTCAAGCCGTTTCGAGCTAGAGATGGGACAGGCAAAGTGCATCCAAACACACAACATCAAGCCTCGCAGTCCGCGTCCAAATGGGTAATTTGAAGGACGCGGATTGCGTCCGACACCTGGTCCGACCTTTAAGCGTCCGACCAGATCTGTGTGGGAGCCCACTGAGATGTATCTGTTTATCCACAATGTCCATTCCTTTTATACAATCATGTTAAGGTATGGACCCAAAAATGAGGCAGATCCAACGCTTTGGTGGAACACACCAAATAGTAAGGTTGGCTGCAAATGCAAGTTGCATTAAATACAATAGTCATCCTAGTGTGGTCCACTAAAGCGTTGGATCTGCCTTATTTTTTGGTACATACCTTCACATGATCTTAGAAAAGAGATGGACAGCATGGATAAACAGAAATATCACGGTGGGCTCCCACACAGATCTGGTTATACCACGTCCTGATTTGGAACAGCGTTTTATCACATAGCCTTGCTAAGCCCACACTCATGGATAATAAAGCTCATGTACACACCACCCATGCACCTGCACTAGCACAATAGGTCTGAGATCCAATCCATCCATCAGAACAGCACCGATACATTGATGCCCTAGCCCAAGAATCAGGTTGATCCACTGGTCAGGTGGGCCCACAGTTCGCAAAACAAATATAGCACAATAGGTCTGAGATCCAATCCATCCATCAGAACAGCACCGATATATTGATGCCCTAGCCCAAAATCAGGTTGATCCACTGGTCAGGTGGGCCCACAGATCGCAAAACAAACGTAGAGCCTCTGAAAAAACTCGGCTTTGTTCTAACCCATCTACCTGTTTCCAATACTGCGCCCACAGGCTAATGGAACCAGATTTTTTTTAAATTTTTTTTGGAGAGCATGTTCAAAGAGCAGATGAACCTGGTGGATGGTTTAGATCCCACCATCAACATGAGCTTTATTGCACATGTGTGCGATTAGTGAAGTTCTTTGTCATATGTTTCTTACTAATAAAAAGTATACACAATAACTAAATACCTGGTTGAGTCAAGTCAAAGACTCAGTCTGAGTCTTCAAGTTGACCTCAGCTGAGTCTAGTTTTTGAACTAAAGAAAGACTAATGCTGGCTTATCAATTAGGGATATTTGAGAATTTCAAAGTCATGACAGCTTGTTTATGTGGATGGATTTGAAAAGATTAAAACTGATTCCAAATTGAACATGAAAGAAATACCCAAACTCTTTAATTTTCGCACTAACTAACTCTCACAACTCAGAAACCAATCCAACGCTTGAATTGCTCTTCGGTCCAATTTGGCGGACTGCTTTGGTGAGGATGATCGTCACCCCTGGCACTTGAAACAGCAATTCTGGTGCTTCGACGCCCACCCTTACAAAGGTTTATTTGCTTTTGGAATCGATCACCCTCTTCGCGAAAGAGGGTAAACAGAATGCGGCGGAATGGATCTGGAGAAGGCCAACTCGAGTAAGAAACGAGTGTGAACAGAACATGCAGGAAAACAGGAGTTTGGATGGGAGTCAGTCGGTCACCTCAGAGTTATAAAACTTCAAGGGTCCTTTTGATTTGCACTGCGTGTCACTCTCATCTATTGGATTCACTGGGTGCTTGAAGTCGACTGGTGGGCCCTCAGTGGAGCAAAGCATGAAACCGATCACCCCACTGCAATAAACGAGAGATAAGTTGTGTTGATTAATGATGAAAAGTATGAATTATAGAATATGTGGATTGATGACGCCATTGTCAATCAAGACCATCCAAGTTATCGCCTAATTGTGGATTGGGGCCCAGAACGCACACTGATTGGACAATTCTGAACATTTGACTTTGGTTGTTGGATTTGCACCATCAACCATTTTGTCTCAAACCATCCATTTTATGGACACCAGGAATGGCTAGGACCATCCAATCAATGCAACTCTCGAGCAGCCATGCCCCAGCAAGGTTTGTTGTCTCATCTGAAACAAGTACATACTACCCAATATGAACCAGTTTCATCATGGTTTGAAGGCTCGGAGACTCAGATCGACTCGTTCTCAAGTTGAGTTGGGACTCACCCGAGTTGAGTGTGTGTCAGCCGACTCGCCCAAATCAGGAGTGAGTAGTGACTAGGGAGGGTGACTTGTGGTATTGAACAGAACCGAGAAGTCCCAAATCTGACTCAACTCATCTGAGTTGCACCTTAATTAGGGGTCTTAAAACCATGAGTTTCATCCATGAACTGATGAACAGTACACCCAAAATGGCCCGATACAATCACAAAACCCAGTTTCAGTGGTGACCACTGACAATGGGTAATACCGAAACTGATTTTCATTCCTTGTGCCTGCATCGAATAGTGAGTACAGCTATTTGAACAGACTAGATTGTAAGCAATGGGTATTGGGACTAGGTGCATGGATATGATCCACGAATGGAAATAGGAAATGAGAAAATTAGAACCATGCCTTGGATATGTGGGTACTGTCGTCCATGCATAGTTAACGGAGCCTTTGAATATTTGACGACAAACCGAAACAATGTCTTCGATGATGTGCATGTGCAACCATACACTTTCTGCCTGAGTACACACAACTCCTCCCGGGCGAAGAGCTTTAGCCACCAACTCAAAAAATGGTTTCTCAAAGAGTTCTTGTGCAGGTCCTGATGAAACAAGGAAATGCTTTTAAAAGATACATATACCAAAAAAGAAAAAGAAAAAAAAAATGTTCCAAAGAAGATGGAAGGATGAAACTGGGGTTTACAAAGAGAACACACCTATTGGGTCAGATGAATCTACTATGACTGCGTCGTAAGTACCTTCAGGAGCATCCTTTAGAAAGGCAACTCCTGCAAATTTGAGAACCCCCAAAAATGAAATAACAAACCAAGATATAAGATGCAAGAATATGCACATTGTTTTCCCTTTCGCAGTTAGTAATCTCTGATGCAATATTCAGAAACTTGGATTCAATTTCCGAATCAAGTATTTGGAGGTCCATTTTCAACTTAGATGTTTGAATACAATATTAGCATTTCATAGAAATCAGAGTTTGCACTCTTGACTTATTAGCCAGCCCAACTGAGTCAACTCAGCCAGGGAGTTTTCTTAACATTGAGTTTCAAAGCACATGACTTCACTGAGTACTCGTAAGAATCGAAGGAAGTTATCTTACCATCACCAATGTGGAGAGAAACACGAGGATCCATATACCCAACAGCTAGGTTTGGGAAAAATTGCTTAGAGACCTGGATGCATGGAACAAACAAACAATCAATTCACTGAACTTGTGTATGATTAAGAAAAATTCATACTAGCATTGTAAAAAAATGTATTATTAAATAAATATCAATATTCAAATAAACAAATGTTTAATATATTATACAGTGATCTGAAAGTATTATACGTAAATCGAAACATAGAAATCCATAGATATAGGATTGTGGCTTAATATTTCCCCGTAACATCAGCAAAGAAACTAAAAAATTGCCTAAATGGTTGTGACGGAAGTGCTACAACATGTCATTGGTTCCAAGTTAATGAAACAATCTAATAGAGGTCAAAATGCAACTTTCTGCCCTTGTCTTCTATTAGATTGTTTAATAAACTTTTATTGACTATTCCATGTACACCATCTGTCCCCTTGTTAGGGCAGGGTTCAGGTCAACCCAAATGCAATTGAACCAACCCAAGTTCGGTTCTGGTTGGGTCATGTTGTCAAGGTCCTTGGGAAGGGTTCAGATTGGAAAAACCCAATTTGAAATTGGGATGAGTTGGGTTTTGAGTAAATTCGGACTAAGTTAGGTCAGGTAAGGATGGGTAGAGTATAGAGGAATTCGGGTTGACCCCCAACCCACCCGAGTTGCACTTATGGATATCAGATGTCGGACATGGTAATGCAGAAAAGCCAACACACTAACACATCAATACATGTATAGTGAATTGAATGTGTGTGTGTGTGTGTGTGTGTGTGTGAGAGAGAGAGAGAGAGAGAGTCTAGTGCAAACGTTTTCACCACAATGTGGTGCAATCGGTTGTTGTAGGACCCATAGTGATGTGTTTATGACATCCATTCTTATTCATCATGCATCCCTTCCCTCATTTGGCCACGGGCACAAAAATCAGGCCACACAAGTAGGAATAGTTGGAGGGGATGCCCACCCTTGATTCTTGTTGGGCCCCACCCAAGCGCCATCATCTAGGGCAGATGTTTCACATCAATGGGTTGGACAGCATACAGACAACATGGTGGGCCTCTATGAGAATCAAGAGTGAGCATCCACTCGTAAATGTTCTTGCTGGTGTGGTCCATCTAAGTCATGGATTTACCTGATATTTGGGTGTCTGACCAAATGAGGGAGGGCATCTGATAGTTAGAGTAGAGTTCATCAACACATATGGCAGGGCGTACAAACTGCTTGCACCATATTCTAGTGAAAAACATTTGCATTAGGTAATTTCCCTACACAAAAATATGACTTTTGTACTTTAAAAAAATGCAGATGATATGAAAAATTGTATCTAAATGTCCACAAGTCATTCAATTAGTATGCCAAAACTCAGCCCAAGGCTTTTTCCTACCCATAGAAAAGGATTTTACTCAATAACTTCATCATGTGTCTACCATGGGCATTAGAAATGGCCCTTTTTTTTTCTAGAAAATGGAGGGCACTCGTTACACAGGCCACAGTTAGCAAGTGCATCTCCGAGTTAGGCTAGCTACAAATGTGAGATGGTTAAACATGGTGTTACCCTCCGAAATCTACAATCTTATGAAAATATCAATTAAGCTCCAGAATTACTTAGGAAGACAATTTTCCGGAAGAGACTAGTTGTGTACCATATCCTACAGCTACATACTTCTCTTTTCCTTTTTTAACCATGCAAATCCAAAAGCTATGTTTCGTACTGCAAGGTACTAAAACTTGGATGCAAGCAATTTCAACAATTCCCGCTTATGATTCAAGTATGTTACAACAGACCTGCAAGTTTGTTAGATGAGCTTCAAGAATGTTGTTAGCACCAAAGCAAAGCATGCTAAAGACCAATTTGGAAATCCACCTTAAAAAATCTCAGAACCTGGAATTAAATGTAAGCAGTGTTGCATCCATGTCTGACACGTTTGTAATGGAAAAAGATATTGTGAAGGAGCTGAGATATCAAAAGCAGAGAAGAAAACAGTGGGATGCAGTTACAGATGGTAAATATTTACTTGCATTCCGACAATGCTTCCATTGAAACTTGAGACCACATGTTCTTAATCCATCAAACCCAACCTTAAGACCAGTTATCAAAAGCATGAAGAAGAAGTAAGTGCAAAAGGTTATCTTACTCACATCAACAACCATCCCATCAATTTCACATATATCTATATGTTCCACAGAAGAATGCCGAGACACTTCACGCAATACACCACCATCACCTCCTCCAATAACCAAGACCTGAAGAAAAGGATGGCTGCCTAAATTAGTAAAATCGATAAGAGCATAGAATACTGCAACTACAAGTGTATTGAGTGCATATTAGTCATGTATGGAATAATCTATTTAAACTACAAGTCACACATAGAAAAAAGGTCATTCATAAATCTAGATTGTACTTTGTACATATCAGACATTATGTTGTCCTTCAGAACCATCAAAAGATGTCTGTATCAACCGTAAACATTCATATTAAACAAGGCTAACAAATATCGTTGACAAACATGGATGACTAATGGCATAAGAACTGAATGAAGTGTGATAAAACCTATTGATTCCATGAAAAGGGGGGTAAATAGTTACGTCACGTGAGCTTCCATCCAATGAAAATTTTGCAATGATGGTGAAACTCTGAATATTGTAGGTTGGATGAAAACCATGGACGTTGTCATCAACAGAGGGGACATTTCTTTGTTGAGGAAATGAAGGGAATTCGAGATCATCTTTCCTTTGGATGGCAACACCAATTCCTTCTTAGAGTGGCAGTTCTCTTCATGCTTTAAAACATTGCAAGATATGAGTCAGCTCCATCTGAGTCAGTTTCGGCCCCGACTGGGATGATATGGTAGCCCTAAACATAAAAGACCCCCCTCCTCTCTGGACTGGATCCAACTAATCATGGCTTGTCCCAAGTAATACTGAATTGCACAGAGTCACGACAGGTAACAAAGCACTCACCTGGGGAGTATAGAAAAGTGGGTTCTTTAGGAAAAACTCCCACTTCATACTGTTTCACATTTCTAAGATTAGGGGAAGAGAGAAAAATAGATTTGGAGGTGTTTGTTGTGATTTTTTTTAGTGGTTATTCCTTTTTTCCAAGATTTCTTGAAATTTCAGGCTTTTTATTTTATATTTTCTGGCCTCGGGTTCCCTGCCTCACCCGTTTCACAAGTTGTATCAGTTTTGATGACACAACCCTGGCTTCCGCTCCAGATGAATCACGGACTGAACGTGTTATTTTAACCATGGTTCTCCTATACATCCCTCCCATTCCTTTTCATATGTTTATGTTTTATACCCCCACACTGACTTTTCTTCATCCATTTTTTTGCATGCTTTTGCAAGAAAAAGAGAGAACTAAAGAAAGAAAACCAGGATATGCAAATCAATCTCAAAGCAAAGCTCAACCTCAGAAGTGGATTCAAATACCTCAAACCAGAATAATATCCATTTTCCTTATTATAGTGTGTGAAGTTTATCATTCATCAAAGAAAAAAATAAATAATATCCTATAACTAGATATTAGATTGGGACAGAACATTGGGCGGTTAAGGAATAACATGTTCATAGGATGAGTGCAGCTGAAATGAGGATGTTGAGATGGATAAGTGGCAAGACGAGGAAGGATTGAATTGGAAATGAATGCATTCAGAGGAACTTAGGAGTACCAACAGGTAATAAGATGAGGGGAAGTAGACTTGGATGGTTTGGTCATGTTCAACAGAGACCAAAAACTGCCCCAGTTAGGAGTGAATTAGTACAAGTTGAAGGCTGTATAAGGCAAGAGGCAGGTCCAAAAGGACGTGGGTGGAGGTAGTAAGAAAAGACTTTACAGCCTATGGTTTAACTGAAGTTATGGTCCTTGATAGTGGAATAGAAGAATAGGATTCATGTAGCCTCCAATTAATTGGGATAAGGCTTAGATGACAATGACTATAAATAGATAAGATGAGAAAGATCAAGGAAAGTCAAATCACTCGACTCACAAATTCCGCATGGGCACGACAAGCCCACATTCCCAATTATGGTGGAAGGTCAACGTCAAGTAGGCAGCCAGCCATCAAACTTTTGCTAAGCAGTCTTGAGAATCAGTCAACCCCAATAGCTGGGACAAGGTTATGATTATGATGATTTATCAAATTACAAAATTGATCCTAAGAATCCCAAAAAGAATGACCAAATAAGAGTGCAAGCCAATGAAACAAAACCTACTATAACCGAATTTTCCATAATTTGATGCAGAAGATTTTTCAAAGAGCTTTGGTGTACAATATTGCAACTTTGCCTTATGATATCACATACTGAGTTGATATTTTTTTGCAGCTATCTATTTTCCTGACAAAGTAGCAATCTACCTTCATGTGCTATCTTGCTCATGAAACACAAGGTCTGGTAAAATATGGATGGCATACAAGCTCCAAATAAAAAGAACAATAAAGCTAAGCTTCCCCCTAGTGCTCCAATGGAAGAATATTCCTGACCAACTTGGGAGTGAAAGGTAACAGGTAGCCAGCCTGCGCTAACCCCTCCGGTTGTCCTCGATCTCCTTGGATTCTCACACCAACCCGTTGATGGTAGACCCCCTGATCAACCCTTGGGGGAGTAGAACCCAGATATCACAGACGTTCCCACCAAAGAGCCATTTAAGGTAGCTGGTGCACGGGGTGCCTACCCGAGTTTCATCCTTAGGCGCGTTGGACCCCCGCTACCGGAACTCCCTGGCATCCCATTCAAGGGCGGAAGTTTCCCAGCTTTGATTTTAACCTCTGTCCTTGAGGTAACAGTTTAAGGACATGTTATTCCTGACCAACTTGACACGAGTACACACACAAATACGATGATCCAAATGAATTCAGGTCTGCATAAGGTCTGCCAAGTTTTCCATCCTAGTTAACAGGTCGCCGAAAGGTTTTTCAAATCATCTAGAAGCCTCAAACAAGGGGTTCCACTATCGTCGTTTATGTTTGTGGTGGTGGTAGAGGCTCTTAGCAGAATGTTGGAGAAGGGGGTCTCGTTGGGCTTGACAAACAGATTCAAAGTGGATAAGGGAGATCTTCAGGTGTCCCATCTTCAGTTCATGGATGACGCCATCTTGTTTTATGATGCTGTGGCATCACAGGTGGACACCTTGTGGAAGATTATTTGCTGCTTTGAAGCAGCTTCGGGCTTAAAGGTGAATACCCAGAAGAGAATAGTCCTCCAAAGATTGTTCTCTTCTGTCCCAAATATCCAAACCCTCTTGCCCAATAGGTAGATGTTGACTTTTCCAAATTTAAACCTATCAGAACAATTGATAATGAAGGTGGCCAGCCATTCCAAAATACATGGCTGGCGAGAATGTGAATTATTTATGTGGTCAATCTTTAATTAAATAAAAGTTTAATGGTAATTTTTTTTTTCACAATTATTGGTTGATAATAGCCATATCGCATCTCAGTTCTTAACACTTAATATATATTTCAAAATATATTGCTTTTAAAGAAGTAACAAAATATCACCCCTAGGTAACAGCTGATATATATTGGCTCATAGCAGATTCAGCCCCTAGGTGCTATGACCAGTTATAGTGGGACTTTAAACCATGATTTGAAGTTTTTAAATTGTTGATTTGACCTTAAACCATGGTTCACATAAAGAACCATGAAAGCCATCATGCTCCCATTATTTTCATTTCAACACACCTGACAGGCATATTATAGAGGCAAAGATAATTCCTTTGACTGGTAGAAAAAAGAAACACCAGACCTTTTATCAAGACCAAACATCTATATAGGCAGTCAAGCTACCATAAGTATGATTTCATCGCACCTGGCAATCATATTAAGACAACTCAACAAACTATCAAGGCAATAATCACCTCGGGAACCAAAGTAGTTATATTCTATTCGAATGATTATTTCTTTTGCTGAGAAGTAACAAGTCTCGTGCTCCAGGCTCATGTTTTCAGCTTCACGATAAATACTACAAGAATTATTAATAACCAAATATTGGGTGTTTCCTGCTGGAGTACTGTATTTTGATAATCCTTGATTGTGGGATCCCAAATAACAATAACCATCCTAACTTCGAGTAATTGCCTGACAGGAGTACTATCCTATTGTGATAGCCAGTAAGAAAAGACATAATAAGAAGCCTAGTATGTTAGTTATATTCTATTCGAATGATTAGTTCTTTTGCTGAGAAGTAACAAGTCTCGCGCTCCAGGCTCATGTTTTCAGCTTCACGATAAATACTACAAGAATTATTAATAACCAACTATTGGGTGTTTCCTGCTGGAGTACTGTATTTTGATAATCTTTGATTGTGGGATCCCAAATAACAATAACCATCCTAACTTCAAGTAACTTCAAGTAATTGCTGACAGGAGTACTATCCTATTGCGATAGCCAGTAAGAAAAGACATAATAAGAAGCCTAGTATGTCTCAACCCCATTTAAACTGCTAAGACTATAAAAAAAAAAAATGAAATGAAAATGAACGCAAAACAGAGACAAATTCAATATCCATTTCAATTGAAGATGTTAAGGGCACATTTAGAGGCACCCTCCAAAAGGGCATTTGAGTCCTAAACACCTTTTTTTTCATCCCAATGGCATTTGATGTTGTGCGTTTGGATGCACTTTGCAAACTCCCATCTGATCTTCCACTCGACAAAAGGGGCACCAAAAAAAGCAGGCTTGATACCCCCTTTTTCATGAAACCCCATTGGAAGTGCATCCAAACGAACCTTAAAACTTCAAGATACAAAGTGAGAATACTGAGCTAAGATTAAGCCAAAGATTCCTATTTGAACTAAGCATGTGCCATAGAAATCTAGAGTTTAGAAGAATTTAAAGAAATAAGGAATCCGCTTAATAAAGAGGTTAGGTAGACCTTCTTAGGATTTGAAATGGAGCACAGTGGAAGGTGAGCAATCATTTCTTGGTATGCACATTCATCCCTCTCCGTGAGTTGAATCACCCCATCCAAGACGAGAACCTTGCCATATGTTGATGACTGCAACACAACAAAACCAAAAGAAGGTTGAGATTATCATATATCAACTTGGGTTGATGTCTAGACGAGAACAAACAGATATTGCTATGTCAACCACGGTATCACATACCTGAAAAACCATAACCTTTTGGTATTCAGACTTTCCCTGAAACAAGATCTTCTCTACCTTTAAGGAGTGTGCCTCTCCTGTAAATAATCAAATCAAAGAAGTAATGTCATTGATCAATTGGAAATAGAAATTTTAGGCATAATAGTTGGTATATTGACCAATTGGAACTCAGAGAATTATTGGAACCAGTGTTTTAAGTAGCCATTCTATATAGCGTGTAGCTTACGCTACATAGCAGTAGCTTAGCCTCAACACTATATAGCCCATGAAAATAGCTTAAGCCATGTGTAGCCTATGCTATATGATAATTTGCGTATGTTACACACCACATAGCTCACATTACAAGTTATTTTTCACTACAACATTAAAATCAATTAATGTTTTCAATCATTGGTTACACTTTTATTTTCAATAAAAATTAATAATCTTTTCAATGCTTTTAGTAAAATAATACAAGTAACAATATTAAATCAGTTTCATTGCTCTTTCTTTACCTTTTTATTTAATCATTGCCCTTTCCTATCACTTTAGGTTGCATTCGGTTGCACCAAATATCATGAAATTTTGTTAAATTTCATAATTAATCAGTCTAATTTGGTGCAAAATATCATGAATTGGTGCAAACAAGCGCAAACTTGACGCCTCATGCTTCATATAGGTGAACGCTACTGTACATGTTATTTACCATTGAAAACATGGATTGGAACAAATCCAAGAAGGAAAAAGACAAAACATACAAATTTAATAGGTGAATTGCCAATATTTATATGACTTCCAAGCACGGTTCTGAATGACGGTATTGGCCGTCGAATCGGCCCAGTGGAAAAATGATACGATACGGCATCGCTGTATCGGAATCGGGGTTGTATTGGTCATAATTTTTTTTAAGCAAAAAAAAAAAAGAAAAGAAAAAATAGGAAAAAATGAAATATTCACGAATCTATAATTTTTTGTGTTTTGACCATGTATATAATGGTGTATTGGACCATTCTTTGATGAGAATGTTGTTTGTTGATTTGACTTGTTGAAGGTTAACTAAATGGGCCCTAATTGAACACAAATCAAACATGATTTGGTGAACAATGGTCCATTACATTGAAAATACAATAAAAAGAAGATGAAAATATAAAAAAGAATGCGAAGGTTTGCCCTGTTACTGACCGGTTGCGCTAAAAGCTCAAGTTGTTAGGTAATGGTAGAACAATGTATATCAAGGGGTTTGCTAACGACTCCAACATGCCCTTCTTTTTTATTTTTCCCATAATGGTCCACTTCGCTTCGATTTGTTGAATCCCATTCAAATCATTTGTTTTGATCTCAAAATATGTTTAGATCTAAAGCCTAAAATGAGGTTTTGAGAGTCTTCCATGGTTTAAATGAAAAGAAGAAGAGGAGACGAGTGAATTTGAAAAAAAAAAAAATCAAATCAAATTTGGGGTTTTATAGGCATATCAGCCATGCATCAGCCAATACGGACAGATACAGGCCAACCGATACCGATATGGCCGATACATGCCCGTATCGTGTATCGTATCGAGCCAATATGGATACGATACACTCGTATCGATTGATACGATACTGATATTTGAATTTATGCTTCCAAGCCTTGCCACTATACCATGCAGAAGCATTACAAAATGAAAAATTATCACATTGACATGGATCTATAATAGTGAGGTAGGGAAGTAAGATATCTAAGAACTATATGCTCGCAAAAAAGAAAAAAAAATGGATATGACAGACCACCTAAGGTGTTAGTAGAATGAATATTATCCTCCCACTTTGTACTTCTTCCTAACCTCGTTTGCCTTCTTAGCCAATTATGACCACCAAAATTCTATAAAGACCCACCACCAAGTTGGCCATTTTTTCTTCTTTTCTCCTCTTTTTTTACTCTTTTCATTTCATTTATTTCATTTCTTTTTTCTTTTTTTTTTTGGTTACTTATAGTGTTTGTCATTTCCTAATCTTCCCATTATAGTGTTCATGAGAAAGAATCACCAAATGAGTTCATTACACTATCATTTGATTTTGGATGTTAATGACAACATCTCATAAAAGGCAAATACATAGTTCAATTTCATAAGGATTGTTTTATAGAAACACTCACTAGTTTGGCATGCTTCTTGGCTATTTTAAGAAGCTTAAACCCATTAATGATCTCTCCTGCTCCATCACCCACTCAGTGCAACCAAGCATAAGATATCACTTGAGCTTTTTGGCAAGAGATCATGGTAAAAAGATCCATTAGGGTGAATGGAAAACAAAAGAGAGCAACCCTAAGCAAATTCCAACCATGACATATGAATTAAGAATCCCATATGTAGGGAGGACAAAAGGAGCACATAGATGAATACATGGGCTTTAAAGTTAAGGGAGATGGGTGTCTAAAGTTTCCCAATGAAGATTTTTTTTAGAATGTGTGGGGCCTAGGGTGTTCCTAGAAGAGGATCCAGGTTAAAGAAACGTGTTGTAGATCCAAAGCTAATGTTATTGTGTTGCGGGAATCGAAACTCGCAACAGTTAGTAAAGGTCTAATTAAATCTATTTGGAAAGGTAAAGGTATGGATTGGATTTTCCTTCCGTCAATGGGTTCTGCAGGAGGTATTATTTTGATTTGGGAGACCTCTTCTAGAATTTTGGTAGATAGCTTTGTATTCTATCTCAGTTATCTTCCAAGAATCATCTGGATTTAAGTGGTGCTTTTCTGGGGTTTACGGTCCCACTAAACCTACTCTTCACCCTTCTTTTTGGGATGAGTTATCCCAGGTTGCTTCCAAATGGGATCTCCCTTGGGTGATGGGTGGGGATTTCAATGTGGTGAGATATTCTTATGAAAAGCTTAATAATTTCAAGATTTCTAGATCCATGAAACAATTTGCGGATTGGGTGGGGGGCCTGGGTCTTTTGGATTTTCCCATGGGTAGTGTTAACCGTGCATGGTCAAATGGGAAACAACCCCCATCCATGTCCCTTCTTGATAAATTCCTTATCTCTCCTTCTTGGATGCAACATTTCTCTTCGGCCAGGCAGCGTGGGTTGCCTAAACCTATCTCCAACCATTGTCCTATTATCTTGGAGATGGACGAGATGAACTGGGGGCCCAAGCTGTTTCGTTTTGAGTTAGCCTGGATTGAAGCTGAGGGCTTTAGGGAATTAGTCTCAAAATGGTGGGGCTCCTTTGTAGTTGAAGGTCGGCTTGGATATGTCTTGCACAAAAAGTTGCAATTGTTGAAATCCAATTTAAAAATATGGCATACGGAAGTTTTCGGGATGACGGAAAAGGAAAATGGCCTCGCTGCTTGCTGATATCCAGGATCTAGACCTCAAAGAGGAGCTAGGCAATCTCTTTGAGGCTGAAGCTTGTCGCAGATTAGATGTCTCCTCCAACTACTGTGACAGATTGAAAGAGGAAGAGATTAAGTGGAAACAAAGATCTAGGGCCCTGTGGCTTAAAGAGGGAGATCGGAGCACAAAGTTTTTTCATTCCTTCGCCAACGCTTGATTGAGTTCTAATTGATTTCCTCTTTATCTGTAGGGGACGCAGTTCTGACGGAGAAGTCTGCCATTGCTGAGAATCTGGTAGAATTTTACTCTAAACTTCTTTCCACCGATAATGTTAATCGTCCTAGGATCGAGAATATCCCTATTAAATCTATTGACGACGAAGATAGACAAATGCTTGAGAGGGATGTTTCTCTAAAAGAAATTAAGGAAGCAGTTTGGTCTTTGGGCAAGGACAAGGCTCTAGGTTCAAATGGCTTCTCCATTGCTTTCTTTCAAAGCTTCTGGGATTCAGTTAAATATGATCTTTTTGGGTTCATTGTTGACATTTTGGAAGGTAAGCGTTTGGTTGTTGAATTGGGATGTACATTCCTAGCACTCATTCCTAAAATTGAAGGGGTTGTCAATGCGAAGGATTTTCGACCCATTAGTCTTATTAGCAAGTTCAAATGGCTTCTCCATTGCTGTCTTTCAGAGCTTCTGGGATTCAGTTAAATATGATCTTTTTGGGTCATTGTTGACATTTTGGAAGGTATGCATTTGCTTGCTGAATTGGGATGTACATTCCTAGCACTCATTACTAAAATTGAAGGGGTTGTCAATGTGAAGGATTTCCGACCCATTAGTCTTATTAGTGGTCCCTATAAAGTCCTGGCCAATATCTTGAGCCATCTTTTGAGACCGATCATGTCCAAGATCATAACACCCTTTTAGTCTGCATTTGTAGAAGGGAGACAGATCCTGGATACTGTCTTAATTACTAATGAATGTATACATACTTATGCCCGTGCCGGAAAAAAGGGCATTCTGTGCAAAATTGGACTTGGAGAAAGCCTACGATCACATGGAGTGGGATTTTTGGATTTTATGCTTGAGAAGATGGGTTTTGGTGTGAAGTGGAGAGGGTGGATTAGGAATTGTATTTCCTCCCCTAAGTTTTTTGTCCTCATCAATGGCTCCTGTTTTGGTTTTTTTTAAATCTTCCAGGGGCTTGAGACAAGGAGACCCTCTATCTCCCTTCTTATTTCTTAGTGTTTTGGAGGCCCTAGGTGGCATGCTCTCTAAGGGCCAGGATATGGGTTTTTTCGATGGGTTCAACATTCCTAATATTCATACCCCTATCTCCCATTTGCAATTTGTTGATGATACTCTTATTTTTTGTGAAGCAGATGATAGGATGATTTCCTTGCTAGGTATGATTCTCGTGTGGTTTGAGGTTATTTCAGGCCTTAAGATTAATTTGGGTAAATCAGAATTATTCGGAGTCAACACCAGTGCTGAGGTTTGTTCTTCCTTTGCTGATTTTTTGGGATGCAAGGTAAGTGTTCTTCCTACTATCTATTCGGGTCTTCCTTTGTGTATTAGTAAGCCCCTTATGGCCCTTTGGGATATGATTGTCGAAAGAATGAAATTTAAACTTTCTAATTGGAGAATGAATACTCCTTTGGGAGGGAGGATTAACCTCCTTAAAGCATCTCTTTCTAATCTGCCCATTTACTATTTTTCCCTCTTCCAATGTCCAAAATCGGTTATAGTCAAAATTGACAAATTAAGAAGAAATTTCTTATGGTAAGGGGATGCCAGTGGAAAGAAATTTCCTCTGCTTAATTGGCAGGAGGTTTGTTCATTGACGAAAGTAGGGGGGGCTAACATCAAAGATCTTGCTCTTATGAATGAAGCTTTGTTGGGCAAATGGATTTGGAGATTTGGTTTCAAGACTGAGAGTCTTTGGCATCAAGTGGTTTCGGCCAAATATGGTTCCTCCCCCCTTGAGTAGTGGACCAATTCTTCGTAAATGTACAGAGCTTCCTTTATTTGGAAAGGTATTTCCAAAGGTGCTCCTCTTATGTTTGATAGGTTATCCTTTTCTTTGGGTAATGGGAGCAAGATCAAATTTTGGCTTCAACGATGGCGTGGTTATTTCTTATTGGCCAACTCCTTCCCATCTCTTTTTGCCATCTGCTCGGATAAGGATGCTTCTGTTAAGGATTGTTTCTCTACTCAAGGGGGTGGCAATGGTTGCTGGTTGCCCCAGTTTCGCAGAAATTTAATAGAAATGAAATCAATGAGTTCACCAATCTTATTTCCTTTTTGCAAGGTTTCCATCCAGTGGAAGGGGTGGAAGACTCGCTAAAATGGAATCCTTCCGCTTCCAATTCCTTCTCTGTTCGTTCTTATTACAAGTCTCTTGCTGCCGGATCCTATGTTTCGCTATCGCGTACTGATCCTCTTTGGCATCATGGAGTCCCTCACAAAGTAGTTGTGTTTGGTTGGTTGCTTGGTAGAACAGAATGCTAACCATTGACAAACTTCAAAAGCGAGGGATGTGCATACCAAATGTGTGTCTGCTTTGTATGAGATCTGATGAAACTGTGGACCATCTCTTTATCCACTGTCCTTTCGCGACAGACATCTGGTGGAGCGTCTTCAGACTTTCGGGGATCTCTTGGGTGATGCCTTCTTCTATGGTGGATCTTATGTGCGAGTGGGATGAGGAGTCGGGAGGGGCAATTGGGAAAAAAAGTGGAGGATTCTGTTTCTAGCTGTTCTTTGGGTTATCTAGATGGAAAGGAACAATTGCTGCTTTAGAGATAGATCTTGTTCTTTGGCAGGGGTGTTTTCCAGGGTTTTGGTGTTGTTTAGGGATTGGGCCCCCTTAGTTCTTTTTTTCTTTTTGGGGTTTTTTTTGTTGTCCAGGGGACATCCCTTGTATAGTTTTAGCTCTTTTGTTTGCTGTTTCTTTTTTCTTTCCTTTTTTCTTTCTGCTTTTCTTGTTTTCTTTGGCTTGTTCTTTGTGTTTCTATTAATAATATCCTTACCTTTCAAAAAAAAAAAAATTAACCAAGTGTAAAAAGAATCTCAAATGGACTTCTGATACGTGATAAAATCTATAATGATAATGAATCTTAGTTTCAGAAAAGTGTGCAAGTTCACCAGCAACCTAGGAACAAAGAGATATCCTCTACTTTTCCATGATGTTGTCAGCTAAAGGTGACTCTATCATCGATATTCATTTTTGTGAGGAGCAAAACATAATTGCAAGACGTTTAGGGAGACTAGAAGGCCTTGCCTATTATATAAAGCTATAACATCAAGACCCTTAAAACTCCCTTAAGAGCAACCATGAGGGATGGACACAACATTGATAATAGTATTAAAAAAATGTGCCAAGCATGGCTCATTGTAACCAAATATATTAAAAATCCTAAACAAGGAAAAGTTTTACAAGCATAAAAAATGCGTTATAGAAATTTTCTATTTTAAAATATTAAAATATTAAATATATAGTTGTGTACTAAGATTTTAAGGGCAACTGAGTCCACAACTTGACCTAGCTGACATAGGCAATGATGATGATGATGTTCATAACTAAAAGAATGTGATGCAGTGAGCTATCTAGATCTACTGATCCAGTTGACTACAAAGAGGAGATATTTCCATTCTCATTGAAAGGGATGATTTTATAAGCTCAAAGATCCGTACTTGAGGTCTATGTCACAAGCAAAGCCATCATTCATCCCCTTACATTCCTATTCGCAGCATTATACCATGACTAGGTGGAGTTCCTTGTCACTATTTGCAAGGTAGACACATCTTTCTAACTAATGATGATATTGTACTTATCATTTTTCTCATCTAGTTGGATCCTTAAGGGCCTGTTTGGATACCCCGAGACAAAAATTGAGGAAAAGAAGTTTATCGTGAAACGACCATTTTATGAAATTGTGGGAAAGGAAAAGTTGTTTCCCTTTATTGTTTTTTTTTACCATATATTCTTCAAAAATTTCCCTCCATTCCTGTTTTCTGGAAAAACAGAAATTTTTCATGGAAAATTTACTCAAAGATTGAAGGTGGCGCTTGCAATAAAGATGGCTTGTGGCTCATAGTGGCACATTCTAACATGAGGAACAATAGGCACATGTGATGCTTGAAGATGGACAGTGGCACATGTGGGGCAGTAGGCGCTTGAAGATGTGCAGTGTCATACGTGGCGCATTCACACTTGTGGGGCACTTTAAGATTGACAGATGCATTGGCAATTGTGGGTTTCTTTAAGATCTACCAGTGGCTCATCCTGCATATGTGGAAATTGGCACATCTGGTACATTGGAAAATGTGGGGCACTAGAAGACGGGCAGTGGCACGTTTGGAGCACTTGAAGATGGTCAATGGCACTTGGCTAACATGTGTGGCCCTGAGAGAGAGGTCATTTCCTATCCTCAATTATTGGGAATCATGTTTCTTAAGTATGGGCAAGGAAAAAGAAATGGTGTTTACAAGAAATTTACAAAAACAACCGAAGAAAACATTGTTTCCACATAAACAACATTTCCTCAGTTTACATTTCAGTGAATCTGAACGGGCCTAAGCATGATTTTGTTAGGGAAGATAACTTAAGACCTTTTAATTTAAGGCAACAACATTAGTTCATGGGCATTGATATGTGATTTTGATCAAGAGTTCCAATAGATGTAAAGGAAGTAGAATTTATTGCACAACTGTCATTGAAGAGAGGCAAGAGACTGTCCTGTCCATCAAAATCAACAAATGCACAATCTTGCTGAGAACAATGGAAGGCAATTCTTTTCTTGATCCACCCAACTTAGGAAATTCAAATGAAATGAACATTTTACCCACCATCTTTCAGATATTGACATCCTCGAAGTGATGGAAACCAAGAAAAAATGTAAATTGACCATCTTTAGTAGCTTATCTAAAATCTCAGGTCTCAGAATGCCAAACACCTGATGATTGGTAAAAACTCCTAAACGAGTTTGGGAAGTGCCGGCCAAGCATCAAGGCTTACAGCATGTGATCAAGACATCCAACAAGACAGTAACTTCTATGGCATTAGATACTAAAACTGCTGCAGCACCACAACCACTAATTTTAGATCTTTCTTTTTCTTTGGAAGATGAACCATTAATTTTATATCTTTTTTCAGCCAAAATAAAGTGCACAACTATCTTCGCTCGTATCTTAACCTCTCAAAACAATGGCCATCGAACAGACTTGCTGATTTTCTAGTAGACGATGGAGCTGAAGTGGTCCAAATCTAAAAAGACTCCTACAAAGTACTGTAACAACATTTTTTTAAGAAACAAGGGAAAATCTCTTCAACTAAATGGCAGATGCAGTTGACCCTTACATTACAAGGAAGCAGCTGCTCATAGCAGGTGAGTTTTAACTTTTCATGAATAATAGAAAAAAGAAGTGTAATTGTAAATAAATATAATAGGAGGAAAAAAGAAGTTTAATTGTAAATTAAATATAATAGAAGGAGAAAAGGATTTCTGAATGACTATAGTTGCGATAAAGCATGAAGCTAAGTGGCTATAGATTCCACGAGGGAGTCCAAAGCACGGTTTGAAGGAGAGCGGCACCAAGTTAGAAGGATCTGGACGATCATCACTAAGCAGTTCCAAGCTATATTGGACAGGTATATAAATGAAGCCCTCATTATTCTAGACAAGGTTAAAATTTAGTCATGTTTCAGTGAGAGCTATCGATTCAAATTAAAGTAGGTACTTCGATAAAGCATAAATGGCCAAATAGTAGTTATGTTCCTTGGCATTCATATTGAAGGAGTTGGGCCCAAATTGCAATTTTTTTTACTTTCAAATTGGAGTTTGAAGGAATTTAACAGCAAATTGAGAGGTCTACTTCCTCTTTATGGCTTCAGAAACATAGTTATGGTTTGATCATTTCCTTCTTGATTGAACTAATTGTTCCACATCAAATTCAATTTTGCATCCAAATACAACTTTGGTCTTCTCCCTTGGGCTCCATCCCTCTATCACATTTTGGTCATCTTTCCACCCTTGAAATCATCAATCTATTCCCTTTGCTATGCAGCCTCTAAATACCTTTTGATCATCAGTCAACCAACCAAATTCATCTTCATGGTTTACATTACAAAGCCTATTCAAGAAGAGAGCAAATAAACATGGTACTGAACCAAATTCATCTTCACGGTTTGCATTACAAAGCCTATTCAAGAATGCAAATTGAAGGCAAAAAGGGCAAAAGACAATAAACCGAGTGCTGCTTACATCTGCAATTATGAACTGATACAAGGTATTATATGGTGCTCAATTGATGGATGAGCCATTCTTTTGTTCAAACCCACAATGATACAGGTGGGACCCACCGTTCAATAACCTACTGCAATTAATTGGCAGGCCCATCATGGGACGAGCCATGCCCTAGTATCTCTTCCCTATAGATGATTGTAACCATCCAATAAAAATGGACAACTACAACCGATGGTCCACACTTATTGACAGCCAAATCAGATGGTTAGGATGACATGATTGCAGGAGGATTTTGGAGTGCCAACGATACCGACCATAGAAATGATTTGAAACAGCAGAAGGTGGCCGCATATAGAAAGTTTATGGGCCCAAAAAACTGCATATGTTTCATAAACTATTAACTTAAATTTGGGGATTTTAGTAAATTAAAATCAACCATAAGAACAAGTAATGGCTTTTTTCCTTGCAGCTTGCGACTAAAAATCTTGAGCGTATCATACATATTATAAAATGTCATGCAAGTAGAAACCTACTCAGACAGAGGAAACTACTAATCAACCATTTCTAAGAAAATCAAATAAACAGCAATGGTTACATACAGCCTAAAGATTAAAAAAAAAAATGAAGAAGAAGAAGAAGAGTATATCTGAAAGTATCATATTTTTTCAAGAGAACTGCTTGTAAAAGTGGGTAGTGGGTGAAGTTAACCTACCAGCCCATTGTAGATGACAAGTCCTCATTTTTAAAATGAAAAAAAATAAATAAATAAATAAATAATTAAAAATTTACAACCTACCCATAAAGAACAAGTAATTTCAAGCAATCCATGCCTGAAAACTTTGCAAAAAGAAAAGAAGAACTACACTGCAAGAAGAGCATGAAAATCCTATTTTTAGGAAAGCACAAAGAAATAGAAATACATGCTTTTATACCACGTCCCAAAAAGAAAAAGATAATGCAAAAATCATGACCAACCCATGTACACAAGAAGAAGAAGTTAAAGAAGAAAAACCAAAACATATAAAACCATGGCTACTATCAAATGAAATATAAATAGGAATAAAAAAGCAACAACAACCCAATATAAAATAAGAACAGGCCATTGTTTTCACATCTTCCTCACAAAACATGAAAAACCAAAAGCATCCCATCTCTACAGAAATAAATACAGAAATAAACACTTAAACCTAATAAATAAAAACAAAGAATCAAGACAAAAACCAACAATATTTACAAACCTACCAAAGAAAATTACTAGTAAATATATAAACAAAGAAACAGAAATCCAAACCTATCATTTCTCCCAGTAAAAAAAAAAAAAAGCAAGAAAAAGAAAAAGGAAAAGAGAAAGAAAATCTACAGTTACCCAAAAAGCCCAAACCAGAGATTATTAAAACGGAAGGGCCCACCTGGTCACATGGGGCTGATCATTACCCAATGAAAACGTATCTACCAATGCCGAACATAAAAATGAAAAAAGGAGCAAAAACAAAAACAAAACATGAATGAAAAAACTCAAAAACCCCTATTAAAAAAAAACTGATAAATGAAAAACAAATAATCAGAAGTCCAAACAAACCCAAATCTCCAAAACTGCAACTTCCCCAAAACACAACAAGAAAAAGGAAAAACAAAACCCAAAAAGCCCAAAACAGAGATCATAAGAAAAAAAGGCCCACCTGATAACTTCTACCATGATTCCAAAACCTACCAAATAAGAAAACCGAATCGAAAAAATACCTAAAAAAAAAAAAGCAAGATTCGTGAGAAAGAAAAAAAAAGCTCACCTGGCCACATGGGGCTGATTTCAGAAAACCAGCCAGGAATCACAGAGGAGATACCATCTGGTTTATCCTCTTCTTTCCCATCCTCCATCATCTCAACAACAATAGCATTCCCATTACTCTCACACTCCTTCACCTCGTCAACAACAACAGAGGCACCATCATCTTCATCAACTCCACTTGCCTTTTGCCTCTTGAAGGGCACATCCTCAAGAGCAGCAGCAGAGACACTCTCCTCTTCAGCCATGGATTGAAGATGCCCCAAAAGCTTCCCTCTCTCTCTTCACTCGAAAAACCCAGAAAAACCCAACTAGGATTTTCAGAGAATCGATCTCTTTCTATCGATTGCAGAAGTGATGCTTCTTGCTTTTGCTTTTCTGAGGAGGAATCTGCCTACAATGGGAAGAGAGACAAATCATGCAAGAATCAAATCTCTTTTTCTACTTCTGTAGAGGGAGAGGAGAGAGGTTAAAAAAACAGAAAGAGAGAGAGAGAGAGAGAGAGATGTGGAGGAAGGAGAGATGAAGAGGATGTGGCTAATCGCGCCACCCGAATAAAGGGTTTTTTATGTCGTGCACACGTGGCATCTTCCTCAAATCTAAACCGTCCAATAGTAGGGCCCACTTTAGATGGGTCAATTAATCAAAGTCATATTGGTTATACACTTCTGAACTCTGATTTTATGGACGTTTTATGTCGAATTGGATCGCTTTTAGTACTACAGCCTTTTTCCACCGTTGATTAGATGTCAATCAATGGACCGATTATCGTCTTCTTCTTTTTTTTGTCTGCGTAGTGATCTAGGGTTATAATCCATCTACAGTGGGTCCTACCATATTAGTGGATTGGATGGAAGGTTCGCGCCGCGTGTATGCAGTTGAGACCCATGTGTATATTTAATAGATACTTTCTACACGTGTGCACTGCATCTAAGCCATGATTGCCGTGTGAGTACATGGAAGAGATCTCAATCGTTCGTCTCGTGGACGGAAGCGGATTGCGTACTGAGTAAACTCTGTGGGGCCCACTGTGATTTATGTATTTTATCCACTCCGTCAATCCATTTTATTAGATAATTTTAGGGTTGATCCCAAAGATTAAGCATATAAAAAGTGCAACTGGACCACACTACAGGAAATAGTGTGAATTGAACATCTACCCCTGAAAGTTTCTTGGTGGCCTCACAAGTTTTGTATCATGATATTTATGTTTTCCTTTCATACATGTCTGTGTGGTCTTATTAACAGGTTGGATGGTAATGTCTTCACTTTGAGCCCTAGGAAGGTTTCAAAGGTGGAAATCATTATTCCCACTGGCCACTGTTTAATGTGGTACGGTGGAAATCATTATTACCACTGTTTAATGTGGTATGGCCCACTTAAGATTTGGATATGTTTCAATTTTAGGCTCAACTCCTAAAATGAGCTGGAAAAACGGATGGCCGGCGTGGATAAACCACATACATTCACGGTGGGCCCAACAGAGTTTACTCAGTGCGATTAAAAAAAGCCAACTGAGTTACCCAGTGAGCAATCCAAATTCCGCGGGGAGAGAAACAGGACCCGATCGTCTCCCGGAGCACAAGTGTGTGAAAAAAGATGGTGGATGAAAAGAAATCAGCCAACGGTCAGCATTCAGACACGTTAGGCTTATATGACGATCGGCTCATGCTTGATTTTTGGTCAAAGATGCAAGGAAACTGCATACCACCCGACGAATGGATCGGACGTGGAATACGTACACATTGAGATCCGGATCCCCATCTGGACGATCCGATTTCATACTTAGGCCATCTTACGGCATATATTCACCCACGCCATATTTAAGAAATCAAACGGTCAAGATGGTCCAAGCAATATGATTTCTCTACCACATTGAGGGCGTGGATTGAGTGAGTCGGGGGTAACATCGAGTCCCTGACTGTGGGGCCCAACTAGATGTATATGTTGTAGATCCACGCCGTACATCCATGTTGTAGTCTACGAATCTCCTTCAAATTTTTATTGTTCAAAAACCTAAAATGAGATGGAAAAATGGATGGACGGTGTGGATATCCAACACATATATCGAGGTGGGCCCCACGGCCAACGACTCACCCACCAAGCTGTTCCCCGAACTCACCTAATCCGCGGCCCATTTTTTAAGCGGTGGTGAAACCGAGTCCGGCGCTTTATTTTTTCATATCCCTAAATAGTATATAAAAAAAAAACTGGGAATCGTGTGCTTATAAAAAAAACGCCTGGAATAAAGAATTGCTCTCGTTGCTGCTCCCTGTCAAGAAAAGGGAGAAAGATTGATACAGTACATCCCGAAGAACTGGAGCATGTACACATCCACATCGTAACTGTACACGTGGAATATTAATCCATCAATCTGGTCCACTCCTCTAATCTTTCACATAATGGGTGTCTTACGATTCAAGAAAATAATTACTATAAAATTTCACTACTGAATATCTGATCGTTGGTATTTTCCTTTCTACGGTCTCTATTAGGGCCCATGATCAATAAATAGGATTTTCCATTATATTTGATTTTTTAAATCTAATCCATCCATGTGATAAATGATCAGATTGACGGACCAGATTAATACATTGATTTTCCACGTGGCCTATGGAGGGATGGATCTGTCATGTTTGGGTTCTTCCATCTCCAGCATATCTCTTCCCCAAAAAAGCATAATTGCTATTCGAGTACATTAGAAAATGATAGACCTCTCAATTAGGGTTGGGAGTTGGGATCTTTAAACTTTGAGGAATGGTATGGTAGAGCCGTATCTATCATATTATATGATTGAGATACCTTAGATCGTCTATCTTTAATGTTATAAAATTGATCTGGACCGTTAAAATGGTAGGACCCACCTTAGATTGACTATAGTTAGAAACTCATACTAATTTCTTTGATTTTCAACTCTCAGACTACTTTCTATGTTTCACTGTCTAGGTGAAGACCACTAAAATAGTATTGTTAGGAACTTCACCTTTGACTGAGTTGGACGAGCTTATGAACGTCAACCATCCATTATGAGGTCCCATTAGTGTACGGTTCGGATGAATATTTTATATTTCCACATGGGCTGCAAATAACGGATCTATCATACTATAGTGAGAACTCTATGGCATGATTTCCCTTTTTTTCATGGACGCGGTTTGGGCGGTGACCCAAACACAGCCAGCTAGCTTGATTGAGAGTAGGCCCACCATGATGTATGTGTTTTATCCACGCCGTCCATTCATTTCTCTCCCTTAAAATAGCTTAAGATAAGGAAGATCTAAATCTCAAGTGGACCACACCACAAAAAACATTGGGATAATGACATACACCGTTGAAATAGCGTCCTTTTTTCATGGAGATGAAAACTATAGTCGTCTCTACCTGGCTCGTACTCATGCAGTCCGATATCGTGCACGTGGGGCAGTGTAACTCAAAATAGGCCGTCCGAATCATGGGCCCAACTTAATATAAGGTTATAAACTCAATATTATACGTATTTGAAGCTATAACTGGCCGATCTTACACATCCGATGGACGGCTAGAATTCCACACGCATTAGGATTGTCCAACTTAATGTGGGGCTCACAGTGATGTATGTGACATAAATCCACACCGTCCAACCATTTTGAGAGCTCATTTTAGTGCACTGATCCAAAAACACGAAGCTGACTCAAATCTTATCTGGACCACACCACAGGAATCAGTCGTGATTGAACCCCACCATTAAAACCTTCATGAATTCAATGTTTATTTTCCATCCAACCTGTTGATAAGGTCACAAACACCTAGATGAATAGACAACACAAATATCATCTTGATCCAAAGCTTTTGTGGCGCATGATAAATTTTTAATGGTCAACCGCTGTTTCTTGTACTACGGTTCATCTGAGATTTGGATCGGAACTAGTTCATTTTTTTTATCATACCTTAAAAAAATGAGTTTTAAATACGGACGGACGGTATGGATTTAGTCAAATACATCATAGTGGGCCCCACAGGTAGAGGTGCACCGAAGCCGCCTCTTCTTACATAAGCAAATCCATTTGCATGGCTCGTCATTATCCTGACGGTGCAGTATTATTAACATCATGGCACGTGTATATGAGTCATCATAATCGATGCGTGTAACTACCTACCACACGGAGTCCGTGTTCCAAGGATGCTGATTGCGTCGTGGGCCCACCACCACCGACCACCATAGTGGCAGGACTCCGTGGGACCTATCTGCCATGATGTTTGTGTTTTATTCACGCGCCCCTTCCATTTTTCCAGCTCATTTTCCTTCAAAATTCCAATCACAGCATATTCAGTGCTAAGTTGACCACACCACATAAAGCAAAGGGGACAATGACATCTACGATTAAAGCACCTGAGACATTGGGGCCCTAACCATGGGATTACTGTGGGCCCCCCTTGATGTATGTATTGTATATCCTCACCGTCTATCCATTTTTTGAGATCATTTTAGGCATGATACAAAAAACGGAGCAGATCTAATTATCAAGTAAACCATACCATAGAAAACAGTGTTGATAAAGCATTAACGGGCCACAAGAGTTTTGGATCAAGTTGATATTTGTTTTTTCCCTTCATCTAAGCTTATGTGACCTTACTAACAGATTGGATGGTAAATAAATACTACGGAAATATTAAGGTGCGATCTAAGAAGTTTTTAATGGTAGGGCAGTTAATCACCCCTGTTTCTTATGGTGTGATCCACTTGATAATTGGATCTGCTTTATTTTTTGATAATGCCCTAAAATGAAAAAATGAATGAACGGTATAGATACGGAAAGCATATCTTAAAGGTGGGCTCCACGGTAAACCACCGTGAGGGAGCCCCCACAAAGTTCCTGTGCTTGGAAGATACGTGGGGCTCACTGAGATGCTAGGGAGAAGTCTATTCCATCCATTAGTTTCTCAAGCTCACAATAGGACCTGACTCCAAAAATCAGTCAGATTCAAAACTCCTGCAGGCCACAGGACAGGAAATAAGAAATAGCATGGATTGGATGCCTACTGTTAGAAACTTTGTGGGGCCATAGAAGTTTTGAATGAGGATGATATTTGGACCTACAGTTTATCCCAATGTTAATAACATTATGAACGGTTTAGATGGTTTGGACGGCATATGAGAATCATGTTGGGCTTCTAGAAGTTTTCAACCCATGACATTTTTAGTTCTCACTGGTTCCTGTATGTGGCCCACATGAGTTTTGAATACGCTGATTTGTTGATTCCTACCTTATTTTTGAGTTCGAGAAAGTAACTAATATGTTTGTGTTTCCACTCAATCAGCGTCCTTGGAATGCGGATTGACTAGTGACCCAACACCAGCCCCGGGCTAATGTCAAAGTTGTGTGGGCCCACCATGATGTATGTGTTTTATCCACGTTGTTCATTCATTTTTCCATCTCATTTTAGGGCATGGGCTAAAAAATGAGGCAGATCCAAATCTCAGGCAGACCACACCATAAGAAACAGTGGGAATTGAATTCTCACTGTTGAAAACTTCTTGGAGGCCACAGAAGTTTTGGATCAAGTTGATATTTGTGTTTTCACTTCATCCAGGTCTGTGTGACCTTATCAACAGGTTGGATGGCAAATAAACATCACAGTGGGCCCTAGGAAGTTTTTAAAGGTGGACGTTCAATCAACATTGTTTTTGTGTGGTGTGGTCCACCTGAGATTTGGATCTGCCTCATTTTTGGGCCCATGCCCTAAAATGAGGTGGAAACATGGATGAACAGCGTGTATAAAACACATACATCATGGTAGGGCCTACACAGCTTTCACACCAGCCCCGAGGTTGGTGTTGGGGTCACTAGCCAATCCGCGTTTCCACGGGCACTGATGGCGTCGTGGGCCTGCCACCACCAACCTCCATAGTGGCAGGACTCTGTGGGACCTACCTGCCATGATGTATGTGTTTTATTCATGCACCCCATCCATTTTGCCGGCTCATTTTCCTCTAAAACTCCAATAGTAGCATATTCAGCGCTAAGTTGACCACACCACATAAAGCAAAGATGACAATGACGTCCACCATTGAAGCACCTGAGACGTTATGGCGGTAACCATGGAATTTTCTGTGGGGCCCACAGTAATTCCTCTAAAACATTTTCCTCTATATACTGTATTATATACTGTGGGCCCCACAGTATATACAATATATATATATATTTTGTATATCCACATCATATATCCATTTTTTGAGATCATTTTATGTGGATAGTAACATTTTCCTCTAAAACTCCAATAGTAGCATATTCAACACTTAGTTGACCACACCACATAAAGCAAAGAGGACAATGATGTCCACCATTGAAGCACCTAAGATGTTACAGCGGTAACCATGAAATTACTGTGGGGCCCACCATTATATATATATATATATATATATATATATATATATATATATATATAGGGAAATGGCACTATGAGGTCGACCTCATGGGAACTTCCCATGAGGTCGAGCTGTGTGGGCCCCACCGTGATGAGGATCAGACATCTATTCCATCGGTCAGATGCATCATTCTGTGGTGGGCCAAGGTCTTAAAAATCAAGTCAATCCATGACTTAGGTGGGCCACACCACAGACGACAACAGTTGGGAGGGGTTATTCGCCCATTAAAACCTTCATGATCTTTGATTGGGCCCATCGAGATGTGGTTCACAAATCCAGACCATCTATTATGTGTGTTCCACTTGTACCAGGGGTCATACCATGTTTCAGGCACATCAAAAATTCAGGTGGGCCCCGCCAAGTGATTTTATATATTTAAGGCATGTCTTCACATGATTTTAGATGTTATGGCCCACATGAGTTTCCTATACGGCTGATTTTGGGGTATCCTATATATATATATATATATATATATATATATATATATATATATATATATATATATATCCAATTTTTGAGATCATTTTAGCATGATTTTCAAAACAAAGTAGATCTAATTATTAGGTGGACCATACTGTAGAAAACAACGTTGATTAATCATTAATGGACCACACAAGTTTTGGATCGAGCTGATATTTATTTTTTTCGGCGCTTATTTGACCTTATTAACATATTGGATGGTAAATAAACAATATGGAAATATTAAGGTGCGCTATGATAAGTTTCTAATGGTAGGACAATCAATCATAGGGCTCTCAATGGAGTAGGTCAGATCCGAGATCCAATTTGCTCAGAATTCATATAATGCAGATTTGGATCTTAAAATAGGTCCGATTAGTTAAATGGACTGGATTTGGATCTTAAAATAGGTCTGATTATTTAAATGGACCGGATTTGGATTCACCGGAACATATCCAAGTTCGATCCAATCCAATTAAGATCTGACTCATTGTTAGGGTCATCATAATATTCATGCTGGCCATCCCTTTTATAGGTTATTTTAGGCCATGTCTCAAAATAAAGACATGCCACGCTTAGGTCAGCCATACCATAATAAATAGTGGGATTTGCATCATTTTTCTACTAAATTAAACATATTATATTATATATTTTTTTAGATTTGTAATGGAGTGGATTCGGACCTAGATCCGACCGAATCCTATGGTTATATGGATTCTGGATCAGAAATGGATCAAATAATTTATAAATGGATCAGATATGGATATCACCTTTTAGATCCGAGTTGGATCCGAATCCGTTTAAAGATACATGGACTTGGATCCGGATTCAACTGGACCTGATCCATTGAGAGCCTTAGTAAATCACTACGGTTTCTTATGGTATGGTTCACTTGATAATTGGATCTGCTTTATTTTTTTTTATAATGTACTAAAATGATCGGAAAAAAAAAAGATGAACAATGTAGATGCAAAATACATATGTCAAGGTGGGCCCCACAGTAAAGCACCGTGAGGGAGCCCCACAAAGCTGGTGAGAAATCTATTCCGTCCATTAGTTTCTCAACATCACAATAGGACCTGGATCCAAAAATCAGTCAGATTCAAAACTCCTGCGATCCACACGACAGGAAATAAGAAATAGCATGTATTGGATGCCTACTGTTGGAAACTTAGTGGGCCATATAAGTTTTGAATCATGATTATATTTGAGCCTACATTTTATCCCAGTGTTAATAACATTATGAATGGTTTAGATGGTTTAGATGGCATATAAGAATCATGTTGGGCTTTAAGAAGTTTTCAACCGTTGATATTTTGGTTCTCACTGGTTTCCCGTATGTGGCCCACATGAGTTTTTCAATATGCCTGATTTGTTGAGGCCTATCTTATTTTTGAGTTTGAGAAACTAATAGACGGAGTGGATTTCTCAAGGGAATCCCTATGGTCCATATAACTTCTTCCTGTGTGGACAGGCAATACCATGGTCCCATGAATGGCTAGGTGGGGCCGACCGTGATGTTTGTGAGAAATCCATCCATACATCCATTTTGTCCATCCATACATCCATTTTGTCAGCTGATGTTAGTACATGAGTCAAAAAATGATGCAGATAAAAAACTCAAGTGTGCCACATGGCAAGAAAAAGTGGGTGGGAAAAAGCCTACCATGTATATGCCATGCATCCAAACCACTCATAAGGTCTTTCCATCTTATGAGCTACTGAAAACATACAAATGTCAGCCTGTTCCAAAACTTTTTGTGACCCATGGATGTTTCAACGCTGGACATTTAATCATTACTTTTTCTAATCGTGTGTCCCACTTGAGTTTTGTATCTCCCTCATTTTATAGCTCATGTCATAACATGATATAGCAAAACGGACGGACGGAGTAGATTTCTCACAAACATCACAGTGGGCCCACAGCTTCTGACAGCAGTAACTTCCTGCAGAATCCGTATACCAAAAATTCAAGCCTACGGTGTATATAGGCGGAATAGAATATGGCCACTTGTCTATATTAAACAAGTGAATCTCTATGTGTGGCCGAACTTGGATCTTGGATCTCTATGTGTGGCCCACTTTAGATCGCGGCCTGTTCTTTGAGATAAGTCAACTACAGTTTAACATAGATGGGCCTGCTGAACGGCTGGGATCTTGAAAACGTGTGGCATGGTGATGGAACCGTACGGACATGTCTCACACGTACGGACTTGGATATTAGCTGTCTACCCCGGATCCAGCTAAATGGATGCGACCCTGATCGTGGGGCCCACCTTGATGTCTGCATTGTATATCCACTCCGTCCATCCATTTTCCCAGCTTATTTTAGGACACGGTCTAAAAAACGAAGCAGATAAAAGTCTCAGGTGGACCACACCATAGGAAACAGTGATATTTGAAAGCCTACCATTAAAAAGCCACCCAACCTGTTGATAAGGTCACACAGACATGAATGAAGGGAAAACACAAATAACAGCTTGATACAAAACTCCTTTTCCCAGAGAAGCTTTTTTAATGGTGGGAATTCAATCCTTACTAAGTGGTTCACCTGAGATTTATATCTGCTTTTATTTTCGGACGATACTCTTAAAATAAGCTGGAAAAAACGATGAACGGCGTGGATATACCACGTATAAATTGAGGTGGGCCCACATTCAGGCGTCGCACCCACCTGGCTGGATCCGGGTCGAAGATAATCAGCATTCCACACGTACACTGTAACACGTGCGTGGGTTATGGCCCGGAAAAATCAGAAAGTCGGAGAAAATGGACTATTTGCAAAAGGGCCTGCGATTGAAAAGCCTCCAATGCACACGTGCATGAGATCGTGTCCATTGGTATTATGAACGCGATAAAAGGAATTTTACGGCAAAAGGCACTGGGGATTCGCATTTTACGAAATGATGCCTTGCCACGCTGGAGACGCTTTTTCAAGTGAGTAAATTACGAAGATACCCATGTTTATATTTTAATGGGCGAAAGAGTCCAAAATTGTGGGCCATATGAATCAACCGTCCAACATATGAATCAACACTAGCAATCACCTGTTTCAAAAAGAGGGATGATCAAATCATCAGATGGGCCACACGTGAATTGGAATTTGGATGTTTTTGAGTGGTGTTAATTATTTTTATGGTTTGGCCCACCGTATGATTTGATCCACTAAAATTTTGGCTTGTTCTATAATCATGGCGTGGCGGATTGGTTAGACGGGTTGGATGTGAGATAGATTCCATGTGGCCCTCTCAATTCTCTATTAAACACTTTTTAAAGTGAAAAGGATATTCATGTAGATTTATTCTTGAAATGGACGGTTCCTCTGCTCCTTTACCGGGTAAATTCCTAATTTCTCATGAATTTTTAGGCAATTCATATTTGGACGTAAATGGGGTGTATTTAAAACCCAAACATTTTTTTTTTTTTTTTATTTGGCAGCTCAGAGTTAGAGTTAAATGGAACTGTGGGTATTTCAAATACATACTTTTAGCGAGTTTTGAAATCCCAACCGGATGCTTTGATTCGGTGTAATCCAATGAAGTGCCTCTTTTGATGCACTTTTAAAGTTTTGAAATCTCAACAGGATTTTTTGATACAGTGTACTTGAGTGAAATGCTTCTTTTGATTCACTTTTAAAGATAGAAGATTTGCACATATGATAAAGGTGCCGGTTGGCTACTAATACACTCTACATATGGTTAGAGTTGGACACAAACCAAGTTTAACTGTTCGGATCGACTCGGTAAAACTTTGTTTGAACTTTGTTCAAATATGCAGGTGCATTCGAAAAAAATAAATCGAGTTGGTTTCAATCACAACCTTTTCGACTCGACTTGAATATTGACCGACTCGATTTGACTCATTCATTTGACTCGGTATATATATATATATATATATATATATATATATATATATATATAGAGAGAGAGAGAGAGAGAGAGAGAGAGAGAGAGAGGGGTTGGATGACAAATAAACATGTGGCCATAGGAAGGTTTCAATGGCAGACATCATTCTCCTCACAGTTTATGTGGTGTTGTCCACTTGAGCTTTGTATCTGCTTCATTTTTTGTTTAATGCCTTAAAATGAGCTATACAAATGGATGGATGGAGTGGATAAAACAAATATATCATGGTGGGGCCCACAGAGCTTTGACACCTAGCTCGCTAGTGGGTGTTTGCGTTACTGGCCATGAACCAACCCACGTTCGCGTCACAAGCCATGCGCAGTTCCTGCATTGGAAATCTAGGTGGGGCCCACCATGATGTTTGTGAGGAATCCATGTTGTCCATCCATTTTGTGAGATCATTTTAGGATGTAAGAAAAAAAATGATCTGAATCTAAGACTCAAGTGGGCCGCACTAAAGGAAAAGGTGGTAGAGAAATTCCTGCGTTCAAATCTCCTTGGAGTCCACAGTGATGTTTAGTGCCATCATAATGTCATTCCTAGGGTGTGGTTCACTGGAGAGTTGTGGCTAAACCTTGTGATTTGTCATTTGTGAATGTAATTTGTGAACAAATCGGTACTTACTCTTTAGTAGTAGAAAAAATATTTTCAAGCAAAAAAAAAAAAAAAAAGTAAAATTATTTGAACTTGTTCGAACTCGTAAAAATTGTACAAAATCCATATGTGGCCAGACCAAATCGAGTTCGAACAGAGCCATCTTGTTTGAATATTTGTTCGAACACACCTACTCAAGCGGTCGAATGATCCGATCTAGTCCATTTTCAACTCGGATCGGGTCGTTGTCCACCTCTACATATGGTATGTTGATGATATCCCCAAATAGTCCAATTACAACACTAAAATCACATCAATAGATTGATTTAAACTGTCCAAATGTTGGCCATCTAAATGAACCTTTACAAAAATCAATGAGTAGCTCGTTTGTAATCCTTACGTTTATGACCCACCCGGGGCTTTGACTTTCCTCAGTTTTAGCTAAGTATATATTTCAATGGGCTTATTATAATCATTCCGTCAAATATCACATGTATACTAATTTGGGATATTTAGGATATTAAAGCTAATTTAGTTAATCAAAGTCAAGTCTTGAGAATATATTAAAGAATTCCAATGCATTCCAAATACAAAGCTTCTAAACGGAAGCTTTGGAATATAGTGCATTCCAACCAAACACAATAGGCATTTGAACTAAGAATTCCAATGCATTCCAAATACAAAGCTTCTAAACGGAAGCTTTGGAATATAGTGCATTCCAACCAAACACAATAGGCATTTGAACTCATCTTAATTTCAATGTAATTGTGATTTGGATTCCAATATATTCCAAATACAAGCTCCCAAATGGGCCATTATCCCCTATAAAAACTAAAGTATTACCCTTAGTCAAGTTAGTTACACATGTATGTTGAATTTGACTATTGAACTTCTTCCATAACCGTTCATTTCTCTAGATAGGAACCAAAATTATTTTGGTCTTCACGCAAAACCGTACTTAATAAGTGGTCCACATTTAAAATTCGCAGTTTGCCTAATTTTCTAACATGTATTCTATACCTCACATGAAACCTCTCCAAGTACTAACCATTACCAAAATGTTAACCAAGGGCCTAGTTCAACAACAAGGCCTAATTGATATGGGTGGTAATGGGTTGAGCCGGCTTGACTTGGCTCTAGGCATGGACCTATTAACTTAGCCTATTGCTGGGCTTGGACCTCGCATGCATGGCCCTGGCAATTTTTGGATTGGACTTGGGCTCAAGTCATTTTAACCTATCCTGTCTTGACCTAACTTGACCCAGCCCCACTTTATATGTGGTGGGAAACCTACACCTTTTCCAACTATGTACAAATCAATAGAGACAGATAATAGAAGAGGTAAATGGATGATAAACACATTTTAATGAAAAAGAGAAAAAGAGCAAATTAATAAAAGTAGAGTAAAAGACACCAAAAGTTTACATAGAAAACACTTTTATATGAAAGGAAAAATTACAGGACGTAGTTTGACAAATCTATTATGATAGAGAAAATAGAAATACAACTTATCTCTATCCTCAACTTGAGGATGTCAATTATTAAGAGAACAACCTCTCTTATATATATAAATACATCACTCAAAGGTGGATTTGTAAAAAATAACGTGTATTGGGCTTAAGCCCATATAGGATATGTATATGTGTCGTGTATTTGCCTTTGGCTTGGGCTGTATAGGCCCATTTACCACTTCTTTGGTTGTTTTGATAATAAGGAGAAAAACCTTAATGGCACAAGGCATCTCTTATGTTTTTAAGCTTCTCTCCATTAATCGTTTATTCTCTCATTCTTATCCTTATGTACTGGACTTGAGCTAATATAAGGTACATTCATGTGTGTCATATATTTTTCTTGTGGGCTTGGATTGTTTGGGCTCATTCACTACTTTGGTTGCTTTAATAATAAAGGAAAAACCTTAAGAGTTATAAGGAACTCTTATGTTCTCATGTTTCTCTGCAATATTCCTCTCTTCTCTCATTTGTAATAATTGTAGAAAATTTTAAGGATATAAATTTTTTAGGAAATCTAAACCATCCATCCATACATCAATACATTTATTTATCAATCCAACTATCCATTTATTCATCTGTCCATGCACTTTTCTATTTATCTATCTGTCACGCCCCGAAATCTGGACTCAGAGTGTGCACCCTCCGGCCCAGTTTACGGGGTATAACTGGTGCACTAAGTGCATTTATAACGTTAAACAACTTTAAGAGGCATAAAATGATGAAATACTAAGTTATCATTTATTCATGAAGTATTCAACTATAAACTAAGTCCACCCATTTGGGACTTTATTAAATGTCTACTAATTATTGAAAATAATAAAATAAAAGAAACTAGTCTAAACGTCTTGGTTCAGGGCCGCCACTTCTTCCTGGGTTAAATTAGGCCAATAGTCTTGCGGTTCCTCTAATGGTCCCATCTCATTATCAGGGGCATTCTCTAAAGGTTCAACGTCCACATCATCTGTATATTTTTAATCCACAACGTCAGCTGGAAAGCCCAGTGAGTAACCCAATACGGTTCACATGCATTTCAATTAAACATGATAAACACATGCCATCAAATATAGGTAACATATAATTAATGCAATAATGAATGAAATGATGCATCAAGTGGGCATATATTCAGTCTTCCACTTGCTTCGATTGGATCCCGTCAATCGGCTCCCCCTTCCTTGTAGGGCGGACTTCCACATATTAGTGGGCTTCCAGGATGGTCCCTGGGTAACCGAGTACTTAAGTACCTACCGTTCTTCCAGAGTCGAACTCCAGGCACAATAATTCATAATGCATGCAATAATTTACAGCCATACAATAATTCACGTCCGTACATTTCATCTCTCATTTTGAGAGGCAATCTTTCATGACATTTATAAATAGAAATTATTTAAATAATATTTAAACAAGCACAAATTAATCAATATCACATATTGCATCCATCACACAACTTACTTAATTAAAATGACTAGGAAACGTGTTGAGATGTACTCACCTGTTGATAGTGGCGATTACTTTGTTAATTGTGTCACGTCCTGAGTAGAATCGGTCCTGAATCTACAATAAATGTAATTTATATTTATAAACCACCAATCTAACCTTAACATACTTATTTTCAATTTGGATTATACTTTATTGAGTTTTGGTTCCTTAATGGACGGTCCAGATTTGATTATTGTGACCCACGTTTCCAAAAGGAATGGCCCCTTTTACAATTTTTTGATGGTATGGCCCACTTGACTGGTGGGTCATCCTATACTTGGTCACAAGTTCCTCAATGGTACACTACCAAATATGATTGATTATATTTTGCAAGGATTTTGTCGTAGGATATCCTAAAATGGTCCATTTATGATAATCCATACCGTGCCTCCCCACTATTTCACTTGGCATGGCCCACCTGGAACTCTGATTGGGCTGATTTTTTGTCACAAGACTAATAATTTATTACTCCAGAGATTGGGTGGATCGGATTTTTCAAAAACTACAAAGTGGGGCCCACAAGCTCCTAACCAGTGGACAGGTGTTGTCCCCACTGTTTATCTTGGTATGGCCCACTGGAATATCCTGTACGGGCCATTTTTGGTCCTTAACTAGAAAACTTATTTATTAAGATATTGGACGGATTAGATTTCTTAAAATGTCATCAAATGGGTCCCAAAAGTGGACAGCAATCCAAAATCGGACTGCCTCAACCATGTGTGTTGTTATCATTAATGTTTTAAGTGGTGTGGGCCACCTGAGATTCGGATTTATCTGATTTTTGGACCCAAGCTGTAAAACATTATACTAAAATATATGGTCGGCTTGGATCTACTGATTTCATCTCAGTGGGGTCCATGAGTGGACCGCTGTCCACGCCCAGAATTTCTACCTTTTTAAATTTCATTTTTTATTTTATAAGTTTTCACCATTAGTTTGTTTCAGATGGTGTGGCCCATTCGGACCTCAGTTTGGGTCCAAATTCGAAGCCCCATCCTAAAATGAAATAGAGAATTAAATGGGCGGAGTGGATGTACAAAATACATCAAGGTGGGTCCCATGAGTGGGGCCCCCACGTCACCCTTGTTTGAAGTCCAACGCTGGACGTCCAGCCACTTTTTCCTTTTTCTTTTCTTTTTTTTTTCTTTTCTTTTTTTTTCTTTTATTATTATTACTATTAAAAAGTGTATGTGGGGTCTACGAGAGATCTGGTCCGACCATTGGGTCGGCCACCTCATTGTGGCCCAATAATGTTTTGGAATAATATAATTTATCAGAATTAATTTACTAATTAAATAAAACAATAACAAAACAAATTTTAAAGGCTATCATTCATTCAATTGATGTGGCCCATCTGAAGGTCCATTCGATCTGAATTTTGAGGCCCATGTACATTTTGGCCATATGGTCATTATGACCCATCCAGATCGATTCCTGGTCCACCCAAATGGTCCCCATCAATCGTGATCACATATTCAAGGGTTAAGATAAAGATAAGGTCCCTAGATCTGTACAATGAACGGACGGACGATCCGACCCGTTCATTGGCTGGATCTGGCCTACTTAAATAAAATAAAAAGAACACCTACTTGATCTAGCCGCAAGATCCCTCTATTCCTCCTTCCTTCTCTCCTTTCCTTTCCTTTCTTTTACGATGGATGAAAACCATTTGTTGCGGATGAGATAAGATAAGATTAATTTTGAATTTCAAAATTCGTATTTAAAGCAAAAAAAGAAAATTTATTTAACCTCTCGCTTGTGATAGGACTCGATCCCTGGTTTTCCCTCTCGCTTAAGAGGGCTTTAACCAATCAGTCCATGCTTTTCTTTTCTTTATCATCTTAAATTTATTTAGCTTACCCATTTTTGCTCCTAAAAGAAAATTTTCCTACCGAAATTTTAGGGTCGTTACACTATCCATCCATTTAACCAATCAATCCATTTATTTATTTAATCATTCATCCATCTATTTATTGATCTACCCTTCCATTTATCTATCTATTCATGCATCTAATCATTCATCTATTCATTTATCTATTTACCAATTCAGTATGTCATTTATTTGATCCTCTATCCATTCACTTAATTTATCATTTAACGATTCAATTAATCATCTGTCCTTTCATTCACCTAAATATTGATTGATTAATCTATCCATCCATTCATCTTATGTGTCTCACATATACCAACACTTGCATGATCACACACATACACCTCATATGCATCACACATGTGCAGCTACGCTTCCCACACATAAAAACACATGAACCATGTGCGTGCACCCACAAGTGTGCAACATTTGCACTTCCTCTCTCTCTCTCTCTCTCTCTCTCTCTCACACACACACACACACACACACACACACACACACACACAACTCCCAATCTACTCCCCATTCCCCACTCTCTCACCCCACACCCCCTTACATTACTCCCAATGCGATGAAATTTGTAGTGAACCACATTGCCCCAGGTCACAGTATATCTCGATTGATAGTCAGGTATGGTTATAGATGAAATTTGTAATTAATCGAGCATTAGTAATCACACTCTTCACTAAATGCCTATCCTATATTGCCTCCAACATGAGATATCTGTAATGAGCTACACATGGGGTCTAGTACAAGTGGTACTTCATTAAATCTTTCATTGATTTATAAATGCGCTTCCATTGTATGTGATGAACTGTACGATGTTCTTTCTCCCGACTTTTTTCATGACATCATGCATTAACCCATAGAATAGATAATTAAAATTTTAATCTCATTACCGGTATTTATGGAGCTCAAAATATGATACTCCTCTACAGTAGACCATGAAGTTGATAACCGACATCTTCATTGGTCCCGTCCACCTATAATACATCAAATGATTGTGTATGTCTGCTATGATAGCCTCAACTCATCAACATAATGTTGCATGTTAGAACATCTTCTAAATATTTTCTTATAATATCACATGGTGTGGGTGGCATCACACTCTGACCCTACGCTACACTTCAACAATTAAAATTTTGAATTGCGGCTTGTCGCTTATTTGGATGTGGTTCTAAAATAAATAGCAATGGACTTTCTCACTCTCTTCCTCACATCCCCTCCACCAAATATTTCATTTAGCCTCTGCTTCTTTTCCCCTCCTCTTTATATATTGTTGGATCTTAAGGTACATCTGGCACTCGCATGTTACTAGTATGCCCCAACCCTCATAACCACCTCCTACTACCTCTGCTCCAACTTCTCTCCGATTAGTACCCCTACTCTACTCCCTTCACCAACCTCTCATGTAAACCCTATTGAAAACTAGTGCATTTAATCTGTATTGAAACAAGGGAGTTCGATTGATTGAACTCTAGCTTGATCGATCGAGAAATTCACAATTTTCTCAGTTTGCTCGCTGGATACTTTTGGACATGTTCAATCAATCAAACATGTATCTTCAATTGATCGACAGATTATTCGATGACATTAGATCGATCGAAAGTTCAATCGACGATGCGCACAATTTTGCATAATTGCAAGATTTGTTTCCTAATTCAGGTTTAACTCTATATAATGGTTTATTAATACAAAATTATGGTAATGTAAGGCGAGTCAAAAAGTGTTTAGGGTTTTGAGAAGAGGGAGCTAGGTTTTTTACTCTAGAGATTGATGTAAGTAATTCCATTTCTTATAATTTCATTTTCATAGTGGATTGATTATTGCTTTGTGCCATGTTTTTTTCTATAATGATTTTTTCACATAAAATTCATATATTCTCTTTGGTTTCTTTAGTTTGCACTTCTTTATCATTTGTGTGATTCGACTTTAAGATTACTTATGTGGCCCCAAGAAGTGGAATCAGAGAACACGTTGGGTTTTAAGTTTGAATCTGAGACATGACGATGAAGTGATCAAACGTGAAATATGAGACAAAAGTTCACTGAGAAAAATAATTTTAAACTATAAAAGGTGAAGATGATAGGCCTTTTAGTTCAGAGGGGTTGCAATATACACTTTTTGATAAAGCAAAGTATCCTGAAACTATAAAGGATGAAGAATGAGAATAACTTAAAAAGATAGTAATTACCTCGATCTAATTATGTTTAATTGATGATGGTCTTTATAATGTCCTTATTCAGATGACCATCGTAGGGCTTTGGACGAAACTGGAGAGTTTGTACATGACGAAATCTCTCACAAATTGTTTGTATCTGAAGAGGCAATTTTACAATCTGAAGTTGGTGGAAGGGTCAGATCTTAATGATCACATCAACACCTTTAACCAATTACTTTACAAGCTGATAAGCATGGAAGTAAAGATAAAGGAAGAAGATAAAGCTTTAATCCTATTGACGTCTCTCCCAGAATCCTATGAGTATCTAGTGAATAGTCTAGGCTATGGTAGGAATGCCTTGGATGTTGAGACCGTTATCTCAACCCTTCCATCGAAGTAGTTGAGAAAGAAAAATGATGACGAAGGATCTTTTACAGATGCACTGTTTGTCCAGGGCATACAATCTAAGCAAGAGAAGGAGAAGCCTCAATCTAGATCTAAGTCGAAGGGTAAAATGAAGTTGAAGTGGTGGAACTGTGGGAAGTTAGGACATATGCAGAAGGATTTTCGTAACCCCAAAACCTAGAAGGGAGATAAGTCAAATGATTCGCCGAGGGAGGCTAATGCAACGAAATTCAGTGAGGAAGCAGGTGGTTATGATATGTTGACTGTTTTTAAATCTGGGTATCTTAGTAATGAGTGGATCTTGGATTCGGGAGGCATCGTGTCATATGTGTCCTCATCGCAATTGGTTCACCACATATAACGAGTAAAATGGTGGCCTGGTTATAAGAAAAATGATCATACATGTAAGATGGTTGGTATTGGTTCAGTGCACATTAGAATATTTGATGGGACGGAACGTGCTCTGATAGATGTGAGGCATGTTTCAGATTTAAAAAAGAATCTGAAATATCTGGAGCTCTTGAGGCACTTGGATACAAGTTCATCGAGTTTGATCGTGTCTTAAAGGTTTTAAAAGGGGCACTCATTATTATGAAAGCACAGAGGAGCGGTAATCTCTACAAGTTGATCAGGAATACTATATCGAGTGGAACTGAAACGTCAATAGTGGAGGCAACATTAACACGTTTATGGCGTACACGCCTAAGCCGTATGAGCGAGTGCGGTATGAAGGTACTCACTGATCGTTGTTTAATTTCTATATTTAAAAGTTTTGATTTAGATATATGTGAGCATTGTATATATGGTAAACAATCAATGTTGTCATAATTCATCATACCTTCTAAGTATTCATCACTACAGTCAGACTTGAGGACTTTGATTTTTTTCTTGACGTGGATTCTTGACTTCAACTTTATAAATCTTGAATACATGCATGATAATTGATTTCTTATTTTTAAGGTACAAGCACCCATAACAAAAGTAGTGATATATAAAGGTGATATAATACTTCTGCCCATTCTAGGATACAGTAGGGAATAATCTATAAATGTTTGTATGTATTACCTCTAAGAGTCATACACTCATATATCACCCATCTTCATGATTTCGATTTTCTTTCCGTTTATATAATTAGTACAAACCCTAAAATCTACAAAGTTCACAGAGTAAAGAATTTCTTCTTGCACAAGTTTTTCCATTCTCTCATAAAAGATATGGCCTAAACTCTTGTGCTATAAGATGAATAAATTTTTATTCTATATGCTTTACTTAGTGCTACTCATGTTTCTATGTAAAGTATTAATTTTGTAATTGTGTGAAGCATCGAAGTCTAGTTGGTAAAGATTATTGACTAAAGTAACAACTCCAATGGTATTTGAATTATAACAGATACTAAACTTTTCATTTTTAAATTAAACATATAACCATATTTATTCAAATGACAAATAGAAATTAAATTGCGGCTTATGGATGGCATACAGACAATGTCTATTAGATCCATACTATGGCTTGAAGCTAACCTAGTCATACAAATTCAAATTGCATCCATGTCTGCCCTATGCCATTGCCCATTAGTTGGTTTTCAGAACTTTCTGCAGTATGCTTTGTGTAGAATTACATATGTGAATAGAAGAACAATGTTCTATCCATAAAGAATTCATTGGCACATTAACTAAATTAGATTTCCAGACCAAAGCGAGATTCTTATTATTTTCTACGAGTCACTCCTTAAATTTATTATATTCTTTAATATGGTGGTTTGATTTCTTATAGAAGAAACAACCATCCTTCTTAGTTCGCTTTTTTCTTCGACACATCCTCAGGTTAGCCTCTATAAGTTATTTTTTAAAAAAGTTTTACTCTTTTTTTCTTTGTTCGTATTATGTCTTTGTCTAAATGTTATAAGATATGCACTATGTGCTTTTTCCTAACCTATTGAGTTTTTCTTCCTCTTGAACACACTGTGAAATCAGCTCATCGAATGTCCACTTCTATTAAATGCTATAGTTGATTTGAAATGCACTAAATTGATAGGAAAAAGAGTTTAGGGCCATGAAGATGAGGAGTTCATCCTCTATTTTTAAGCTTAGTGTCCAAATTTTTAAAATCACATTGGATAACTCTACGATATAGTCTTGGATATTTCTATGGTCATCATATGATACACGAGCTAATTTGTGAAAAAATGAACTTGTTTAAGTTTTATCCGATTTTTTAAATTAATTTTCTATTCAATAAGAAATTTCTTTATTTTTTCAATGTTGACATGGCATTATGCCTTCTCTTAAAAATCAAGTGCTTAATGATTTTGACACACATCTTATTAAATTTGACCCAAGTCCTCTAGTGTATAATTTCTAATTTTATATTAGTGTTAGATAGCTTTAGAGGTTTTTCCTCTTCCAACGAAAGGTCCAAGTCCATGCAACCTAAGAAAATCTCTATAAATTATTTTCATTTGGAATAATTGGACTCAGTTAATGATAAATGTTATGTTATTGAGTTGGAGCGTTGAAAATGTTTATACTTGTTATACAAAACAGACACACCCATATAAATTAGTAAACATATCACATCTAAGCAATATATGAACACAAACTAAATATTAGGTTTTCAAAGTAATGCTTTGTATTATTATTTAATTGATTGGAGCCTTCAATCAAATTATCTTGAATGATGATGGACCTATCTCATAAACTTTGGCAATAGCGTAACATAGTCATAAATCATCTTTTTGGCTCTTTTATATATGAAGCTAATTAATGTTGATTTCATAAAATCTAAGAGACTTAAACATCATTAAGTGAGATATATCCCTTAAACATAGGTTACTAACACCAATAACTCCATATTGCTTATGTTTTGACAAACAATGACTTTATTAGATTAGTCACTACTTGTAATGGACCAAACATAATCTCATGCAATCCTAAATACTATGAAAGATTACCAAATTCCATACACATGAGTCTAAAAAAAAAAAATCATTGATTGAGATTACTTCGGTGGCTAACATGACCAATTCCAGCATTTGGATTTAAGACTCAAGGACATGATGTGATCATATCTTCAAGGACCATTCTAAGGAAGCTTGATTTGGCCCAAAGAATAGTCAATATTAACGGTTGATGTGATCCTACAATTTTTTCCAAAATAGATGGTTGGATTTTTTAAATCAAGAATAGATAAATCCAACTTTAACTAAGTAACCAGACTTAATCTAGTCCATGTAGACATTTTCTATTCTTTTAGCAACACCGATGTGAATGTACACCTTTGATGCATGGGTTATGACCCAAAAGCTTGGACCGTGTGTGTGTGTGTGTATTTTGTTAACCAAGTTATCATGCACATGTCTAGATTACCTGAAGGACAACGGTTGGTGAAGGCTGCGTACATGCACGCATTCCATACACAGGGCATGTTAAAATTGTAGACTAAAGTGGATCCCACGCATGCCATCCTATCAGCATATGGACCCCAAATGACCCAATCAAGGCGGAAAAATCCCCACCGTCAAGCTCCCAAATCCCCACCCCATCGAATTCCTTGATCTCGACTGAATGGACGTGGATTATACACCCAAAATTTGTTAGATTCCAGCCCATGAGTTCTCCCAAGGCCTCTCGTGTGAGGCTTAAGAACATACTTCCCACGTGCCAAATGTGCTCACGTGTGAGAGCCGTTTGACCATGCACGTTGTAGTTTAAGAACATCTAAATGGTGAAAGAGAGGGAGAAGGTGCGTGATGGATGGAGGAGATTTGCTTGAGACTTCCCTCTGCAGCCATGAAATTCTTATACATTCTCTGTAATGTCCAAATGGAAGGTGGCCCATTCTTCTTCTTTCCAGCAAACAAGCTGGCAATTGAATTATTTGTGGTGAAAACTTTTGGAGAAAGAGAAGAACGGAGCATAGATTCTCTGTGTAATCAATTGAGAAATGCCCCACCATGAGGTGTGGTCCACCATGAACATTCTCTGTCCTGAAACTCAAATGACCACATGTGTATATTGAATGTGCACCACTGTTCAAATCATCATTTCTAGCATGAATTTTCTGGCCCACCGATAAACGGGCCTTGCCCCAATTAGAGCTTGACCATGTTATTATTATTACTATTATTATTTTTTAAAAGATCATCAGAAATTTATTATTTCCCAGGGCCAATGACCCAAAAATGCTAGAAGTTGGTGAAGCTCTAAAGAAATATAAAAAGACCACATGGGGCCATCATATACAGAGCAAGAAAAGAAAAAGAAAGAAAAATATAAAAAAGCCCACATCCCAGATCAGAGAAAAGACAAAAGACAACCACATCTTAACCATGTTCATGGTGGGCTCACCCATGGAATGGCCTGAATGTTGCATTGATGTGTCATGTTGGCATACATGGGGTGCAGCATTCTTTTAAGGTGGTGTGTAATGTGGGCTTCTAAACCGTCTAACATGGTAAACTGGTGCTTGCAATATGGCCTTGTAAGCCTAACGTGATGACCAGTTGTCTCTCAACCCGATGGTTAAAAGTACCAAGCGGTCTAAATTATAGAAGGGAAATTTCAAGAAGGTCAGTATCAATCTGATCCACATGATTTTTGGATTATATTCCATCTCCACTTGGGTCAATGATTTGAACGGTCTAGATGCTATGCCATGAGTATTGTGGCCGACTCGCCATCCTTTCAAAACGGTGGCGATTATCACTCGAGTCCAACACATACTGCAGGCTTCCGCTGTTCAACAAGAGCTGCAGCGGGTCCGCCACGCAGCATCAACAGGAATCGAGCACGTTCGAAGGTCCTTTGTATCACATGTGCAAGTTGGCATGTGCTTGCAAGGCATAGTGAGTAATTCGGAAGCCATTGATGAATATTTATAAAAATAATATTAGAATGTCCAAGATGAAATTATATATGAATGAGAGCCTGTTTGAGAATACTTAAATCTTAGTTCTTGGATCTTCCACACCTTCCACCCTACTTTTAGAGATATGGGATGAGAACAGTTATTTCTCTATTTTTTGTAGATGGGAACTAAGACTTCAACTGAGGAAAGGGAGGAGTTTCATCCATCACAACTACATTTCCTCTCCATGTATCCATATAACATGTACATGAGTCCATTTCTATTTGAAATACCATACATGATCACATTCAACATGGGGGCCTACTAGCATGCTCGAGTTCAAATAATAGAATGATCAATTCAGATTTAGATGATCTGAGCCATTGATCCATGTAGACCCACTTAATGTAAAATCTTAAGTTGGATCAGAGCATCCATAATTGGATCACTTAACCATTTTTGTATGAGGCTCCAAGATGAATAAACCGCTCTCTTGTGAAAATATCATGACAATTTGTTGCTGGTAGGTGTTAGTTCACCATCAATTTTAAGGTTTGAGTGTCTCATCTACAAGTGCTAGCATAATGTGATGCAATCAGAATTGTGGCCCTTGTCAGGATGGATCATGGTCAGAAAATCCTATAAATCTAAATATTCTTAACAATCTGATTTACACTTTGAATTTGGACCATTGAGCATAATATTATTAACTGTCCTTTTGAATGCAATCAATTGGATGGTTAGGATGGCTTGGTCAGTCTGATTAGCTAATTACCTATTTCTCATAAACCTTAATTTTTTTTTGCATGGATTGGATGGTTATGCAGGTATTTTTTCCGTCTTCTTTATTTTTTTCCTCTGTTTTGTAGTTATTGATTTTATGATTATAAAATAAAAAAAAAAAAGAGTCATTTTGACCTGCCTAGTTAACTTACTGAATCCCAGGTCGACCTGGACCCAGTGACAGGCCATGCCCCTAGCTGAGTCCTGGTTGGCAAACTATGGTATGGACCATTTATCCTTTATTAGATGGGTAGTGTGTGGAATATCCACAAAAAATCTAGCCAAAGAGATGATCCTAACCATTTGATTACTAGACTCTGCCCGTCGAAGGTGACCCAACCATTTGCAAGCTTACGGTAAAGAGGAATTTACAGAGCCCACCAGATGATATGTTTGAATTCCATGCAAAGAACAAATGCCTAGTATAGATTTGCAAAATTTCCCTTTAACCAGTTGTCAATTGAAACTAATTTCAAAGTATTTAGGAATGTTTGATTAAATGATCATTACATACACTCTAAATATTATGCATTCAATTTGAATGTAGTTGAATTAGTTCAGTCAGACAACACATAACTTAAGACCCTATACAAAGGAAACCTATTATGTGCACTTCTGCTTTGAGATGTTATGATTTAAAAGTGTGCATTAAGGTCTTTTTTAACAACTCTTGAAGTTTCATTGAAAAATTCAATCATTTTCCCAAATGTTTCCCAAAAAGTGCGATAAATTACCCGATACAAATGATATATCCCGTGCGATAACCCATACGTATCTGTATCCCAAAGGTGCGAGTAACATGATAGTGATATTTCGAACACCGCCGCCGCCCGAGTAAGTTTGGTCAAAGCCTCATCAGAAAACCAAACCAATGGGAGGAACTGCAATCATCTATACCTCTTTAAATTCTTTATCAGTACTTACAACAAGAATTGAATACAAATGAAGGAAAGAAAAAAAAAAAGGAAGAAAGAAAAAGACAAGGTGACCTTAAAGTGCTCTCCAAACCAATCCAAAGCACCATTTGCTTCATATCAAAATTTATAATCCTGATAGGCAGAAAATAACACAAACAAATGGAACCTTGAGGGAAAAAGAAAGAGGGAAGTCTCCTGCTAGAAAAATAGAAAAGAAAAAAAAAAAAAAGTGAAAACCTTCAAATTCAATAACTGAAACAAATAGGTCTCAATTGGACTTAACCAAGATGCTGCCTCACCTACTAAGGACAGAGAAGAACCGATAGTATTAAAAGCCTTCATATTCAATAGCCCAAACTGACGCTTAAAACAGAAAGATTGCCACACCGACTGTAACCCTGGAGAGGAAAACCAAATGTAAGATCTCAAACTATAGAGAGTAAACGTGCAATGAAAATACAATAAAGGATAACAGTGTACTGTTGTATGGAATTGTTAGTTTGCTTCTCTCTCTCTCTCTCTCTCTCTCTCTCTCTCAAAGCAAAAAAAGGGCAAATGATAGTATCCAATGAGTTATGATAGAGCCCTTACATCAACAAAAATATATTTTGCTACTGTGTTGGATTCTGTAGATTTGGGGTCTATGATTTGGGATCTGAATTCTGAACTATCAATCTGATGGCCCACCATTGATGAGGATTCCCTGGAAAACATTGGGGGTTAAACTGTGACCTCTGGCCCCCTTTTGATTATATATATATATATATATATATATATATCTTAACTACCTGTCCATAGACTACCAATCAAGGGGTTGGGGTCTTCCAACCTAAGAGGTGGACATATTACATACATGTTGGAACCTATCAAATCAGCAGATTGTATCAATGAACCTGTGGTCTTTTGTCAGATGAGCACATAGAGTTCCTTTGCTTGTGGTTTTTTGTTAGTGAAGATCTGTTTTTGGTTCATGCCTTCCCTCACTAGGTGTATCCCTTTTTTCGGTATTCAATTAGATTTTCTTTCCGTTTATGTCAACCATGGGACTGCATGTACAAAATTCTGCACATAAACTAACTATATGCTAAAAACATGTATCCTATGGTAGAGTACGGCATCCATTGCATGCACTCAGCCACCACACACTTGCCATATGTACATAATCCAAGCATGGCCCCCACTGTAGTACGTCACATCCCAAAATCAGATTGCCTGGAAAAATCCTAACCTTGAATTGATGGACAGTTGCTGGTTAAGAACTAAATAGTTGGAACATTTTTTCAGTTGTGATTAACCCATTAGGGGTCCCAAAATTTGGACAGTTTGGTTCATGGTAATCTATACCTATATATAACTCGAGCACCATTCGGCCTAGTTTACCTACACAATTAGCTTCTCTTAGGTGGGAGCAGTGCTTTAAGTATCGACGATATCGGCTGATATATCCCACGATATATCTTGTATCCCACTTGTGCGATACGAAACACACAAGTAGTGCCGATATATCCCACCTATTTGATCTGGTGAGCATTTTCAATTTTTGATCCATTTTTTTGTTGTAAGTCAAGTTAAATCAATGTCAAATGGTTACAAATCTATGATTCTTCATGTTTTCCATGAAAAATCATGGATTTGGAGCTTCAATTTCAAGATTTGGGGGAGACGGACCAAGTTGCGGAAAATTGGGAAAAATTGAAATTTCTCAATTTCTAGAAAATCAGTTGCAATCTTTATATCCAAACACAAAATCAAACATGTATGTAACCTGATCTAGTGATTCTCCTTTTTCTTTTGAATGCATTGCTTGTGTTCCCATACATGTCTTCTTACGTTTATAAATTATATGAATAGACTTTGAATATACTTGCATCAGTTCAGTTGAACAACACATATATTAGGACCCCATACAAGGAAACCCTATCACGTGCACTTTTTCTTGTAATGTTTTGATTTCTAAGTATGTATTGATGTCTTTGTCAACAATCCCTGAAGTTTCATTGAAAAATTCAACAAATTTCCCAATGTTCCCATGTTTCCCAACAACAACGATACAACCGATATATTCCACGTGATAACCGATATGTATCCATATCCCAAGGGTGCGATACATTACGCGAAAACGATATTTAAAACATAGGGTGGGAGAACCTTGAATATTCAAAGGGCATGGAAAAACATTTTTGCATGAAGTTATGGGTATTTTCAGAACTTGAAAATTGTGGCTCTTGTCTGGCTTAGCGGAGAATGGTGCTGACAGCTTGGATTTTATCTGCTCCACTTCTTTTCCTCTAAGCGAGTAGCCTGCCACAGCCCTCCTGTGTACCCTGCACAAGTAATATTACTAGGGAGCATGTACAATAAAGGTTCTATGGGGCCTACTGTGATGACTGTACATCTGCAGTGCTAGCTCATTTTAGGATGTCATCCCTAAATACGAGGTAGAACTGAAATTCAAGTAGGTCAAAGCACAATAACACGTGGGGATGTGTCACCCACCTTTGAAACCATGAGCGGTCCTCTCTTCCTCTCTTTGCATGTTTTTTCTCCTCTTTATGATTTCCCTTTTACTCTTTGAAAACTCTTGCACGACTACTTGTAGTCAATTGTGTGACTAATCCTTGATGTGGATGGACAACTTCATGCGGATGAGATCCACCCTATCCATCAGGTGAACCACCACCCCTTAGGCCTTGATCCCAAACATCACACTCATCCAAAACTAAGGTGGGTCTCACCAAAGGAAACAACGTAAATTTTTTCCCAAAACCTCTAAATTCCCATGGTGTGGTCCACCTGAGCTTGTGATTTCCGGAGAGTATATTCGTCTTGGTGAGAAGAGTGCTATGAATAGATTGAGTGGCATACGTAAACCATGGCGGGTCCCATACACAACTAACGGTGGGCATCCCATCCCAACTCTTCCTTGTGCTGTGGCCTACTTGAGTTTGGACTAACCTAATTTGCTTTCTAATGTGAACACGAGGCAGTGCACCTGATGGACAGCACAAATCTCATGCATGATTGCAGTCCTCCTCTCTCACTCCCATCCTCTCTCTCTATGCGTTTTGCACATGCCACTTCCCCTAGTATATGTAAGGTGGGAGTGGCATGTGCATGCATATGAATGATCTTCCTCTACTAGCATATCAAATAACTCCTCAAAAACTGTATCTGTTAATGAGTGGGAACATAGTTTCTCCTGTCCCTCAGCATACATACTGGCATATTAGTCCCAGGAACTCATTGAAAAGAAAAGGAGCTATCACGGCACACACATGGAGAGGAGAATCTCCTTGACAATATGATACTCAGATAAGGATGCTGATGCAGACCAGGATATGGAAACAGGGATACAACTCTACTTTTCTCATCTAGTACGGGTATCCCCTGTGAAATATGATGCTTTGCACTTAGTTTTAGATTGAAATATTTGACATATTCCTGAGCTTTTTTAGTTTTACTAAAGAATGAGTTTCTTCTTTAAACTTGGGTCCGGCTCCATGGCTCAGTGGTAGACAGACTCTGTTTCAATACTGAGATCAGGGGATCGAGTGCCCATGTGGTGTGGTGGTGTGGTGTGGGTGTGTAAATAAATAAAAAAAAGTTCTTTAAACTTTCTGACATGCTAAATCTAATGAAATTGTTCATGTTTGCAGTTTTTACTGCATATACATGCCCACTTGTTAACACGAGTGAGAAAACTGTCAGAATTTCATAAATAACTACATAATCCGATAGAATTCAGTATCCCAGTTATCGAGGTATCATAAGCCTTGATGTTCATCTAAAGCTCCAAGAACAATGACATTGCAAGGGGTTGCTTGGATGTAGCCTGAATTGCGCATTAAGTGGCTACCCACAAGAAAGGGATGAGCATTGATTTTTAGGGTGTTTTGTGCAGACCAGAAAATGTTGGCAAGGGTCCTTCTTTATACATTGGCACAACTGTGTTTTTTTGCTCCAAACTGATAGTTAGGTAAGAACAGCTCCCAGCTCTTCTTTTTCCTGATTTAGATATAGCAAAATCAAGCACATGAACAAAAGGGACACAGAGACTCCAAATTTACTCCCAGGTCCTGTTTGGATAGTCAGAAAAGAAAAGAAAAGGAAAGAAAAGAAGGAAAAAGAAATTGTAATGATTATGCAATGGTGACTTCCCAAGATCTCCATTAGCACTAGTGTTGTCACATGCCATTGCATAAGCGCTTATGTCATTTTGGACCAGTGGACCCTATATGCCATGGTGGCATATGCAGTTATTATGCCACTGGGGCTTATGCAGTCATACAGAAAAGTATGCAACCATATATGTCAGAGTTATATGATTATGCCATCGCCTACACAATATGTGATGGGATAACCTCACAATGGTTAGATTTCTGACTGTTGGGACATTTTTTGTTTCATTTTCTCTCACATTTTGCAGGCACCCCCCCCCCCCCCCCCCCCCCCCCCCCCCCCCCCCCCCTCTCTCTCTCTCTCTCTAATATTCGCATCTCTCAATCTCTTTCGTATCTTAACTCTCGTACTCTCACTCACACTCTCTTATTCTCATTCTCCTTTAAAATGACATCAATAAAATTTGTACATTGTTTTTCACAATTTTTTAGTATATGCATTCATTTTAGTTGACTTGTTATATAATCTAATAGTCTACTAAAACTAAAAAAAAAAAGAAGAAGCAATTCTCTACACTTGTTGCCTTTTTTCATAATTTTTCATATATATATATATATATATATATATATATATATATATATATATATATATATATATATTCCTTGAATTTTTTGGTTTTTTTTTATTTTTTTTTTCAAAAAAAAAAAAGTTTGGGGGGTTGTGCGATTGCATATGCGATTATGCCATTGCATAAGCACACAACCCCCTTAAGTCACACAGGATCGCTTATGTGATTTGACAGCATTGATTAACACCATTGAAACATAGATTCCCATGAATTCCATTTTTAAGAGTCTTGTTTGGATAGTAAGAAATCTTGTACAACTCTCTCAAAAGTTGCCTTGTATCTCATGTATGAGAATTTGATTATGGTGTTTTGATAATGATTGCTTTTTAACACCAAATATTGCAAAACGTCCATCATGGGAAAAGTATCCATTTTCTTTTCTTTTCCTACTATCAAACAAGCCCCTAGAGTAAATAGAGAAAACATGCGTCATTGAGAGAAAGGTTTGTAGAAAAGAGAAGTCAATGGCACGAGAACAAAATTTCATCATAAAGAACATCCACCACTTTTAATGCACCAGTTCTCGGTGATGGTTTTAAAAGTAAATCATATTAGCTAGATTGAGAAGAATGACAAACAAGAAAATAAACAATAAATTGAACATAAAATTGTGAATCTAGAAGAATTATGTAGACAATTATGGACAACTTGCAAAACTGATTCCCCTCAACCCCCTTTTTGAGCCTGTCAATGTTACAAACTGGCATACCGATAGAGTTTTTTTTTGTTACAAACTGACATTGTAGGCCAACTCTAATATGAGTTGTTAGATTAGGAAGGGGTACACATGCCTGCCTCACTCTAAAAATCTAGGTTTAAATCCATTTCTATAATAGGTACATGCCCAAGTATAAAAATAAAAACCACGTTGTTTGTTTTTATTTTTTATTTTTTTGCTTTTTTGCTTTTAGGTTCTTTTGCCAGGTTTCTTTAGATCTTTTCAGAGAGCAGGTTCAGTTCATTTTACTATTCATGCAAGCTGCTACTTCGTGAGTTGGTTATTGCACGATTTTCAATGTTTATTACTTGAATTTTTTAGTTTAGCTACTACAAATAGGTTTTTATTAGAATTATGTGAATCTTCTAATTTTCCTTCTATTTTTCTGTCAGATGAAAAATCCTTCAATTTTTTTGCTTTTATCATTTTCTTTTTTTCTTATCCATTTTGTTAAAAAACTTCCTAACTAGAGGATCTTCGCTTTCGAAATTTGCACCTTGATTTTTTACCATCGAGCTTTTTTTTTGAAAGATAATTGCCACTTTATTAACAAAGCGCCAAAAAGGCGAACACACCCACCCCCACATCCCCAAGGAAGACAGAGACAACAAAAGAACATTCTACTCCCCAACAATTACTCAAACCCCCATTCCATAACAAACCCTGATGCCCTTCCCATTACCCACTCAACATTGTGGCTAACATCACAAAAACATCTCCATTTCTTTCTTCCCAAATCACCCAAAAACCTGCCAACAACCACATCCACCACCTAGCCTTCATTTCCTTCCCTACCTCCGCACCATGCCAAGTCATTAACAAATCCCCAACAGAGTATTGCATGACCCAAGAGACATTAAAGGTGGATAAGAGACCACACCACAACTTGGAAGCAAAAGGGCAATGAAGGAACAAATGATTAACTGATTCATAATCGGCGCCGCAAAGTAGACAAATGTTGGGCAACACCATTCCCCTCTTTTGAAGGCTGTCCACTGCTAACACCCTTTCCCTTCCAACAAGCCAAGGAAACGCTGTAATCTTGGGCGGAACACCATAGGACCACACATACTTTGTTTTCTTAAATGCCCCATCCTATCCAACCTTGTGGAGCATGGAGTAGGAGGACCCAACTGAGAAGATTCCAGACTTCTCCTTCCGCCAAATCATTCGATCTTTTCCCCCTTAACTAGATGATACAAATGGATAAATTGCTTGGGGTCGAAGAGGGTAGTTATTGGAGAGTGGTGTTGGGTAGAAAAAATGAAGTTGAGGAAGAGGGTAGATGGATAGAGTGTTCTTCTTTGTATAGGGCTTCATAATTATGGAAATCATTAAAATGATTGAAAATCAAGGTTTGGAAGGGGGTGGGTTTTTCTGTTGGGAATGTCAAAATGTTAACTTTTGGGAGGATTGGTGGGTTGGGAATCGAAAGTTAAAGGAGGTGTTTCCTTGATTAGCAGATATATCCTTAGAGCCTAATCTTTCGGTTGACCAATGCTTCTCCATCCATGGAGAAGAATTCATTTGGGCGCCTCCATTTAGAAGGTATTTGAAAGATGAAGGGGTGGATGATTTGGTTAGGTTGTTAGAACTACTCTCAAATTGTCGTCCATCCATTTTGGAATCAAATTCAATGGTGTGGTTAAAAGAAAAGTCTGGTAGATTTTTGGTTAAATCCTTTAATTCGATGATCGAAGGGGAGTCCCATGAGCAAGTTGAGTGTCATACAATTCATTAGTGGCATTATGGAGCTCCTTCAAAGGTGGCAGCATTTATTTGGTTAGTGGGCAGGAATGAGGTCCTCACTATGGATAACTTGTGCAAGCAGCATATGTTTATTCCAAATGTGTATTTATTATGTGTTCAAAATGAGGAATCGGCTAACCATCTTTTCATTCATTGCTCTTTTGCATCAAAGGTCTGGGATGGATTTTTCCTACCGTTTGGATTAGCATGGGTTGTGCTAATTTTGATAGAACAATTTTTCTAAGCATGGCATGGAGGGGAAAAGGGTAAAGTTGGGAAGTGGATTTGGCATCTTTGTTTACTTGCAGGATTATGGAATATTTGGCTGGAAAGAGACAATTGCTGTTTCAAAAATCGAAGGGATTTCATTTTGGAAGTCTTCAATAGGGCGAAATTGAATGTTATGGGAATGGGCACAAGCAGCTAATGTTTTGCTCCTATATGTTGCTTAGAGTTGTAGTGTGTTTTTTCATTGTATTTTTATTTCTGTTTTGTAATTCTTTGGCTTCAACCTTTCTTAATAAAGTGATTATCACTTAAAAAAAGAGATAAATTGCAAGAGCGCCACCAATTGCATGGTTAGAATCATCCTATCGGTGAGATTTCCTGCTTCTGCCCCATTGGCATCTGTGCCCAAGATTATGATGGTCCATAATGGAGTTAGTGAATGAGTTGCAGCCATACTCGCATAGTTACACATACTTTAATATTAAGTTTTCAAAAACAGAAATCACAAATGACTAAAATAATAGCAAATATCTAATATGGGAAGGATATCAAGTGAATAGGACAAACCATACAGGGAGAGGTAGAGGCCTTCCTACTAAATACTATGCCACGGCCCTCACCATGTATCTAAGTTACCTTGTTAAATACACCACTTACGAACCACTTGATCCATAGATGACCAAAACTTTCAGTCCAAGGCATGATGACAATGAGGCGTGCATGATGAATAGCCCTGATTTGGCACACGTGATGCACCCACACAGGTGCATGATGAGGTTTCTAATTTCTCTTTTGGCATACGACCTTTGCATGTCTAAAAATATATGGAGAAAGGAAAAGAAAGTGTAACAAGATACAAGCTTCAGTCCTCCAACTCTCATAAATGATAAACGCAAATTAAACCTTCTATAACATTGTTGAAATAATTAACAAAAGATTCCAGGAGTTTTAGAGGCAACAAAACTTAGATGCTTGATATGTTCACATGTTCATCAGATCATTGATTTCTTGAGAGATGCTAAAATCCACATCATGGTGACAGATGAAATGGAAACATTTCAAAAGAAGAGGAAGGACCAGTGCTGACGTTGGTATCTAAGTTGCTCAACATGCACTAAATCTCAGTTTGATCACTGGTTTTTAACTTTTTCTTTTCTTTTTTCCAACCATCCAACAATAATCCTAAAAAGTCCAATCATTGGCTAGGATCACTCAGCCAGTGTGTATTTTAGGTAACCAAATCCATGGTCGTTCCAACACATGAATGCTGGATCTTGTACATGTCTACCAACTGCATGGATATTGAGGAGTGGATTTGTAACTTAGACATTTTCCCATTTAGATTCGTTCCCCCAAAAGAATAAAGGAAATGTTGAGGCAAGGGCATGAGATAAAAGAGGCAATTCACTGCACACTTGCCCACTTGTGCCTTGTTCAACAGGTCCCAACCAGCCATTATGCGTAACATGTTCTGTCACAAGATTCAGATCAGTTTATTCACCAGATGGCCCACACATGACTATTGGAAAAATGACCAACAGTACACATAAAACTCTTGTGTGGTGACCTGATGAGTGGAATAGAACCTGATTTGCAGCTTCAGGATGTCATGCTAAGTTACACAAGTGCTGCAAATGGCCTCTTCAATCTCGCCTGGCACTCATTGAATTAGCATTGCTCAAAGTACATTACAAAAAAAAAAAAAAACAACTTGAAAGGAAAGAGTAGAATATATAAATAGTTAAATACATATAATTGCAAGGGAAAGAGAAAATCATAATACACAATTTGAAGAAGGGGTTATTAAAATTACCTCAAATGTTCTATATTGTGGGGCTGCCAAGTGGTATGACCCCCTTCCAAATACTCATCAGTTTAAGTAGATTTTCCAGTTCCAGTTCTCTTAATTTGGAAAGCATAGCAGATTTCCCTCGTAGCAAAATACTTCCAGCAACTCTTTGCAATCATATGCTTCTAATTCCTCCAAATCAAGAAGCAACTCCGTCGGACCTCTTTTACCAAACTTATGTTGTGTCCTACGTTCAAAGATACGGAGGTATTCTAAGCTGTCAAGCTCACTTTAAATAGTGGCACGATATTCTTGATACCCTCACAATATGCTAATTCTAGCTCAGTAGTTCTTTCGAACACCACATTACCCCAATTATAAATCAGGCTTGATAAATTATTAATTTTCATACTCCTTGCTGCCGCGCTACCATCTGTGTTATACCTACCCAAACATATGCAGAATGTCTTAAGGTTTTTCCAAGGAACAAAGATGTCTCAAGACAAACATTCAGTAATTTCTGCATTGATGAATAAAATGGTCAAGGGAGCCAAGGATGCCATCTCAGCAAAGCTAGCTTGTTTACATCCTACTTGCTCAAGCTATCTCTGATCTACAATTCTTCTATGCGAGTCAACATTGGCTTAACATTCAAATTGTGAGAATTGTGAGAGGCAACCCCACATTCCTTAACAACAGCCCTTGCCACTATAACACAGAGCAACAGACTTGATAATATCACCTGCTTTTTCTTGAATTGATTCCATGGATCTTCCTCTGCTAACACGTAGATCGCAACCTTATCACACATCACATGTCCACGCCCCATGTGGAATTCTCACTTCTTTCATAAAGGTCGTTTTCCCAACTCATCCCATGCCATTAACTCAAACAACATCAAAAGTCTCATCCTTTTATGCATCCATGACCTGCTTCGTGTAAGTAAAAAATGACAAAATGTCTAACATGTAAGGATTCAATGGTTGGAGGACTTAGATGGTATGATACTCCAATAACATCGATGCTCTAATTCTTTAATCTCTCACTTGTTAAAGCTAAACTTATGTACAATTCTTCCAAGCGAGTCAACCTTGAAATAACATTTGGAGCCATCGTTTCATCAACCTCCTTCATTTTGTTTTGGCGATACGTGATCCCTAATCCATGTAAGTCCAACCTTTTCTATATGCAAGCCGACATTACGAGGAACATACGTGATCCCCAATCCATCTAAGTCAAACCTTTTCTATATACAAGCTGACATTACGAGGACCATCTTCACTTGCTTCAATCTTTCAAACAGCTTCGCTACTCTTGCGAAACCTTGAATCTTCTTCTAGGCTGGTTTTTTAGGATAAGATCACCACTACAACCTTGTTGAATAGTTCATCTGTTTTTAATCGTTTAACTACTTCTTTCATCAAGGCAGTCTTCCCAATTCCTCCCATGCCATAATAAGACAACCAAATCGATGCTATCATACCTGAAGCATCCTTGACCTGCATCATACCAGACACTATAAACTCAAAAACTACAAAATCCCTAGCAAGCAAGAATTTGATGCTTGGAGAAGCAGATGGTATGATACGCTACTGAAATACCTGTCTATTTGAAGCGCATCAACAACACCGGTCTTCTTTTCAGCTTCTTTACCAGGATCATAGCACAAACGCAAATCAGAACATCTCCTCCTCCTGCTAATTTGATTGTCCAATCTTTTCGCATCTGCCTCAACGCCTTCAACGCTCGCTAGCCGCCCTTTAACCACATCGTTGATCAAGTCTCCGTTCCAACAAGTCGCATCGACCTGTCCACAAACACCGTTTCTCATCCTCCACAGCCTCTTGACTTACCGATTCAGATTCTCCACATTCCTTTTGAAACGGAATAAATAGCCGTGCCGGCTAGGGTAACAGCTGAAATCCCAATTTCCGGTATTTCCAAGATCGCTATTTTTTCCCCCTAAAAGAGAGTAAAAACAGCAGATTATGCAGCAGCTGCAGCAGCAGGAGGCAGATATATATTAAAAAAAAAAAAAAACTATCAAAGAAAATGAAAGAATTGCAGTCGGTTTGGCACCATTTCATCCACAGGAGAAATGAGAAACACCCTCTATTGGCTTAAATATATAGAGAGGGAGCGGTTAGGTGTTACCCGGGTAAGCAACACCTTAGTGGGTGTTACCCTTATCATGGAGCTCATCTTGAAGATATGTTGCATATCCACGCCGTTCATCTGTTTTTTCAGCCCATTCTAGACGTAATCCAAAAAATTACGCAGATCCAAATCTCAGGTGGACCACGCCCACCGTGAGCTGATCCATAATATTTATTTACCATCCAACCCATTGATAAGGTCAAACAGACCTTGATGAACGGAAAATACAAGGATCTGCTTGATCCAATACTTTTATGGCCTCCAAATAGTTTTTAACGGTCATTTGTAACTTTTTCCAGTTGTATGGTCTACTGCAGATATGGATCTGCTTAATTTTTAGCATAGCATCCTAAAATGAGCTGAAAAAATGGATGGGTGGTGTGGATATGGATCACATTTATCAAAGTGGGCTCCACACGGTAAGGGTAACGCGCCTCACCCGCTAAGGTGTTACCTTGGTTACATCTAATCCCCTCCGGTTACCTGCCATTGGGCCCACTTTGGTGATGTGTTGTATATCCACCCTGTCCATCCTAATTTTGTGACATTTTAGTATGTGGTCTCAAAACTTAAGCCGACTCAAATCTCTGGTGGACCACTCAGACTCAGAATTGGTAGTCAAGGGTGCTGGAAATGCACAATGACCCACCATGATGTGTGTGTTTTATCTGGCAGTTCAGCCATTTTCCCGGCTCATTTTAGGGCATGAGCCCAAAATGGAGGCACATCCAAAACACAATTACACCACGTTATAATGATGACTACCATTGAAACCTTCCTAAGGCCCACTGCGACATTTAGTTACTATCTAAGCCTGTTTATAAAGTCACATAAATGAAGGGAAACACAAATTATCAGATTGGTCCAAAACTTCCGTGGCCCACAATGAGTTTTCCATAGTAGGCACATATAACATGGTGGGCCCACAGAGCTTTTCCACTACTGAGTAGTGGAGTGGTTACTACAATTTCCAAGTACATTTTTTTTTTGTTAGCACGCACACCCCACTGTTAGCACACCTGCATTGTTAGCTACCCCTACCCCTACCCCCACGGTTAGGAACCAATACCATGATCTCAGTGTTGAAATGAGGCTATCTTCACTTAGTCTACCACTTGGATAGGAGTGTAATCCAAATCCATGATACTTATAAAATTGTACACATTACATGCATTAACCCAAATTAAACCTAGTAAATTGTAGAAGAATCTGAGCCACAGTCCTATTATCAGAACCAATTTTACACATTACATACATTGCAATCCTAACCTCTGATTCATGGACAACTATTTGTTGAAATAAAGCCATTGGATATTTAATTTTTAACCGTCCCTTAAATGTCCAACAATCCCACATTCAGATAATCAGATTAGCTTGATTTTTGGGTCATGGTATATCTAAAATGAGATGCATGCCTTGGACAGTTTAGTTTTAGATAATTCTATTGCACGTTTGCAATTTATTAGTAGTCTCTAAGCGCCAGAGTATCATCCATTACACTTTTCTAGAGTATAAGTTTTTTGTTTTTCCCTTCACTGTTGGGGTACATTTCTATGGTAGTTAATTGGGATATAAAAGTGGTGGTGACTCTTCGACTGAACACATAGCATGGTTCCACGGCAATTAAGACCGTTGAGATTACTTACACAATTCGGTATGGAGCATAGGCCAAAGATGGCAACTAGAAAAATGTTAGTAATTGTCTGATTTGTACTTGGAAACCATGCCACTGATGATTTTACATTTCACCGTTCATTTGATGGCTATTAATTCGATGGTTAGGATTGCTTGATTAGTTGGATTTTTCTAGATATATGCTTGGTCCACAATGTGCCGACTCATCGAATGATCTGAACATATAAGGAGTCACCACCATTTTAATGATCGTGCACCTTTCGAGCTTTTACCTTTTGGTACGATAGACATTGAGGTCCATTGCTCAGTCATCCTCCAATTGACACCATAGACCCCACTAAAGATGGCCTATTGTAATGCCCCCGAGTTTTTTTATTCTCGTAGATATCGCGATGAGCCGAGTTTTCGAGTGTTAACTGGAATGCGCCAAGGACAAAATCTTCTGCATTCCACTAATCATTCACATATTTAATAATTTTTGGCATTCAAGCACAGAGACGGAAAACAATTATTTTATTTCATAGATTTTTATACTAAGTTAATAACAAATTTTCCTTAAAACATATAAAATAAAGTATTCAATCATTATCTTCACCATAGAATACTTATTACAAATTTTGAAATAAACAATAAATTATCCTAAAAATACATAATCAAATAAAATCTTCAATATGACACTTTAACTTCGTATCCGACGTTTATGCCATGAACCTTCGAACACTTCGTTGTAGTGCTCACTTCACTTACTGGATCTTCACCTGGATTATCTAAGATGTGATTGGATAACGTTAAACGCTATCATAGTGAGGAATATCCTCTAAAACAATTATGGTAATAATAACACAGAGATAGCGTAAGCATAATAATTATAATCGATCAAAACATTCAAGAGAAATCTTATTAATGCAATATATGATATGCGTGGGGTTCGGGGCCTTTACCTCGTTGGTAAACTCTGCGGAGTTTCAACAAGAGGTCTAAGTCTCGAAACCCATCAGGGTGAATTCCCGCTGCTAACAACACCAGTGGGTGCGTCGCATGACTGACCGGGTGGGTGTGTTGCGCGATTAACTGAGTGGGTGCATTGCATGACTGATATATATATATATATATATATATATATATATATATATATATATATATATATATATATATATATATATATATATATATATATATATATATATATACATGCTCTGGCTAAGACACCATGGCTAGAATCATAATACATGAAGTAGGAGACTTTCTGTTACGACTTCACACTAGCCACTAGTCACCAGAAGTTCCAGGACACTCAAACTCATAGTTTTGCCCGACCACGTGAGAAATGAGACGCTCATAGCCCAAAGCTAAACGCGATACTGTACGGAAGAAATAGGACGCTCTAGCCTATTCCCAATTCCGAACACCCACATGGAGCCAAGTGAATGCATGACTTCTGTTTCACCTTTATTTAAGTATTTTCACATACAACCATTTTAAATACAACTCAATGGTCACTATGGGGAGTCGCAATCAACCCAACATAAGCCAACAATACGAGCTTAGTGTGCATAGCACCAACCCCAGCTCATGAGATGGCATAGACCAATAATGCTCACTCCTTGTCCCTCATTATGAATCAACCAAGTCCCACGATAGACGTTGTCTTTCAACAAGGCCGACTGATAAGTACCTAATATTGTATAATTAACCCTGGTTGTTAAGGGCGTTATCATTGTTTTTCTGGTTAATTATCCCTCATTAGGTTAATTTTCTGTCTTCAGGTGTTTAGGAGAGGTTAGGCAAGATCTAAGCCAATCAGGGCGTTTAAAGGTCCAAAAGCAATCAAGATCAAGCACGAAGGAAATCAGACTACGGAGATCAGAGACTAGACCATACTCTATAGTAGATCTGAAGTTTAAGAAGACCACGTCAGGATAATGTAATTTGGAGATCTAGGTGATGGTCAGGATTGCACATTCATGCAAGTATGGAGGTATACATGTGAGACCAGCCACATGTCCAGTTCCTATCATGGTGAAACTCGGCCAGTTGCATCATGACGAGCAAATGGACCATCTCTCACCGTCCATCAAGTGCGATCAGCACACGTGTGCAAGAGCAGTCCATCCATGCCATAGCTGGACATCTTTCATCTCAACTGTCCATTTCGAGTCCAGATATGGTGGATCACATCATCACCAGCCAATTCAGTAAGGTGGGCCATCACATGCACGATCATCTAGCAACAACATCAACGTCCGGCAGAGGACATCTATCCAGCCATGCATCCAGCTATCAAAGTGGGCTCCACCAACTTTCAATCATCAAGCCGTCCATGTCCAACCTTTATCCAACGTCCAGCAGATCCAGCAATCCCACATGTGCAGCACATGCAGAGTAGTCCGTCCATCCATTCCAGCTGCAAGAGATGGCCATCCAACGTTCATCTGGGCCTCTCCACCAACCATCAATCATCATCTCAACCCTCACCATCAGCTCAGCACACGTGCTGATCATGCAGGCCCACCTTGCACGGCAGCAACACCTCCATGACCATCCATCAACCACCATCTTCATCTCTGCCGTCCATCAATGTGGAGCCCACGTCCATCACAGTAGCCGTCCATCAAAGACAGCTCCAGGACATCCGTCCAGTTCAGGCCACCAGCGGCTAGCTCTCCATCATCCAGTGGACCATCCACTCCTGGCCTTCCTTCATCAACCATCCATCCATCCAACATATTGCAACCGTCCACAGCAGTCCAGAGTTCAATCAGCAGCCGTCCATTCAGCCAGCAACTGGATGAACCGTCCACCATCTTCAATCATCATCCATCTCCAGGGCGTCCGTCCAGCAAATCAAGCCAGCAGCACTTGTCCACCTACGTCAGCAGCCATCCACCATCTTCAATTTCCAACCGTCCATCACAACAGCAGTGGACGTCAGTCCAGCTGAACCAGCTCAGCCGTCCATCAAGTGGGCCACATTCTGATGAACATCAGCTCCAACGTCCAGTCCAGTAGACCTCTCACCCAATCATCCATTCTCCAAGCCAGCAAAGGAGCTCCTATTCTCCTTCACACGTGCTGACATCAACATGTTCAGCTCATCATCCAGGGACCCACCTTCATTTCCAACTGTCCAAGCATCCAGCACTGTGCAAAGAACACCGTCCATCAGCAAGCACGTCATCAACTCCAGCAGTGCTGCAACTCCATCCTTCCAACCGTCCATCCAATCAGCTGATCATCTAAGGCCATCACACATGCTGACTTCCAGCGTCAGCAGCCGTCCATCAAGATGGCCCCATCAAGTCCAGCAAGTGAAGGACCATCATCTCCACCATGGCAGCAAGAGAGGAGCTCTCTCTCTCTCTCTCTCTCTCTCTCTCTCTCTCTCTCTCTCTCTCCCCACACATGTGTAAGGCATGGAATGCCACCTCATCATCCAAGCCTCACTCCAAGCCCAAACTTAAAAGAAAAGTTTGCTTTAGGCTTGGAGTGACACCTAGGATTGGAGTACTCTTCTTGCCACATGTCACTCCAAGCTTAACTCCAAGCCCAAACCTAAAAGCAAAGTTTGCTTTGGGCACTCCAAGCCTAACTCCATTCCCAAACCTAAAGAAACTTTTGGTGTGCCACCTAGGATTGGGAGGAGGCTTGGAAGCTCCTCATAAGGCTATAAAAGGAGGCCTCTCCTCCTCATTTCAATCATCCCTCAAATCCCTCAATCATCCCATTCTCTACAACTCCTCCCTTCTCTTCTTTAGTTTTCTTTCTTTCTTTTGTAGTGTAGAGTAGTGTAGTTTTTCCTTTGTAGAGAATTTAGTCTTCCATTGTAGCATGGTTGGCTAAACCTCTAGCTAAGGCTAGGGGTGAAGCCTTTGAAGAAATTTACAAGCTTTGGTTCTTTTGGTTCAACATTGTGTGGTGTAAATGTTGGAGTTCTCTTTGGTTGATTGGTTCGGTTATCCACCTCGGCGGACGCTATTGTTGTGCAAGCCCCTTGATCCATCGTCGACTCCGGGCACGTTGGATGCTTGGGATCCCTTGCACACCAATTAGCTAGTTCATGATCGATAAAGTCCCTTGATCCATCGTCGACTCCGGGCACGTTGGATGCTTTGGATTCCCTACGGTCATCGAGCTAGTGTAGGTAAAGTCATCGATCTGTAAAATCCCTTGATCTATTGTAGACTCCGGGCACATTGGATGCTTTGGATTCCCTGCGATCGATAGACGAGATCTTAACGGTTGGATCGGTCAATCAAAGCCTCCTATCTTGTAAGTATGCATTTGATCGTGTGATTTGTGATCTTATCGGTTGACTTGTTGGCAAAGTTGTTGATCTGTACAATTCCTTGATCCATTGTCGACTCCGGGCACAGTGGATGCTTGGAATTCCCTGCGATCAACTAACGAGTGCTTCATGGTCAAATCAATCGGTTCAGATCACCATCTTTTATGAAATATGCAAATGGTTTAACTATTTTATCTTCCGGTTGGAATGAATCTTTATTCAATTCCAGTTGAGTTATAGTTGGACCAACGAATCAAATCTTGTGAATGAATCAAAGGTGGACCCCTGATGCCTTAGCCCCTTTTCTATTTTTGTCTTTCACCACACACAACTTGCTCCACTCTCGTGGATAAACCAGATTTCATCTCACTCACCTAAACTAATTCCTCTAAGTGTTCTTAACCCCAATCCCTGTGGATCGACCTCGGTCTTACCGAGTATTTTACTACTTCGCTACCTGCACTTGGGTGTGCAATCATCGGATTGTAGCACCGACCATAAATAAAACATACATGGATCCACTTCAAGTATCTATAAACGTAAGGATCCCATGGCATATATCTCATACATTCTCATATTCATGCCAAAACATATTATTCCACATGGACACCTCTCACAGCTCCATCTTTCTATCTTAAGTGTGTTATCAATCATAGGATCAAGGAGTGTTCATTAATGAAACCTTCGTAGAATGATTCATATTCATATATACAATGCAAAACATCAATCTTAAATATCATCATAATTAGTTAACATGAATCAAGATAATCTACACATATCTTTCACAAAATCACGAAAATACTCATACTCTCTCATCCAAACATCCACACATGAAACAATAAAACTATATGATGGTATTTCAGCGAAAAATCCTACGATTATGAACGTATTATGTGAATCACAATTCAAAACCAACACAATCTACGTTAAAAGAACTTAAATATATAAAATCGATGAATGGCTTGAAGGGAGATCCTCACCTTAGATTGGATATAGACCGAAGGCCGTAGAGATAATTTAGTCGCTAGAGAATGAAAGAAGACACATACTCTCTCTCTCTCTCTCTCTCTCTCTCTATCTATCTATCTATCTAAATTTGTGCATGAGGGCTCCCTTGCTGAGAGAAGGCTTTAATTAGGTTAGGAGGGCCAGATTCTAAGGTTAGAAGGTGCTACACACAGCTGCCCATGCACAGGATGTGATAAGATGCAGTTTAAAGTGAGATTTTGAACCGGATTTGGAAAGCGTACACACAACGAATGAAAATGAGGTTTTGGATGTGGGCTATGATGGGTGTGGGCCACAAAAGAAACGTGGTAGATTTTGAAATAGGGCCCACACACGATCAAACGGTCGGCATGAAACGAATATAAAAAAAAGAATAAAAATGAAAAGTTGCAACGGATGATTTATCTGACAATCGGACACCTAAGATTAGTTTGGATTGGTCCAAATAGGCAGGTGGGGTCCACAAACTAAGGTTCTATAACTGTTAGATAAGTCTCTTATGATAGGATAACCTTATCCTCTGACTGACCAAGCCAAGTTTGTTAAGTTGTTGTGTTTGTTATGATGAGGTGTACTCTAACTGTTTCAAATCTGTTTTAACAGATAGTGTAAAACAACATATACAAATAAGATGTACTAATGGCTTGACTTATGACATTCCATTCATCTTGAGTTTCTATCTTTCATGGTATCAGAGAGGGAATGTTCCTTGTAGGTCTTTGTTGTTTTAGCCCTCATAACATCCTCCTCCAACACTGTTGACCACGACCCACTTGCCAAGTGCGTGGTATTCGGGGCCACACTATTTTATGTTGTTGGTATCGGTTTGATAATACCTATACTGAAGATGCTTCGGGTGACCCTCTTCATCAAACACTAGCTGTACTTACTCTCCATGACTCAGGTGCTTCTACTTAGATTCCCAATTTAGGTGCCTTGGCCCATGCCTCAAATGACCCTAGTAAGCTCACCAACCTTACCCCTTATCATGGCTCGAAAACTCTAATGATGGGTGATGGTAATCCTTTACCTATTACGCATACAGGTACTCATACATTGCACACTCCTTTTAAGTCCTTAACTCTTCGTAATGTTCTCTTAGTTCCATGCATTCGTCAAAATCTTCTTACTGTGAGTCGTTTAATAGATGATAATAATTGTTCTATCAAATTTACCTCATCTTCTTGTGTCATTAAGGATCAGGCATCCAAGAAAATACTAGCACACGGAACCCGTGATGGCGGTCTTTACATTTTTCGTCCTTCTCACTTTGCTCTCATGGCCAAGAAGGAATCTGCATCAGTGTGTCATCAACGTTTAGGACATGCATCTTCTTCATTCATGCAGTCTGTCTCTAACAATAGTCTCGCTAATTTTATAAATCCCAAATTGTACTCGATTTGTGAACATTGTCAACTTGGAAAGAAAACTCGTCTTCCATTTCCTATTTGGAATAAGAGAGCACATTTTCCTTTGCAGACTATTCACACTGATGTTTGGGGACCCTCGTCAAATCCTTCTATTTCTGGATTTCGATTTTATGTGATTTTCATTTATTCATTTAGTCAGTATACATGGATTTATCCTTTACTTCATAAATCTGAAGTGTTTTCCTGTTTTCTTCAATTTTAGCGATTAGTAGAAAACTACTTTGACCGCTGCATTAAAATTTTACAAAGTGATGGTGATGGTGAGTATATTTTCAATGATTTTGTGTCTCATCTTAGCAAATGTGACATTATTCGACAACTTTCATGCCCGCATACCCTCGAACAAAATGGATTTTTCGAAAGAAAACATCATCACATTACTAACATGGGACTCACATTAATGCTAAATAGCTCATCACTATCTTCTGTATGGGTTGAAGCATTTTCTACAAGTGTTTATCTCATTAATCGTCAACCCACACGATTATTAAATAATGAAAGTTCTTATTCTTTACTTTATCAAACGACTCCTCAGTACGATCATCTCCGTATATTTGGTTATGTGTGTTTTCCCTACCTTAAGGATTATGGTTCAAATAAACTTACTCCTAAAACAGCTGTATGTGTGTTCTTGGGATTTATCCCCATCTATAAGGGCTATCGATGTATGCGTTTAAATGACAAAAGAGTATTTATCTCTCGTCACGTTACATTTGATGAAACTTGTTTCCGCTTCTCATCCATACCTCAAAATCCCTCTAAATCATCACCTATCATTTTACCTTTCACTATTACACCACCTCCAACCCTGTCAACTTCAACTGTGCAGGGTCTTATTCCTATACTCCTTTAACCTGAAAACCAACTCATGGATACCTCCTCAATCAACCCTAACTCCAACATAAACCTATCCAAACCTTTGTCCACCGAGGCATTTGATGTGGTTCCACCTCCAGTGCCTATTCGTCACCACATGGTCACTAGACTTCAAGATGGGACTAAAAAACTTAGACTTTACATTGCTACAAAGCATCAATACCCGCTTCCTTGCTTACTTGCATCATATTCCTCTCTCCTAGAGGAATCAACTTCATACTTCGGTGCCCATAAGGATGAGCATTGGCGGGTTGCTATAATTGATGAGTTTAATTCTCTACTTAAGTAAGGAACATGGACATTAGTGCCACCACCTTCTCGTGATAATATTATTGGATGTAAATGGGCTTATAAGGTTAAGCAGTGTGCTGATGAAAGTCTTGAACACTAAAAAGATAAACTTACTACCTAAAGGTTATTATCAACAATCAGGCATTGACTATGATGAAACCTTTAGTCCCAAGGTCAAGCCACAAACTATTCATATGGTACTTGCCTTAACTATTTCTTGTCACTGACCTTTATTACAGTTGGACGTAAAGAATGCATTTCTATATGGTAAATGAAGAAGTATATATGACGCAACTTCAGGGTTTTGTTGATCCCAATATTCCTTCGTATGTTTGCAAACTACGCAAAACGATATATGGGCTTAAGCAAGCGTCGCGGGCTTGGTTTCATAGTCTCAGCATGACTTTATTCCAGCTTGGCTTTATCAATAGTAATGTGGATACATTTATGTTTGTTCAGCGTGTAGAATCTCGCATCATTATAATCCTCATGTATGTTGATGGTATTATTGTTATTGGTGATTCTCGTGAAGATATTGATTCGGTGTTCAAAGCATTACCAAAACAATTTGACATGAAGAATCTTGATAATCTCCATTATTTTCTTGGTTTGGAAGCTCGTCCTACATTTACTAGCATCTTCCTCAATCAAATGAAATATTCCATGGACTTACTGTCTCGCTTTAAAATGGACGGTTGTAAACACGTTTCCATGCCGATTGCTGTTAGTCACAAAATCTCTAAAAATGATGGGACACCTTTACTTTATGGTAATTAGTATCAAAGCCTAGTTGACTCTCTACAATACTTAACAATGACTAGGCCTGATCTTGCCTGCTCCATTAATCAAGTATGTCAATTTCTTCATTCATCAACCACAACACATTTTGATGCTGCTAAGCATATTCTTCGATATCTTAAGGGCGCTGTTGATTATGGTATTCACATTACCCAATCTCGTAATTTCAATATCCATGCTTATTCTGATGCGGATTGGGCTGGGTGCCCTAATGATCGACGATCTATTTCAGGATTGGCTATTTTTATGGGCTCGAATTTGATATCACGGTCCGCTAAGAAGCAACCTACTATTTCTAAATCAAGTGCAGAGGCCGAATATCGATCACTCTCTTTTGCCATTGTAGAAATCCAGTGGTTGACATTTCTCCTTAAAGAACTTGGGATTTCATTACCTTCATGCCCAATCCTATATTGTGATAACCTTAGTGCTATATATTTAACGGTTAATCTCGTGTTTTATGCACGTACTTGTCACATATAGGTTGATGCACATTTTGTTCGCAAACGGGTCACTACTGGTCAACTTCATATTGTGTTCATTCCAAGTGATGCTCAAATTGCAGATATCATGACCAAAGGCCTCAGCTCTAGCCGATTTCATCATCTTCGATCCAAGTTGACCGTCCACACATGACCGTTCGCCTTGAGGGGGGATGATAGGATAACCTTATCTTCTGACTAACCAAGTCAAGTTTGTTAAGTTGTTGTGTTTGTTATGATAAGGTGTACTCTGACTGTTTCAAATTTGTTTTAACAGACAGTGTAAAACAACATATATAAATAAGATATACTAATGGCATTGACTTGTGTCATTCCATTTATCTTAAGTTTCTATATTTCATCTTACGCATGTGAAAGATTTTAAGAATAATTCTTCAAGATGATAGAGATTTTCGTTTTCAATGAGATTTGACACGTTGGTTAGTTTAGGAGGGATCCTTTAGAAGGTTTCGTAGCTTTCCATACGAAGAGGATTCTCAGATTAAAAGATCTGAGTTTCCAATGGTTGAGAAGGAAGGAGAGATCGGCTTTGATTCGAGATGAAATGAGAAGAGAATTTATAGGAGGGGGTTTTGGAAGGTGGGGAAGAAGATGGACAGTTTGGATTTTAAAAGGGGGCCCACATGGTGGCCAATGGAGTGGACAGTGGTCGGACGGGTGAAGAAAAATGAAAATTTCTGTTTTAGATTCGTGGGTAGACCTAGCAAAATTCAACCCGACCCGACCCGACCCGATTTTTTCCAGTTTAGGGTTGGAAAATTTGACCCGAATTTAATTTTTGGGTTGACTCGACCAGACCCGAATGTTTATGGGTTGGGTTAGGGTTAAAGGTGACCCTGACCCAACTCGAATAATATAGGGGTTAAGTAGACTATTATATATTGATTTTCTTATTAGTTAAATAATATATAAGTTTTTTTTTCTCACGCACCCTACTTGGGAACGATCCACATATCTGTCAATTTAATAAACATGTGCACACCAATGATCACATTTTATGACATATAGAACTAAAATATCATGAGATTTTTTTATTTTATCTCTAGTGCTCATTTATTGAAGAATTGAAATGGTAGCTAATGGTCAATAAAATATATTAATGAAATTATCTTAATGATTATATTTATTTGATTGTTGATAAGAATTTATTGGACGATTAAAATGAAAGGATCAAATGGTTCCATTTCAATAATTATGTCCACAATTTAACTATTTAACTCCATTCTATCCATTTATTTTTCTCTTTCAGTATTTGCATAATAGAAATACTCTATAAAAAAAAGTTTCGAATTATATATATATATATAGGCACTTACGTACCTATTAAACATAGATGGTTTGATTTTCAATTGAATGCTAGTATTATATGCATCTAGTTTAATCTACAAATTAGTTAGTTAATCATTAAAATGCGGGTCAACCCGACCCAACTCGGTTTAATTTGGGTTGGGTAAGGGTTGGGAAAATCCAACCAGAATTCAATTTGGGCCGGGTTAGGGTTGAGGTGGAAACGACCCGACCTGAACTTGACCTAACTTGAACCCTACCCGACCCAACCCATTGCCACCTCTATTCATGGGTGCTCGGTCAAACTTAGTTTGAATGCACACTCTATGTGCACGCGATACGCATGGGTCCCCCTTATAATGTTTGTATGAAATCCATTCTAACTAGCAGGTGGGTCTCCTAAAAGTAGGTGTTGACACCAAAATTGGGACAGATCCGAGATCAAGTGGACCACATACATATTGATTTTTTGTTAGGACATTTGTAGGATGATCAGAGGGCTGAAATTCGACATGTACAGCTAAAATATGTCTAAAAGCTTAACTCTAGAGTTTTGTGTCTAAATGATGGCTGGAAACTAGCATACTTAAAAACGGAAGGTTAACTTAAGCTTAACTAATGACATTTTCGTTATTACCACAATTATCACAAATCTTTGAGTTTAGTGGGATCTAACCCTTCTACATTGTTAATGGGGTCATTATAATAAACTTTAATAAAGGGTACTCTATGTGATCTCCTATGGATGTCCTGTTATTCTTAAATTAATGTCGACGTACGATATTAAATTCAAAACAAAAATCAAAATAAAATTTCATAAATTTTCTAATAAATCCCAAAAATCCGGGGCGTTATACCTATTCGTGAAAATATTGGAGGTCTCTGGTCCAACCAACTAGACTGTAGTTTATAGTCCATGTTGTGGATGATTTCGAACTTATTTATGTGCATAAGATATCTGACCCGTTCAAGGGATTGGCCCCACCGTTGAAGAACACTTTAATATACCCCACTTTATAACTAAACTAGCCTTATTAGTGATTCAAGGCAAGTATACCCGTAGCCCACTTCATTTCTATGTTGTACTTACTTTCAATGTCCTTTAAAAAATCTCGTGAAGTGAGTCAAAGCTACTTTGTCAAAATCTAAGACCCTCACAAGCACTTTAGGTATCAAGAATTGATCAATTAATGTATACCATTTAGCCATTGATCATGTGATCATAGTCCAGGTTATGAGCTCTTAAATTATTAATATGAACTTCGATTTCCCAATTTAAGAATCCAAAGGTCCAAAACTTGGATTCCAAATCTATGGCATACTACTCACATGCTTGTGTAGGGTAAGGGCAAAAATGCATGATTAACATTAAGCCGATTCTAATGGTGGAAGACCTTTCATCCTAACTCAAATTATTTCCCTCACACAGGATGATTATACATCTCAAATATTATCCACAAACGTGTCCAATCATGGCTCATCAAAGTATTGAGATCTATGAAATACAACTTTCATTGATCAATGACTACTGTATCTAATAAAAAAATTTCTTTCACATGGAATCCTATAACCATGCATCTTATCAAAATCAATATAAGTACATCTTAAATCACCTCTAATCCAATCTAAACTAACCCAAAACTTAATCCAAGCCATCTAAACTAAGAAATAAGGCAAAGATGGTCATTCTATGGCAGTGAAATTCAATTTTTGTTGGCATCTTTTCTCCCCCTTGAAGTTGTCAGGTGTGTTCACACCCAACGGCCAATCAATCAAGCATCCAATTTTGGTTAAGTTAGAAGGAGAAATTGAATTTCTACTTTTGACGATAATTTAGTTATGACATCATTTTCTTAGTTTCTTGAATTTCATATTGTCCCTCCCCCTTATCATAAATCATTTTTAACCCTATTACCATAAGAAAACTACTTTGCATCTTTACTCTTAAACTCTATCTAAATTATCAAGTCAACTATCTCAAGCACCTAATAAGAAGATGTTATGCGTCTAAAAGCTTATATGAGCTAATCACAATAAGCAATGTGATATTTTGCCCATCACTTATTTACAAAAAAATAAAATGCTATCACCCTCACATATAAATACTCACTCTCCCATTTTCAATATATCACAATAACAACTCCAAGCCTTAGAAACTACGTGATGATGTCCTAAAGAAAATGGTAAAGAGCTCTCCTCTCTCTAAGACTACCCTTTTATATGTTCCAGTGAGAAGCTCTAAAAAAAAAAAAGCAATGAAATCCTAGAAAAAAGGGTGAAGTTTTCTTGTCTCTAAGATTACCCTCTCACAAGTTCCATGTAAAAAGGTAAAAAAAGTAGGTTGCAGATCGATGAGTTCTAGCCATTTTCTCTAATTGATGAGTGCTAATGTTTTTTTTTCCCTTTTTACATGCCTAATTCCATCCCCTTTTATATTCCTGATTAGGCTTATTGTCTTGTGATTGAAAATTTTGAGTAGAGTTATAGATTTAATAGCTATGATCATTTTCTCTTTTGAAGGAGTGTCAAAGTTTTTTATTTACCACTCACATCTCTAGGCCTTTAGTTAATTCAAACGGCTTATTCACTATATTTATATTGCTTTACGTCTATTATATTGCTACATTTCCCTTCTCATACACCTGTTATTATAGATTTGGTTAACTCTTTTTCTTTTTATTCATTTACTTATTTAAGCAATAATTTAGAGCTAATTCTCAGAAATTCAAAATCCTATAAAATAAATATTATATTATCAGAGAAATTTGCTCATAATTGAAGCACTTACTCAGAATATGCAGATGTAGACTACGTGGAGTTATTCAAATCTAAATTATTCATCTCATTTGGTCATCATGATGCTATAGTCTCCAGCCCGCCATGGATTCCAAATTTTCACTAGTGACAACTCCATAAACCCTCATTTCATCTCCTACTACACCCCAACTTCTAATGTGTTATGCCTGTCGGTGCTACACAATCAAAGTGCACACTACCAAATGGATGCCCCAAGTTTCTGATGGGTAGCACAATTTTTTATGTATCATTCAAAGATCACACTACCTAATGGATGGCCCAAATTTTTTATGAGTTATTACATGATAGGACACCCTGCCTAAATTTATTGTACAGGGCTGCATTCTCTCAAAAATCAACAAACGCAAGTCATGATCCATGGATCAGCTAAGTTTTGTAGGTTCTAGACATAATTTTTACATAGTACGCCCACATGAGTTTTGGATTCTAAGTAATTTTTAGTCTCATAGGAGAAACATGATGTGGTTCATGTGTTGGAAAAAACTCGATCTTATGAAAAAAATGACTATATATATTCTACATGTGTTGTATAACAAGCTTATATAAAAATATGGACACTAAGGGAGCGTTTGGCAAATCTACTAATAAGAGCTTATTTGTTTATTCTAAAAAAATAAGCTCTTATTATGAAAATAGACTGTTTGGTAAAGCTTTCATTTTAGACCTTATTTTTTTAGAAACTAGCAAAAAAAACTCTTAAATAATAAGTGATAAGGAGGTCACTTTTTCTTTAAGAGCTTATTTAGCTTAAGCGTGTAGACATTTTTAATTAATTTTTGAACATGTTTGTCCTTAAACTTTTAAAGTAATTCCCATCTTACCCTCTTCTCTTCTTTAAAATATCTCTAAGGTGGGCCCACGTGATGAACAACCCATATTGAAGGTGTGTTTCCACATCAAGGTGGGCCCACATAATGCATGGTCACAACAAAGGTGGGCCCCACATGATGAACGCCTACATCAAAGGTGGGACCTATATGATGGATGGGGGATATTGAAGGTGGGATCACATGATGGAAGGTTGACATCAAAGGTAGGCCCACATGATGAACAACCCATATTGAAGGTTGGGCCCCACATGATTGACGGTGAACACCAAAGGTGGGTCCCATATTATGGTCCACGTCAAAGGTAGGATCCAAGTGATGGATGGTAGATATTGAATGTGGGACCACACGATGGAAGGTTGACATTAAAGGTGGGTCTACATGATGAATGGCCCATATTGAAGGTTGGACCCCACATGATGGACAGTCCACAGCCAAGGTGGAACTTATATGATGGATGGTGGACATCAAATGGGTCCCACATGATGGACTACCCACTTGATGTGGGCCCTAAATGATAGTGGTCCACAACAAAGGTAGACCCACATGATGGATGATGGACATCAAAGATGGGCCCCTCATAATGAATGACTCATATTGAAGTGGGGCCCCACATCAAGGTGGGCCCATGTAATGAAAGGTTCACATCAAACGTAGGCCCCACATGATAGACGGCCCGCATGAAAGTGTGGCCTAACATGACGGAACATGCACATCGAGTAGGTCCCATTTAAATGACAGTTCACGTCAAAGGTGGGATCCACATGATGGATGATGGTCATTGAAGGTAGGCCCACATAATGGTTAGTTGATATAAAAAATGGGCTCACATGATGAACAACCCATAATGAAGGTGGGGCCCCATACAAAGAATGGTCCACATCAAGGTGGGCCCACATAATGGTCGGAGTGGGCTTTACATGATGGATGGCTCACATAAAAGTGTGGCACCTCATAATGGATAGTTGACATCAAGTGGGCCTCACCTAATGGACGGTTCACATCCAAGGTCTCTCATGATGGATGACCCATATCCAAGGTGGGCCGTATGATGGATGATCCATATAGAAGGTGCACCTCACACGATGAATGGTATATCAAAATCGGGCCCTACATGATGGACAATACACTTCAAAAGTAGGGCCCACACTATGGACACATCAAATGTGGAGTCCACGTGATGGTGATGGGTAATGGACATTGAGTGGCCCCACATAAAGGACAATTAGAATTGATGTTGGGCCCCACATGATGGGCGGTCCACCTAAACAACCATTTGGATTGCTCTTATATTTAAGTTGTTGTAATATTTAAAAATGACATCAACTACCTGTAAAAAAGCTCTTATTTGAAAGTTTCACCAAATGTGCTTATTTTAAATAAGAGTTTTTTTTTTTTTTTTTTTTTTTGTGTGGAGATTTTACCAAATGGGCTTATTTAAAACAAGAGCTAGAGCAAAAAGAGCTTATTAAAGTAGGTCTTACTGAATTAGAGTAGAGATGTCTAATGCCCCCTAAACAAATCTCCTAAATCTTAATATATGAATCTTAATAGAGGCTAATTTACAAAACACCAAGAAATTTATGGTATAGGTCCTACAGGCCAGTGTTAGTTTCTCTAGCATGGGGAAGCTTGAGTTAATGTACATAGAATCCACCCCATCCATTAGTTGCATCACCCCTTGTTTAGCCTTGATCCAAAAAATGAGGCCAATAAACACTTAGATGGGCCACCCTATAAAATTATACCTAAAAGCATCTAAATTCACTTGGTATGGCCAACCTTAGTTTTTTAATACTATGATTTTTGTGCAAGTCTTCCATCTTGATGAGGCACATTAGATGAATGGATTGATTGCATATAAACACCACATTAGACCCTACATAAAACTAATGGTGGACATCTCATCCCAACTTTTTCCCTTAAGAGTGGCCTATCAGTGTGTTCTGTATGGTCATGATTTTCGGATTTCAAAGAAAACATGAGGCAGCTAACCTGTGGATCTCATGAAAGTTCCACCCGTTTGGCTTTTGGTGTCCATGACTTCTAATAGCATATGTGAGCAGATGACTTCGAACGACTTCATGTGGATGAGATCCACCTGTTCGTGAGGTGTGCCAACCTATGCTTGGACTGAGTCCCCAAAACTAGATCAATGTCTCAGGTGATCAACACGAAGGAGAACAATTGAGATTGTGGAGTCCGCCTTTGTGTGTATATTTACCATCCAATCTACTCAACTGATAGGCCACACCAGGATTAAGGGATGCCCGATAATCAGGATATTCCAAGACTCATGTGAGAGCACACATGAAATGAGAAGTTTTGTGCACAACTTTACATCATTACTTATGGTGTGGCCCACCTAAGTTTTGGATTGGACTGATGTTTGGGATCCATGGTGAAAGTGTGGCAGCACAGCTCATGAAAGCAGTGGGTTTGATTTGACGCATGTTCCTCCTACATACAATTAAGATCGGTTCCCAAAAGGTCTTTTGAATTGTGTATTCGTAAGAGATTGTTGTTAGGTGATTTATGTTCATGAGGTTCATCAGGCCGCGTTTTACTTCCTACTCCAAATATAAGCAATTAGATAGAAGAATAATTCAATGCATATTTATTTGGTATCCCATCCATTCGAAATGGTACATGTTAGCATATATATAAAGATTACGGTAGATCAATTGAGATCAAATCTTGAAATGTGACATTTTTGAAAGATAGATATCTCAGTAGAAAGAAATCCATGATAGAAATAGAATTTTATGAGAGGTTAGAAGTAATTTAATAATTGAGAATGGTAGGGGGCTTTGGGCATCTTTATATATAAGAGCTTAATAGTTTATTTCTAAAAAAAAAAAAAAGTTTTTAGACTATTTGGTGAAAGTCTAACCAAAGTATTTATTTGTTTAGAAAGTAGCTAACAAGGCCCGATTCTATGAGTAGGGGAGGAGTCATTTTTTGAAACGATGCTTATTTGAATTAAGTGGATAAACATTTTGGACTAATTTTTGGATAAGTCTTTCAAAGGTGGGACCCATGTGATGAAGGGTCCACATTAAAGGTGGGCCCACATAATGCACAACCACATTAAAGGTGAGCCCTACATGATGGATGGCCTGCATTAAAGTGTGGCCCCACATGATGGACGATCCACATCAAGTAGGCCCTACCTGATGGATGGTCCACATCAAAGGTGGGACCCACATGATGGATGATGGACATTGAATGTGGGACCACACGATGGAAGGTTACATTAAAGGTGGGCCCACATGATGAATGACCCATATTGAAGGTTTGGCCCCACATGATGGATGGTTCATAGTAAAGGTGGAACCTACATGATGGATGGTGGACATCAAAGGTGGGTCCCACACTGATGGACTATCCATATCAAATGGGCCCCACATGATAGATGGTCCACAATAAAGGTAGGACCCACATGATGGATGGTGGATATCAAGGGTGGGCCCCTCATGATGAACGACTCATATTGAACGTGGGGCCCCACATCTAGGTGGGCTTTCGTAATTAATGGTTTACATCAAAGGTGGGCCCCACATGATAGATGACCCACATCAAAGTGTGGCCCAACATGATGGAACATGCACATCAAGTGGGTCCCATTTGATGGGCAGTCCACATCAAATGTGGAACCCACACGATGGATAATGGTCATTGAAGGTGGGCCCACATGATGGTCGGTTGACATCAAAGGTGGGCCCACATGATGAATGACCCATATCAAAGGTGGGGGGCCACATAATGAATGGTCCACATCAAGGTGAGCCCACATGATGGACGAAGTGGGCTTCACATGATGGATGACCCACATCAAACTGTGGCCCCTCATAATGGACGGTCCACATCCAAGTTCTCACATGATGGATGACACATATCCAAAGTGGGCCACATGATGATGATCCACATAGAAGGTGCGCCCCACACAATGAATGGTGGGTATCAAGAGTGGTTCCCACACAATGGACAATCCACTTCGAAGGTAGGGTTCACACTATGGACCATCAAATGTGGACTCCACGTGATGGGTTTGTTAGTGCACTTTTTTGTGGCATACTAGTGCACCTTATTTGTCAATCACGTGCGTCCATGTGTTGTAATGTCAGTTAAGCCTTTGTAAGCTAAAGACTGAAGATTTAAGTGGACAAGACGCATCAAAGAAGAAGAACAGGTAAAAGAGATGCCTTGGTGACCCTAATCCTTAGAATTAAAACAACCAAAAACTCTAGATGACTTGGACCACATAGATATACCCTTAGTCATCTTCATTAACCTTAAAGCACTTGGAAAAACATGATAAGTGAGGCTAATTAAAGAGGTGTTAACTGCTGGTAAACAAACTGGCCTAGATAGTAGTTTTCGATGCCATTAAAGACCAATTCGAGCCATTGAACATATGTACATAAAAAAATGCATACTCTCTGGACAGTTCTTCGATGTCATCGAACAGCCCTTTGACCCCATTGAAGTGGCTTGTTCGATGCCATCGAACTGGATGTTCAGTAACATCAGAAACTCTTGGGACAGTTCTTCGATTCCATCAAAGTAGGCTTTCGAGACATCGAAGGTATATTCGATGCCATCGAAGCTAAGTTCGATGCAATCAAAGATTCGTGAATTTGCTCATTTTTTTATCATTAGAGATTTATCTATAAAAGCAGGGAGTTCGATTTTTAGGCTTAAGAGAGGGAGTTTAGTGATTTAGAAGCCACTATTGTTAGAGACCATTAAAAGCTTTAATCCTAACCCATTCAAGTCATTCTCCTTGTGATTCATCACAAGTATTGAGCATTCAAAAGTTCAAATTAGAATGGACGTGTTCTCTTTTAATTTTTAAGAGTTTAGACACCTTGATTATAGGTAGAACCCTTGTCTAAACACATCTTAGGAATCCAATTAGGTATATTCCTCTAGGCAACCATTTTCTACTAGTTGTAAAGAATACACCACCTTTTAGCACCTTGGGCATTTTCATTGAAGCATCATATGTAAGGGAGCTGAAGCATTGATAACGCATCGACATCAATGATTGTGGGAGCAAATGGTAGCCAATTGAAGCATAGGAGAGCAAAGATCAATTAACCAAAGTGGCGCATTAACGAGGCTCAAATCCGACAAGTAAGGTTGCTATTTGTAAGACTCTATCTACTCCCTTCCTGTGGGGAATTGAGTGTAGAATTTGAATTGTCAAACTTGATATATTCGGTTATAGGACCTAGGCCCGGTTGTAGGGCCGAATCAAGTCTCCAAATGGTGAGCCTCCGGTGGGAGTATACTCTAGGTTCGGTTGTAAGACCTTGGCTCTTGAATAGAGCCTAAATTGTCAAGTCTCTAAGGGGAGCTACCGACATGGGTGTATACGTGGTCCACCAACACGAATGCGTACGTGAGGTTCTTGAGTAGGACCCGGTCCTTGAGTAGGATTATAAGGTTGGGAGGAACTTATTTAAAAATCCTAGGTTGTGAGGTGAAACTAATTTAAAATCCTCTAGTGCAATCCAGTGTACTCAAGGGGTGAGTACGACAGTTAGGGGTAGAGTAGACAAGTAGTCAAACCACTATACATGCTTGTGTTTGTGATGTATTTGAGCACATTATTATTATAACATTATATGTTTAATTGTTTAATTATGAATGCTTGATATGAATGTATGTTAGGCACTAGATAGGACACATTCACACACAAGATGTATTTTCACTTAGTGTAGACTTGAGCTTATATGATCTATCCTCATTTAGTCTACATAAGGTGCATAAATCAGTTACTTAATTAGTTAAAGCTTTCGATAATCTATGTGCTCAGACCTGGTAGCTTAATTACTTATTCATATGCTAGTCTTTGTGATTGGACCCACTTACGCTTGGAAGCCGAAGTGTTCTTACTTACTTAGCTTGTATTGATAGATTAATATATGTAGGCGAAACTAATTTTAAAAAAAGTCATAATCCCCCTCCTAGGACTTAGCCATTATCCTAGTAGCTCCGACAAGCTTCCGCGCATAACATATGATGTTGTGTTAGACGATTCCAAGACAATTTCATTTAGTATCAGAGAAGGCTGCTTTTCAAGGACTTAACCGTATAGAGTGAGATCTGATACCGAAGCTTTAGAATCATGTCTAACCAAGATAGGAGTGCTATTAATTTTCCACCATATTATGTGGGTTCAACTACGCCTATTGGAAGGCTAGGATGGGAATCTTCTTACAATCATTGGACCATTCGGTTTGGGTGAGTATTAATCGTGCATACTCACATACATAACCGCAAAAGAAGCGGTGGAACATTTTAGAGGTTACCTGCAAGGGAACTAGCATAATAAAATGCTCTTAGCTTAATCTCTTAACCACTAAATTTAAAAACATTAAAATGAAAGAGTTTGAAACTTTTATGGAGTTATACACCCAATTATCTAACTATTTGTAACTCCATGTTTGGCTTACGAGAACGGGTTTCGGAAGGGCGTATATGTAGAAAGATACTTAGGTCTCTCACGGAGAGATTCAGCTCAAAGTCATTGTCGTAGAAGAGTGTAGAGACATTGACAATATGAAAGTAGAAGAACTCATAGGTTCCCTACAAACTGATGAACTACACTTTAAGGCTCCCTCCAGGAAGAAGAACACTGACCTAAAATTTTCTTATAGGCTACCACATAGGAAAATAGTGGAAGAAGAAGAAGAAGATAACAACGATGAGGATGAGGAAGAAGGATTCAACTTCCAATTCAAGAAATTCCTCAAAATGAATAGTGGGAAGAGTTGTAACAAGAAGGACAAGAAGGTGAAAAAATATAAAGGAAAATTCACCAAAAAGAAAGTCCAATGTTGAAATTGTGACAATTATGGTCATGTTGCCACAGACTATTTGGAAAAGCCTAAGAGAAAAGGCAAGAAGGCTATGGTAGCAACATGGGATTATACGGATGAGTCTAAATTTGAATCAAGTGACTCTATGAGTGATGTGGACAAAAAATCAGTGAGAATTCTCATGGCCTCCACTACTACCTTTTTTCCTCCTAATCTAAGAGGGGATCCCAACCATTATCCCTTCTAGGTTAAGGACTTTTCAACCCCTCCTCATTTGCTTGAATTTCATGAGGGAGTTGAGGAAATTAGGTTATCCTTAAGTTGAACAAACTAGAAATAGTTAGTAATGGTAACTAAAATCTATATACTATACAAAAAATCAGTGAGAATTCTCATGGCCTCTACCACTACCTTTCTTCCCCCTAATCTAAGAGGGAATCCCAACCATTATCTCTTTTAGGTGAAGGAGTTTTCAACCCCTCTTCATTTACTGAATTTCATGAGGGAGTTGAGGAAATTAGGTTATCCTTAAGTTGAACAAAGTAGAAATAGTTAGTAAGGATAGCTAGAATCCATATACTATAGGTAAATTTGAAGATTTTAGCCCAATTTTTATGCTTATGGGCATATTAGATGGGCATATTAGAGGACTCTAACCTCATTAGCTCACCTTGATAGTTTAGCTTTAATTTTGATCGTTATCTTTCTTTTACTAAATTGTCATCCTACTTAAAATCTTGCTAAATTTTGTGCTTAATGTATTCTAATCTATACTTTGGTCATTTATGCTTTTATCTTTATCTTAGAATGACCAAATATGCATGATCACCTATGCTTAGTTAGGTATATTTTCTTGTTGATCATGTTCCATGCATGCTCTATATTTTAATGTTCATGCACCCTTATATTCTCCTAGTTAGTTTGTTTTTATAGTTATAATTGAGACAATCTAATTTCTAATTCCCTTTACTTAATTGGTGTACAATTAAGGGAGAGAGATTGGTTTGTCAATTGCTGACAAAAAGGGAGAGAAAAATCAAGTCTCACCAAAACAAATTATTGTGTTTTGTGTTACGGGGATTGACAGGTTATGGGGGAGTAATCAAGAGAAGCATTTCTTAGTGTTACATGTCTTAGTGTTAATTCGAGTTATAATATTTTCTTTAACATGTAATTTATTTGTTCTCTTGGTATTGTTATTGGTATGGACCATGATAAGGTCTGTGTTAGATTTTTGTCACGTAATTGATAAATGGGAAATGTTAGTGCACTTTTCTGTGGCATACTAGTGCACCTTATTTGTCAATCACGTACATCTATGTGTTGTAATGTTGGTTGAGCCCTTGCAAGCTGAAGACCGAAGATTCAAGTGGACAAGAAGCATCAAGGAAGAATAATAGGTAAAAGAGATGCCTTGGTAACCCTAACCCTTAGAACCAGATGACTTGGACCACATAGGTATACCCTTATTTATCTTCATTAGCCTTAGAACATTTAGAAAAACATGAAAAGTTAGGCTAATTAAAGAGGTGTTAACATGTTGTAAACAAACTGGCTCAGACAATAGTTTTCGATTGCACTTAGATGCTATCGAAATGTATTTTGATTGGCCTTTGATGCCATCGAAGACCAGTTTGAGCCATCGAACATATGTCCAGCAAAAATGCATACTCTCTAGACAGTTCTTCGATGCTATCGAACAATCCTTCGATGAACTCTCTGGATAGTTCATTGAAGTAGCTTATTCGATGCCATCGAAGAGTGTTCAATGCCATTGAACTGGATATCCAGCAACATCAGAAACTCTCTAAATAGTTCTTCGATTCCATCGAAGTAGGCTTTCAAGCCATCAAAGGTATCTTCAATGTTATCGACGTTGAGTTCGATGCTATTAAAGATTCACGAATCTGCCCATTTTTTTACCGTTGGAGATTTATCTATAAAAGCGGAGAGTTTGGTTTTTGGGCTTACGAGAGGGAGTTGAGTGATTTAGAAGCCACCATTGTTAGAGACCATTAGAAGCTCTAATCCTAACCCATTTAAGTCATTCTCCTTGTAATTCATCACAAGCATTGAGCATTCAAAGTTCAAATGAGAATGAACGTGTTCTCTCTTGATTTCTAGGAGTTTAGACACCTTGATTATAGGTAGAACCCTTGTCTAAACACATCATAGGAATCCAATTAGGTGTATTCCTCTAGGCAACCATTTCCTACTAGTTGTAGAGAATACACCACCTCCTAGCACCTTAGGTATCTTCATTGAAGCATCATATGTAGGGGAGTTGAAGCATTGGCGACACATCGACATCAATGATCGTGGAAGCAAAGGGGAGCTGATTGAAGCATAGGAGAGCAGAGATCAATCAACCCAAGCGGTGCATTAATAGGGTTTAAATCCGACAAGTAAGGTTGTCATTTGTAAGAGTCCGTCGACTCTCTTCCCATAGGGAATTGAGTGTAGATTTTGAATTGCCAAACTTGATAGGTTTGGTTGTAGGACCTAGGCCCAGTTATAGGGCCGAATCAAGTCTCCAAGTGGGGAGCCTCCGGTGGGAGTATATGCCAGGTTCAGTTGTAGGAACTTGGCTCAGTTGTAGAGCCTAAAACCATTGAGGTTCGGTTGTAGGACTTTGACTCATGTGTTGAGTCTAAAGTGAGGTTTGGTTGTAGGACCTTGGCTTGAGTAAGCCTAAATTGAGGTTCGGTTGTAAGACCTTGGCTCTTGAATAGACCCTAAATTGTCAAGTCTCTAAGGGGAGCCACCGACACAGGTGTGTACGTGGTCCACCAACACGGGAGGTTCTTAAGTAGGATTGTAAGGTTGGGAGGAACCTGTTTAAAACTCCTAGGTTGTGAGGTGAACCTGATTTAAAACCCTCTAGTGAAATTTGATGTACTCAAGGGGTGAGTACGGCAACCGGGAGTGGAGTAGTCGAACCACTATATATGTTTGTATTTGTGATGTATTTGAGCACATTGTTATTGTAGCATTATATGTTTAATTGCTTAATTTTAATGCTTGATAGGAATGTATGCTACGCACTAGATAGGCACATTCACACACAAGATGTATTTTCACTTAGTGTAAACTTGAGCTTATATGATCCATCATCATTTAGTCTATATAGGTTGCATATATTAGTTGCTTGATTAGTTAAAGCTTTTGATAATCTATGTGCTTAGACTAGGTAACTTAATTGCTTATTCATATGCTAGTCTTTATGATTGGACCCACTTAGGCTTGGAAGCCAAAGTGTTCTTGCTTACTTAGCTTGTATTGATAGATTAATATAAGTAGGCGAAAAGAATTTTAAAAAAAAGTCCTAGTTTTAAGACTTAGTCATTATTTTAGCAACTCCGCCAAGCTTCCACGCATAGTGTAGGGTGTCATGTTAGACGATCTGATGCAATTTCAGGGTGATGGGTAGTGGACATTGAGGCCTCATATAAAGGACAATTAGCATTGATGGTGGACCCCACATGATGGATGACCTACATCAAGGTGGGCCCCTAATGATGAATGGTCCACATCCAAGACGGGCCTTGTATGATAGATGACCCACTGAATTTGAAGGTTTGGCTCACACAATGGATGGTCCACATCAAAGGTGGGCTCCATATGATGGTTGATCTGCATCTATTGTACGAGATAATTGATGGCCCAAATGTCTTAAAATATGAAGATTGTAGGCATCCATTCTGTTGTCATTTGGGGCATGGTTTATCTATGGTGATATCCACCAAAATAAGCGTTTGGATTGCTCTTATAATAGAGTTACTGTAATCTTTAAAAATGACATCAACTACCCCTATAAAAAGCTCTTATTTGAAGGTTTTACCAAACGTGCTTATTTCAAATAAGAGCTTTTTTTGGACTAAAAAACGTGATTTTACTAAATGATCTTATTTAAAACAAGAGCTAGAACAAAAAAAGCTTATTGGAGTAGCTCTTATTGAAAAATCTCTTATTGAATTAGAGTAGAAATGCCAAACGAGCCTGTAGTCTAAATAGTGATAATCAGGGCATTCTTATAATTTGCGAGGACAGTGAGAGTATGTTGATTCGTGTTCTCAAGTGTCGACGAAGTTTACAAGGTAGAATTCCTAAAAGACATTTTAAAATAGAAGGTGAATCGTACTACTATATTGCAGTAAATGAAAATGAATCGGATGCGTATCAAAACACGTTGGCTCAAATTTTGAAAATTGGATTGTTACAATGAGCGAAGAAATTTATTTAATAAAAAAAAAAATCATGTATAGAAGTTAGTTAATGCTCCCCGTAAAGCAATTGTAAATGAATATTCAAAATTAAAAGGAAGACAAATGGTTCTATTAGTAAGTATAATGCTTGTTTAGTGCAAAAGGTTTTATATAAGTGGAAGGTGTTGATTGTGAAGAAATTTTGTCACATGTGACCATATTTACATTAATTTGCAAGATTTTGGCTATTGTGGCTTACTGATGAGTACCTAATATTGTATAATTAACCCTGGTTGTTAAGAGCATTATCATTGTTTTTCCGGTTAATTATCTCTCATTAGGTGAGTTTTCTGTCTTCAGGTGATCAGGAGAAGTTGGACAAAATCCGAGTCAATCAGGACGATTTAGTGCCCAAAAGTAATCAACGTCAAGTGTGTGGCAATCCTGAGGAAAATCAGGGCGTAAAGATCGACGAGTGAACCATATTATGTGGTGGATCTGAAGTCTCAGAAGGCCTCATCAAATCGACTATTTTGGAGGTCCATCTGAAACATGTTTGATGATCGTGATCAAGGCCTTCACAAAAAAATGGATGATCATGCTTGAATGGTCAAGATTGGATGTCTATAGTTGGGACCAACTGTGCATCACGGCTGGCGATACTTTCATGAGCATCAGATCAAAGGCCCTAATCGACTAGCACTTTGGACCATACCATCATCTCCAACAATCCAATCCATCCATCACGATCAGCAGGACACCAGTCATCCATGCACATCACAACCGTCCATATTCAACCATCCATCATCTGTGTAGGGCTGGCCAAGGTGGACACCACTATGTACAACGTGCAGCAAGGATGGACGTCCACCAGCCTCACACGTGCCAGATCAACCAGGTGGGCCACACAGCAGTCCAGCTGCAGCTGCTCAGCGTGCAATCCAATCTCCACCAGCTGCCGGACGTCCATTCACATCAATGGCCAGCGCTGTGGACCCCACATGCCATCCACGTCTGATCATCTCAGCCGCTCATGGCTGCATCATCCATTCAGCCATCCAGTTCTGCTCACACGTGTAACACAAGTGCTGCATCCAGGGCATCCAATCAATGGCCAGCACACCAGTCTTCAACCTCCATCAACACGTGCATCCTGCAAGAAGAAAAAGATGATCAGCCGTCCATCAATCATCCAGGCCCACCTTCATCTTCAATTAACGTCCATCAGATCCAAGCTCCAGCTGATCTCCACCGTCCATATCATGAAATCCATCTCCAGCTACATCATCCACGTCCATCTTCAACATCCAGCAGGTGGACCGCTCCATCTCCCTCTCACCCTCTCACACGTGCAGCAGATGGCACCCCACAGCAGCCCAAAAATCTGGCTGTCCATTGAGGGCAGACCCACCTCAATCACTGTTCATCAGCACAGCCATCCATCCATCAAACGTGCTGATGGATCAGCATGCAATCTACTGTCCAGCAGAGAGGTGGACCCACCTTCATTTCCAACTGTCCAAGCATCCAGCACCGTGCAGAGCACACCGTCCATCAGCAAGCACGTCATCAACTTCAGCAGGCCCCACCTTGCACGTGCAGCTGAACCAGCGTAGCCGTCCATCATCAAGGCCAGACCGTCCAGCAGCAATCAGCAATGGACAACTGATCTCAGCACGTCCCACCATTTGACGGCCAGCAACAGTCCTTCCATGCCAGCTCCAACACGTGCCAACTCATCCTGCAGAGGACGTCTCCAACAGCAGCAATGGAGGAGATCTTCCACCGTCCATGAACAGCAGCGATGGAGATGATCTCTCCAACGTCCATCCAGCAGCCAAGCATGGAGACCCTCCTCACGTTTGAGGAAGAGTAGCCACTGGCAGCTCTTCAAATCGTCTCCAGCCTGCAGACAGCTGTTGGACTTCTTCCTCCAGCACGTGATCATCAAGGGAGTTTCAAATTCTCACACCAGCCGTCCATCATCCAACCATCCAGCAGATTCAACGTCCGTCCAGGCCTCCATCCATCAAGACCGTCCAATAGCTGCCGACTCTCCACATGTGCCAATAACTTAGCAAGTGTGGAGGAGATCTCCACCGTCCAAGCTAGGAACCAGCTCCACGTTCAGCAGGAGGACCCCACCAGCGTCCAATACATCCATTCACGTCCAGCAATGGACGGTTGTCTAAATCTTCTCAACCTTCATCCAACAGCTGTCCAGTGGACCCCACCTCACACCAGCATCAGCATCTCTCTTTCCTATGGCTGCAAGAGAGGAGCTCTCTCTCTCTCTCTCTCTCTCTCTCTCTCTCTCTCTCCCCACACACATGTGTAAGGCTTGGGATGCCACCTCATCATCCAAGCCTCACTCCAAGCCCAAACCTAAAAGAAAAGTTTGCTTTAGGCTTGGAGTGACACCTAGGATTGGAGTACTTTTCTTGCCACATGTCCATCCAAGCCTAACTCCAAGCCCAAACCTAAAAGCAAAGTTTGCTTTGGGCACTCCAAGCCTAACTCCATTCCCAAACCTAAAGAAACTTTTGGTGTGCCACCTAGGCTTGGGAGCTCCTCATAAGGCTATAAAAGAAGCTCCTCTCCCTCTCATTCTCATCAATCCCATTCTCTACAACTCCTCCCTTCTCTTCTTTAGTTTTCTTTCTTTCTTTTGTAGTGTAGAGTAGTGTAGTTTTTCCTTTGTAGAGAATTTAGTCTTCCATTGTAGCATGGTTGGCTAAACCTCTAGCTAAGGCTAGGGGTGAAGCCTTTGAAGAAATTTGCAAGCTTTGGTTCTTTTGGTTCAACATTGGTGTGTGAATGTTGGAGTTTTTTTTGGTTGATTCGTTAGATTATCCACCTCGGCGGACGCTATTGTTGTGCAAGCCCCTTGATCCATCGTCGACTCCGGGCACGTTGGATGCTTGGGATCCCTTGCACACCAATTAGCTAGTTCATGATCGATAAAGTCCCTTGATCCATCGTCGACTCCGGGCACGTTGGATGCTTTGGATTCCCTACGGTCATCGAGCTAGTGCAGGTAAAGTCATCGATCTGTAAAATCCCTTGATCCATTGTAGACTCCGGGCACATTGGATGCTTTGGATTCCCTGCGATCGATAGACGAGATCTTAACGGTTGGATCGGTCAATCAAAGCCTCCTATCTTGTAAGTATGCATTTGATCGTGTGATTTGTGATCTTATCGGTTGACTTGTTGGCAAAGTTGTTGATCTGTACAATTCCTTGATCCATTGTCGACTCCGGGCACAGTGGATGCTTGGAATTCCCTGCGATCAACTAACGAGTGCTTCATGGTCAAATCAATCGGTTCAGATCACCATCTTTTATGAAATATGCAAATGGTTTAACTGTTTTATCTTCCAGTTGGAATGAATCTTTATTCAATTCCAGTTGAGTTATAGTTGGACCAACGAATCGAATCTTGTGAATGAATCAAAGGTGGATCCCTGATGCCTTAGCCCCTTTTCTATTTTTGTCTTTCACCACACACAACTTGCTCCACTCTCGTGGATAAACCAGATTTCATCTCACTCACCTAAACTAATTCCTCTAAGTGTTCTTAACCCCAATCCCTGTGGATCGACCTCGGTCTTACCGAGTATTTTACTACTTCGCTACCTGCACTTGGGTGTGCAATCTTCGGATTGTAGCACTTACCATATAACTTAAAATTATATCAGATGGATGTAAAGAGCACTTTTTTGAATGGAGATTTATAGGAAACATTTATATGAAACAACTCATGGGATTTATTGAAAAGAGTCAGGCAACCAAGGTCTATAAGCTTGTGAAGTCCATCTACAAGCTGAAAGAATCATCGAGATGGTATGAATTTCATGTATGGAAAAGATAATTGTGTATACGTAAAGTGTTTTGAGAAGCACTTCTTGATATCATCTTTATATGTCAATGATATCTTATTAACGTGCAATGATATAGAATGTTGCTCTCAACTAAGGAATGGTTATTATGAAATTTTGAGATGGACCTTGATGAGAACTTTTTCTTGGGGGGGAAAATCACAAGATATTGCTCAAAGAAGTTTTTGAGATTGTTGTAAGCATCTTATATTAAGAAAATTTTAGAACAGTTTAGAATGCACAATTCCAAATCAGTCGAAACTCTAAGGATAAATACTCTAAAGTAAATAAAAGTATGTGTTCCTAGTCTAATATTGAGAAGCAATTTATGCCACGCATACCCTATTCTAGTGTGATAGCAACCCTATGTATGTCATGCTATGTATTTATGTTATGTTGTATGTCATGTGAGTCGATATAAAAGTAATCCGGGCCAAGTACATTGGTAAGCAATTGAGAATTTTTTACTATTTGTGATGAACAAAGGACTACTTGTTGTGTTATTAAGGTGTTGAACTAAGGTGCACCACATGAAAAAATGCTTTAAATCGATGGCTCGTGGCGTCAAAAACTGCCATCACAGTTTACAGTGTCGATTACATGTTTCGACAGTTGTAAGGTTTCGACTTTAGTTCAACAGTTCAGGGGATGGTTGTCGAATGCAAGAGTCATTTTTTTGACTCCCAACATAATTCAACGGCTTAAAGCCGTTGTTCTAGATCTTTAATCGACAGTTATGGGCCACTAACTTATCATTCGATAGCCTATGGCCATTGTTTTGGGGGATTATAAATGAATAGTCGACAGCCTTGAGCCGTCGAATTTTTTGTTTTTATAGAAAAAATATTTGAAAAATAGATTCTCAAGACTACAGCTATGCCTTAGGACTATAGCTATGCCCATAAACCTTTATCTGCAGAAAATACATCCAATTTCCACAAAACCATCCAAATTCTACAAACATGAACTGTTCGAAATATCAGTATCGCATTAGGTATCGCATCCTGGATATATATATATGTGTGTGTGTGTGTGTGTGTGTGTGTGTGTGTGTGTGTGTGAAACATGAACTGTTCGAAATATCAGTATCGCATTACGTATCGCATCCTGGGGATATATATATATATATATGTGTGTGTGTGTGTGTGTGTGTGTGTGTGTGTGTGTGTGGCGCACACACACACACACATATGTATATATATATATATATATATATATATATATATATATATATATATATATCTGTTATCACACGAGATACATCATTTGTATCGGGTAATTTATCTCACTTTTTGGAAAACATGGAGAAACATTGGGAAAATGGTTGAATTTTTCAATGAAACTTCAGGTATTGTTAAAAAAAAACTTTAATATACACTTTTAAATCATAACATCTCAAACAAGAAATGCACATAATAGGTTTCCTTTATATAGAGTCTTAAGCTATGCGTTGTTTGACTGAACTAATGCAACTATATTAAAATTGAATGCATAACATTTAGAGTGTATTTGACAATCATTTCATCAAATGCTCTTAAATACTTTGAAATTAATTTCAATTGACAACTGGTTGAAGGGAAATTTTGGAAAAAAATTAATATTTTAATAATTTTTAATTAAAAATGATTTTTATTTTCCAAAAATTGACAAGAACTTAAAAAATCAGTTGATTAGCTCTCATACATGCTTGGAATGCAACATTGCAAGCAATTTAGGGGAAATTGTAAAATTTCTCCTAAATTTAGCTAGACCATTAGTTGTATATTGATACCAACAATGTAGGCCATCTGATGAGCAAATTTGCCTAATTATCATGCCAAGTGATCTTCATAGTGGACCTACCTTTTTCATTGTAGGGTTGTCCTGATATCATGGCATGTTGGCAGTGCCACAACACAGGTTGTAGTGCTGCTGCCTGAATCCAACATGTAGGATGGAGTCAGAAAAGTAGGAACAATTTTAGGTCTACTTGGGCTTATGAATGCAACAAAACACCAATAGCTTTGGATTCTCTATCATATTGAATTATAATATTTAATATATATCTTAGAATATATGCCACGAAAAGATTTTGGACATTTTGCTCTTGCAATTAGTTTCATAGGCTGGAAACTTAAAATATTTGAAGTATACAAAAAGGCATTTTAAATGAAATCAGGTTTTTGAGAACTGAAAAATGTAACTATCGTTCAGCATAAAATTCAAATTTCACCCACAAAAAGCCTACTTAGATTTTACCCGCATTTTGATGCAAGTAGTGAATTTCTTTTTGCATATAGCCTAGTAAGGAGACCGTGCAACAAAGCTCTGTAGGGCCCATTGTGATGACTGTGTGAAATCCACACCATATATCTGCTCTGCCTATCATGTTAGGATGTGGCACCAAAACAGAGGCAGATCTAAAGCTTGAGAGAGTCACAACACAGGAAGACGTAATATGGGTCACCCACTATGGAAACCATAAGTACCTCTCTCTCTCTCTCTCTCTCTCTCTCTCTCTCTCTCTCTGCATGTAGTCCACACAGTTGCTACAATTTCTCCAATTTTCTCTCCACCTCTCCAACTTCGGCCTTTTCTCTCTTCCATCCTCTTTACACGCCTTGTACATGCCACTTCTTCTAGTGTAAGTCTAAATGACCAGATTGTAATTACATTATCATTATTACTAAGGGAATGGGATACATATTCCAAACCATGTGACTTCAAGTTGAAATTGAAAGGGACTGTAACTGTAATTTGAGGGCTACTTCCTCTTAATGAAGCCTAGAAACAGCATGACATGCCTCCTGTTTAAACTCAACAATCACAATTCAATTCACTTCTGCATCCAAATGCAAAAGAAGCTAAAAGAAAAAAAATTGTATTCCAAACTAAACCAATACATGTCATTGCAGAAATTGGTGTACACACATCTTTATTTTCATCAACATAGGTTATACTAAAAGAGTTACATAGCTTTTAAAATAACTTCAAGAGATCATAACCATGCAGGATTCTTCAAGGGAGTAACAACAGCCTTCACTTGTAAGTAGTTTTGAAGGCTGTAGATGCCCTTTACTCTACCTTGCCCACTCATCTTGTACCCTCCGAAAGGGATTGCTGCATCAAAGATATCATAGCAATTGACCCATACTGTCCCAGCTCTCAATGCACGGGTCAGGGTGTTAGCCGTGTCTAAGCTCTTCGTGAAAACTCCGGCAGCCAGCCCATAGTGAGTGGCATTTGCCCTTCGGATCACTTCATCGAGGTCCCTGTTATCAATGGAAATTTAAGCACAGGAAATGGAAAAAAGAAAACTTGAATAACATGCGAACGAGGAATGCGAATAGCAGATGATTTCTTGCATGTGGAAGATGCATACGACACCAGATCACTCATCTGGTGCAATACAGCATTTATGGGCCATATCCAAAATTTCAGTTCTTTTGGACGATCTTAATAGCATGACTGAACATGACCAGAAATCTTGGGTGTTTTTTCCTCTAATCAAGCAATTAGGGTCATCTGATCAGCCTGAATTTCAGTCATGGGCCACATATCAAGCAGTTAGGATCATCTGATCAGCCTGAATTTTGGGCCATGGATCATATTCGCTGGAGACCACTGGATGAGCAGTCCGGGTCATGTCTGCCACATCACCATGGGAACTCATGTGCATGAAGCCATTTGTGATTAGCATTCCTTCTAGACAGATGTCTCAGACTGTTTTAGTTCTCACTTGAACTTCAGGATGGATTGCACCGGGCCGAAAATCTCCTCTGTTGCTATCAGCATGCTATCCTAATTAACATAAATGGTAAAAACATGGCTCAGTCCTAGGAATATTTCTTTGATATAGGAACCATTGATGGAATGGGCAAAGTGATACCTTGACATCTGAGAAGACAGTAGGCTGAATATAGTATCCTTTGCTGCCAAGTCTTTCACCGCCTGATTCAAGGGTGGCCCCACTTTCAATGCCGGATTTGATGTACTTCATTACCCTTTCTAACTGCAGTGAATCAATCTGGAAATTCAAAAGGGCCACAAAACAGTATCACTAATACGAGCGTGTAGAAAATAGCACTTGATAATCATCAAAGGCAGGACAATAGGTGTAATCACAAATGATCAGGATGAAAATGCACAAATGCAGGTGACGACTTTCCAGCCTCCTAGAATGGTTGTCATACAATTAGAAACCAAACTCTAAATGATCCAAAAAAAAGGGGGGCACAGTAAGAAGATTGATGAAATGAGTGGATGACCGCAAAACAATGGAATGCTAGTAAATGTTGTTAGAATGGATGCCTTTTTATTTATTTATTTATTTATCTTGGTCATGTTGCTCTTTTGTTAATTCTTTTATAATGTAGGGGTATTTCTGCCCTTGCAAGAGTTTAGGTAATAAATAGAAATTAGTCACTACAATGAAAGATTAAGGGTAATGATGAGGACACAAGACCCTTTAAAGTCTATCAACAAAGAAAGCGCGCGCCACAAGCATTTTAACTCGTCGGAGTCAAGTTTTTCTCAGCCGAGGGGAGTTGATGAGGACATAAGACCCTTTAAAGTCTATCAACGAAGAAAGCGCGCGCCACAAGCATCTTCCTTGTGGCTTGGCGACCATTGAAGGAGCATTGAAGACCTTACACACGTGATTAGAACGTATAGAAGACCCCATATTGGGAAGACACGTGTGAAGGTTGAAGGAAGGCCTGACTGGAGGTCGTCAAGCGCTCGACCACAGGTCATCGGGTGCTCGACCACAGGTCATCGGGCGCCTAAAATTCACCTAGTTTGAAGTCAAACTCGCTGGACAGTATCACTGTCTTCGGGCACCCGACCACTAGCCATCGAGCGCCTGACCATTGGTCATTGGGCGCTCGAAATTCACCTAGTTTTATTGTTTTGTCGCTGGACGTATTTGGTCCCCATCGGGTGCCCGACCAACTGGTCACCGGGCGCCCGACCAACTGGTCATCGGGCGCCCGACCACCGCGGGAACTATTTTTTTAGTTTTATTTTACTTAACTTTTGAGTGTATTTTAGTCTTTTGGTTGTTTCTTAATGCTTATTTAAGGGGGTTAAGTCCTAAACTCGAGTTTAGTTGTTGATTAATGAAAAGAAAGCCTTTTGGATTGCCTCCTTCCCCCCCCCCTCTCTCTTAGAACTTCATCTTTTTCCACAATCCTCTTCTTCCCTTTTTTTTCTTATGCCCCTCCAACATTCTTTTAAGGTAAGTTATTCTTCCTTCTTTCTTTATTTCCATTATCTCACAATCGTCGAGCCCTAAATTTGAGAATTGATCTAAAACCCTAGTTTTTCAGATTTTCGATTCCCTAATCCGAGAAATCCTTTGATCTCCCGGACTAGTGAATCCCATTGTTCGATTGGGTTATGACCATGGAAGATCGAGAGGTTCCATCCCTCGCCAGATCCAACCTATGCAATGCTGAACTTCATACTTCGTGGTTGTGATGATGGCCCGCTCTATTGCCTGCCTCTTTTGTTATTCTCTTAGTTTATGATGGTAGATGCTAAATTTTTAGATTATTATTGTTGTTTATTTCCGCTAGATTATATGTGTTCATGAGCATGCATCATAATTAGGGCATCCTGCATCAAATTTAGTATCAGAGATTAAGGTTTGCATGGTTATGTTTAGATCGAGTTACCAAATTAGGGTTTGATGCTTAGGTTTGTTTTAGGAAATTTCCAGATTTAGAAAGTTTCCAATTTTAGAAACTTTTCAATTTTACAAAGTTTCCTAATTTGGAAAATTTTCAGATTTGAGTCACATCATATAAAATTAATTAGTGTTAGTTCATTGTAGTTTAAATTCATCGCATTCATATTGTGAGTCACCTAGTCCGTAGAGTCTCCCTGTAGTGAATGAAGTATAGGTGTTTGAGATCTTCAGGGCCATTAAGTGTTATTGTGTGGCCGTCGAGACCCAATGGAAACCCGAACTCTGATGAGTTAGCCTAATTTAATGGTCACATGGACCCACAAACATTCATTGATTGGCTTGAAGACTTGGACTATTTTTTTGATTGGTATGATATGTCGAATTACAGTCGAGTGAGGTTTGCCAAGTGGAAATTAGAGGGCCAAGCCAAGTCATTTGGGATAGATTTGGAGTGACGAATTGATAGAGTTGGGAGAGCCCTGATCTCACAATGGGACGAGATGAAAGGGCGTTTGAAAGAAAAATATCTTCCCATCTCTTATCGTCAAAAGCCCTTGGCTCAGAAGAGAGTTGCCCGACCTTCCCGTCCAAACATAGAACCAATATTGTCCCCTCCTTGTAAAGTGGTCCAACCCATCATTAAGGAAATCTCGACTTATGAACAATTTGAGTGTTTAACACCAATTATATTTCCTTGGAAGCGAGATAATACATTGGTGAATGGCCAGTTGGAAGAATCCAATCAGGTTGTTTATGAAGTGGAAGAGTATGTGCCTAACGTCTGTAGTGAGGAAATGGAAGAAATTGAGGAATCACTCATCATCTTTGATGATGCAGAAGTGTGTGCTAGTGATGAAAAGGTCGAAGATTTTGAGACCGCGCCACTTCCAGGTGTCATGTGTGATTTGATTGATGCAATCTCCCAATCTACGTCTCTTACCATGGTGAACACAAATGAAATTGAAGAAGAGACTAGTGAGGATATGATGGTAGACACCCACATGACTTGTGATATCCCACCAGATGATTTATGGGATAAATTTTCACTCAAATGGGACATTCAACACACAATCGATCTTGTCCCTGGATCAATCCTGTCAAGCTTTCCTCCATACCAGGTGAACCCCACAGAAAATACAGAAATGCAGCGTCAATTTGATAAACTTCTCGGGGAAGAATTCAATAAGGAAAGTTTAAGTTAGAGTTTTGTTTTGTGTGTCAAGCCTACCCTTTTCACTTTAAAAAACAATGGCACATGTGGGCATATACTGGCCGTCCACAAAGCCTCGGTCAAGTGTCACGCTACCTTGTGACGTATTCACTTCATGGTGGATATGATGACCAGAATCCCTGTTCTGCATCTTGATGACATTTTGGACATAATGGCTGATGCCAAGATCTGCTCAAGACTTGGTATTAATAGTGTGTGTTCTCAAGTGTTGGGATATCTGAAAATCTTCATTGTTTATAATACTTATAATGAGAATCAACACCTCTATCAGTTACAACGGACTCATGGAATCTTAAAGAATAATAAGTTATGTGTTACCCATGGGAAGTGTCCTTTTATTACAGTTTTTTAAGTTCTAGATCATAGGGTTGTTTATTTTCATAGGATTGTTTATTTCGAGTCTGTTGCTTTTTTAGAGCATCCTTTAGTTTCACCCATGTCTGTCACCTAGAGGTCTTCAGAGTCAGCCAATGCATTTGCATGACACATTCATGAATTACATACATATATTAGACAACGGATTAATAAAAGCAATGATAGTTATAAATATTCAGTTGACTCTCATTGTAGATCACAAGATTTTAAGGAAGGAGACCATGTAATGGTGATGATAAGGTCAGAGCGGTTCTCATAGGGCACCGCTAAGAAATTACAAGCGTGTAGTGCTGGACCATTCAAAATAGTACAAAGAATTGGGTCCAACGTGTATCGGATTGACCTCCCACTTGAAATGGGAATTAATACAACGTTTAATGTGGAAGATCTAATCTGTTCCCCTAATCCTACCATTGGTCCTTCTTCCCTTTCATGGCTATTTTATGATTTTGCTTCACAACCCACTACACCCTGTTCCCCACCTATTGATCGCAAAGAGGAAATTGAGGAGGTTGTGGATGAAGAGATAGTTTCCACGAGAGATGGAGGTTTCCAAAGGTATCTTATCAAATGGAAAAATAAACTACTGTCGGACTCTACATGGTTGACAGAAGCGGAGTTGTAGAGTATTGATCCAGATTTGCTAGAGCGCCACAAGAGTTTTAACTTGTGGGAGTTGGGTTTTTCTCACCTGAGGGGAGTTGATGAGGACACAAGACCCTTTAAAGTCTATCAACGAAGAAAGCGCGCGCTACAAGCATCTTTCTTGTGGCTTGGCGACCATTGAAGGAGCATTGAAGACCCTACACACGTGATTGGAACGCATAGAACATCCCACATTGGGAAGACACGTGTAAAGGTTGAAGGAAGGCTTGACTGGAGGTCGTCGGGCGCCCGACCACAGGTCATCGAGCACCTGAAATTCACCCAGTTTGAAGTTGAACTCAGTTGGACAGTTTCACTGTCTTCTGGCGCCCGACCATTGGTCACCGGGAGCCCGAAATTCACCCAGTTTTATTGGTTTGTCGTTGCACGTATTTGGTCCCCATCGGGCGCTCGACCAACTGGTCACCGGGCACCCGACCACCGCGCGAACTATTTTTTTAGTTTTATTTTACTTAACTGTTGAGGGTATTTTAGTCTTTTAGTTGTTTCTTAATGCTTATTTAAGGGGGTTAAGCCCTAAACTCGAGTTTAGTTGTTGATTAATGAAAAGAAAGCCTTTTGGGTTGCCTCCTTCCTCTCTCTCTCTCTCTCTCTCTTGGAACTTCATCTTCTTCTTCAATCATCTTCTTCCCTTTTCTTCTTATGCCCCTCCAACATTCTTCTAAGGTAAGTTATTCTTCTTTCTTTCTCTATTTCCATTATCTTACAATCGTCGAGCCCTAAATCTGAGAATTGATCCAAAACCCTAGTTTTTCAGATTTCCGATTCCCTAATCTGAGAAATCCTTTGATCTCCTGGACTAGTGAATCCCATTGTTCGATTGGGTTATGACCGTGCAAGACCGGGAGGTTCCATCCCTTGCCGGATCCAACCTATGCAATACTTGAACTTCAGACTTCGTGGTTGTGATGATGGCCCGCTCCATTGCATAACTCTTTTGTGATTCTCTTAGTTTATGATGGTAGATGCTAAATTTTTAGATTGTTATTGTTGTTTATTTCCGCTGGATTATATGTGTTCATGAGCATGCATCATAATTAGGGCATCCTGCATCAGGTAACATTACAAAACTAATCATCCTTTTCTTCTTGTCTATTTTATCTTCTTCTCGCACTCCTTCGAACCTTTCTTTCTAGGGCTGTTAGGGCATCCAATGGACCTGACTGTATTTTAACGGGTCCGTGTGCAATTTCTCAGACCCATTTAGAAAATGGGTCAGGTTCAAGTCTGCCATTTTGGACCCTATTACAAAACCAAGTCTACTAGGGCTGTCCAAGGTTAATGTGTTTTCTTGGTTGGTGGTAAAGGTTGTGAGCAAGTTTATGGTGCTCACTATGGACAACTTGCAGAAAAGACCTGTTAATCCCCAACATATGCATTGTGCATCTTTGGGATGTGGATCCAGTGGACAATATTTGTGCATTGAGTCTTTGCTAGAGCCATTTGGGAATGTTTCTTCAACAATGTGTTCTTGTACAAAAGAAGGGAGAGAATTTTTCTAATTTACCTGAGGACCTTGTTCCACACCCTTCTTGAAAGGATCACCAACAACACGTTTCAAAGCAAGGTTTTTTGCTTTCTCTACAAATTCGTCATAAACACGTTCATGTACAAACGTACGAGACCCAGCACAACAACATTGTCCCTGTACACAAATGAGACTTAGTTTTCAATAAAATCATTCTCCATGAAATCCAGAAAATTTCTATATGTCGAATTGATTAGACACACCTGATTAAAAAACAGAGCAGAGTGTGCAAGCTTTACAGCTTGATCAACATCAGCATCCTCACATACAATGAAAGGAGATTTCCCTCCAAGCTCTAATGTCACGGGCTTGAGATTGCTTTTGGCAGACATTTCAAGGATGATTTTACCAGTAGCAGTAGATCCTGTGAATGCAATCTGCAAAGAAAGTAAAAAGAAGGGTGTGAGACAAGGATTAACGTTGGCAGGAAATGTAGAAAGCACAGTAGTTGAAATTTTTTGGGTGTTTTTATGTTGTTAGATGTCAATGGATCAGGCTTGGGTTATTTCATGCTTGGATTTTAAACTTATCAGGCCTGCAGTATAATTTCTGAGGTAGTATAGATACACAATTAAGCAAAACGTCATTTTTTACTCGACAAACTACTTATCTTGTACCCTTTTTTTCTAGGCCTGATAATTAGAGAGAATTTGGAGATTTCTTGAATGGTTTTCGATATATTGCATTACCCCAATCAGGGTTTCTTATAGAGATACATCATCATATACAAGGAAGGTAATAAATATGACATCTATCATGACCAACAACTGTATCTTGTGCCCAACTTCCTTGATCAAGAATATTTATCTAGTTGTCTCCACCAAGCTAGCTCGTCTTCCAAAAGACTTCCCAAAACTTCTTTCCATGCAGTCATTGGATTCTCTTTTCTGTTTACATGCAGACCGCTGGTTACCTGTCCATTTGCATGTTATCAATCAGACAATTAAGATCACTGATGGAGGAGATTTTCGGGCATGGCTCATTTATGGCAGAACCAACCAAGATGGATGGTCTGGCCAACACAGATGAATGATCTGGATCTTTGAAAGGTGGCATCTGCTTGTATCTTTTTTACTGAACAAAAATCAACATTTTTGTTCAGCCCATAGAGGCACAAAGAGTGAAGGGAAGCAGCTGCATATTCAGGTGTGAGATATCTTTGAAGTCTTAGATTATCTTACATGAATGACAAAAATTCTATGAAATTCCCCTTTAATGGAACAATGTGGTCTTAGTGGTACATAGCATTTGTGTTCTATCCACACTGTCGCCACCAATTGACAATCCAGATCTCCAAAGACAAAATTTTTTTGAAGGGTACTGAGACATCTCTATTCATAGATAAAGTTTTCTATAGATTCAAATATTTTTCAGATTTAATATATTCTCAAATAATCTATTTTGGCAATGGTAGGATGAGGCCTTTATGATAATAACATTAGGCTTTAGAGATTTTTTCAGGTTAGCATAAATATGGTTTTTCAAAGAGTTATAACTCTAGACATACTTCTTTTTTATATTTATTAAGAATTTACACTTAGAACAGAGCGAAAGTGTATAATTCATTATTTGTTTCCCTTGAATATTTGTGCTTCTACCTTTAATTCATCTACATACATTCTCTCATTCCTTTCATTACATTAGATTTAGGCCCATAGACCAATCACATGGTAGCTTTTCAGATGAACAGCACGGAACAGTTTGATCATCATACACATTTGCCAGAAGTATGGTTAGGACAGAACAGCACGGAACTTCTATTACATGCAGGTCCTAGTAGCATTTCCTGTTGTTTTTTTCTCAAAACTACTTAAGATTACTTTCAATCAATGTTTCTGAAAAGAACCAGAAGTTGAACCACATAAGCAGCTAGTTCACTCCAAACCGCTTCAATTGCCGACCAGACTGGTTTGAACAGCGACATCGTAAATAACATAAAATTAATTTTTACTACAATTATCTACCCAAATTGGTTCAGCCACCTGGTTTTACTGATCCAACTGCCAGTTTGTTTCGGATTTTACAGTTTCCAAAAAAGAACTCTAGTCTCAGAATTCAGCAACAACCAAGCCAAAACACCTCAGGCTCACACCAAACATAACCTTAGGGCTTAAACAATAGCCTATATACATTAAAACAGAAGAAAAATCCAATAAACCAAAAGATGAACACCAAATTGACTAAATACCAGCGGCTCCCTGCTCTACTTAGATGATTCTTCTGTCCCAAATGACCAAATAGAATCTAGATTCCCAACCTGTGGTCTCAAATTCATTGCACTACCTTTTGATACGAGCGTCCATTAGAGAGTCTGCATGTCCTTCCCTAATCTATAGACCGCTTTAGTTCATAGGCCACTGAGTTGTTCGGAACTTGCTTGCTTTACGCCTAGAGGCAAATTTTATAGCCTCTTCATTTATTTTTATTTTACCTGGATCTGTTCTCCACCGTACATCATTCCCCACCTTAATGCTTGATCCACTATCCTTACAAGGCATGTTTCATGGAATAGAATCAATTTCTCAATCTCAGTGTCACTATCATTACAAGGTTCGAAGCCGGAAATTTCAGCTGTATTAATTGAAACAATGTTTCAAATTAGTGCTGATCTTTTGTTTCTTAATAAAAACATTTTAACTCAGATAACCCAAGAAATATTCAAACATATTCCAATGCTCATTCCACACAAGTTAAAGAACTCAAAACAAGTTACTCTACTAAAATACCTTATCCACATCCATGTGAGTGGCAAGAGCTGCCCCAACGGCTGCACCATGTCCACAAACCACATTCAGAACTCCAGCAGGAAGACCAGCCTGCAATAAAGAAGTAACATAAGAATGGCTGTGGAAGAAAACAATAAAAAAAAAAATGAAAAAAATAAATGCATTAGCTTTTCTTCAGCATCTGCATAAAATTTTGCATTCAAATTCAAATAAAGCAAAGACACAAACACAAACCAACATTTAAAAGCTACTTGAAAGCAGCTTTTTTAGACCAAGAAATAAGTAATATATCTTGCTGAAACTACATCAATATCAATCCACCAAACTGGGAAGATAGAAAAAATGCTCTGATTGAGCTGAACCGGATAGGATGTACACAGTTTTCCATTGTGAAACTAGTATGTGAATTGCATGTGTGTGGAGATAGGTGGACGGGTGACTGAGCTAAGAGGACCTGTGAAGTGATTGGAGAGAGAGCCACATTTTCAGTGTTTGCCATTCATCTGGTTAACCCCAGAACAACACCCACCCGCACACACATACAACAGTACAGTTGAACTTTTGGAAAACTGTCCCATGTGAGTCTCTAAGAGTATAAGATTTCTCATACCTATGGTTTGTGTTAACTATTAATCTTTTCTGGTGTTCTTTTTTTTTATTTATTAAAAGATAATGTAATTAAGCATATCTGGGAATAGTTGCTTCATTTTCTCTTCAGAGTGTTACTGATCGGTTGTGCTAAAAGCTTGAGCTGTTAGGGAACGGTAGAACAATGTATATCAGGGGGTTTTCTGATGCCTCCAACACCTTCCCTCACGTGAGAGCACTATATTGGGCTCCACATGTGATACTCTGGGCTTAGATAACACCGGATTCCCATAATACCGAATTTGCAAACCCCGGGACTTGAACATCGGATGTCCTGCTCTGATACCATGTTACTGACCGGTTGTGCTAAAAGGTCGAGCTGTTAGGGAAGGGTAGAACAATGTATATCAGGGGGTTTGCTGGTGCCTCCAACACAGAGAACAAACATAGGGACATTGTGTTATTTTGGGTGTCAGCTGTAAATTTTATGCAAGCTAAAGAACGTATCTCCTTTGGGAATTTTGCTTGAATTGCATATGGTTTATTTCAACTTTATTGCAGGAATTTAACCATATTAACTGGAAATTGAATTATAGTTGTTGCAATAACTGTTTCTAATCACTAGAAAACCATTTCTAGTAGTTGGAAATTGGAAAATTCTAGTCGATTCTCAGTTTGGAAGACTGAAGTCCACATTAATCTTCTCATTGGAATTGGTGGCTTATGTATTAGAGTTTTAATCCTGTGGCAATAGATCAGGGCCTCCAAAATGAAGATCGATCTGCATCATCAAACCTAATTGGGGCAGCACAAGTGATCAACATTTGAAACAATATTCCTACTCTATGCAACCTGTCAAGTAAAACAACAATATTACAAGGATCCCTTCACTGGGGAATAGAGATTCTTCCTTCTGCTTTTGTTATTGAATCAACTGAAAGTCTTTCATTTTTTTTTTTCCACCTATGGTGCCATCTAGTCAAAGCTGTTATTAGGACAGCAACTACTTGATGCTAACACAAAAAATGTGAATAAATTGAAGTGATAACATAAATTTGATTTATAAATTCTATTGAGAATATAAAATCTATACTACTATAAAAAGAGCGATTCAACGCATTCTTAAATTCTGAATTTAACCCTATGGCTATAGTATGTATATGTACCATTTCAGGGTGTTTTAGTAAACTCATAAACACTTCTACAAAGCTTATTCTATACTTTCGTGTATGGGCCCAACCGTGATGTAGGCCCTACATCCACCCCAACTATAAGGTGCACCCCTTTAAGTTCAGCAAATATCCCAAACATTGAATCATTCTGAAAGATGCATCACACCGTAGGGAGCCATTGGAAAAGGAAAATCCACCACTAAAACCGTCAGATTGTGTGCAAGGCTTACTGTATTTTCCATATGACATCCAGTTCATTCACAAAATGCGCCCCACCAAGATGAATGAACAACCCAAAAATCAACTCATTCCTAAACTCAGGTTGACCACACAAAGTGATGTAGAGGTTTTAGTCATGATTTTGCATGGTATGGCCCACCTGAGTTTTGCATCCACCCAAGTTTTGGGCTTGAAGGAGAATATGAGAGTGCTCGCATGATGGATGGATTAGATTTCCTACACACATCACAGTAGGGCCCACCCATAAAATTGTAGATAACCCTATATTATCTTTATAATTAAAATTTCTAAGAAAATATTTAGTATCCAATATTTTGAAATTATTCAATTTAAATGTTGTAAAGTCTTGGTACCTCTTAATAGATTTAACTTTAATTATTGTGCAATATTTTAAATATTTAGTTAAATTTTGTACATTGTTAAATATTATAAATAACAGGCAATGTTTTAAATATTTAACTATATATTTCTCTTTTGATAAAACATTAATTTGTACCATTTGTACTATTATGGTTTTAATTAAATATTTTACTTATAAAAATAAGTAAATTAAATTAAAGATATTTTATTGAATTTCCCTAATAAACATTTTAATCAATTTTAAATTATTATTTTTTTAATGAAATTTATGAAAACCATGTACAGTTGGCTAGTTTCAGTGAACATAAATCTTCCTATGATAATTACTGAATATTACTGCAACTGATTCACATTTATAAATGATGATACAATCACTATTAATGCGTAGTGATTGCGAACGATGGCTGACAGTATAGTGGGAAATATTTCATATAAAAAACTTAGAATTCATGCTAATACAAAAGAAAATAAAAGATATTCCTTGAAGAAAATAAAGATATTCCTTACTCCTTACACCCACCTCATATGATAGTTTTGACACATATAGGGCAGATAGAGGTGTCTGCTCAGAAGTCTTCAGAACAATAGTATTTCCACATGCCAATGCCGGACCAATCTTCCAACCGTATATGAGAAGTGGGAAATTCCATGGAATAATCTGCCCAGCAACACCAATTGGTTCATGAAGGGTTTGCACATGGTATGGCCCATCAGCTGGAACAGTGAGACCATGAATCTTATCTGCCCAACCTGGAGAATTTTCCAATGAAACCTTAGAGCTACATCAGTTTCATCCAATCACTCCAAAGAAAACATTCAGATATAGGGCCTGTTTGGATGGTGAATTACAATTGTAATGAATCGTAAAAGGTAAAAGGATTATAAATTACAATACCTGTCTCCTGGTCAACAAGTAATTTGACCGAGAATTCCCATGGTTGGATAGGTGTGGTAAAAGTGAATGATGATGATAATTCTATTTATTGAAATTTCAAATCAATAAGAAAAATATACTGATTCCTGTGTTTGGATAGGAGATTTCTACTATAATGTATTGTGAATTTGTAATGATTATAAATTCCTTGTCTCCTGTTACATCTGCATTTGACCACTAAATCACCTGCTTGAACAAACAGTGTAAAATCACAATGATGGCACTTTTACATTACAATACTGTCGTAATTCGCTATCCACACAGACCCTAAGTGAGATCATGGGCTAGTTTTTTTTTTTTACCCTTACCAGCAAAGTATCGAATCAAGCGTGTCAGCAAAGGAATTTCAACCTCAACAGCCTGTGAATAAGGCTTCCCATTGTCCCATGTCTCGAGTGCTGCAATTTCATCATTGTGCTTCTCAATTAAATCCGCAAAACGGTAAAGTATCTTTGATCTTTCCTGGATATTCACATATAAAATGGCTTCACATACTATCCAAGATTGCATTTTCCAACATAAAGTAAGAAAAAGAAGTCGAGTATCGTTACATATGAGGTCATCTTTGGCCATGGTCCCTCATCAAATGCTTTGCGAGCAGCAGAGACAGCCCGGTTGACGTCTTCCAAATCACCTTCAGCAACATGAGCAATCACCTCTCCTGTTCTAGGGTCCAAGGTCGGAAAGGTTTTTCCTGAGGCCAAAGGAAGTTCTTGATTCGAGTTTCATTAAACCATGCCTTGAAGGAATGCAAACTAGGGGCTGTTTGGATGATTGTAAGTTCTGTAAGTGGAAAGTGACTTACAGGTAAGTCACTTACTGGTGTTGTTTGAGAGAGGAAATTCAACTGTAAGTCACAGCCTGTAAAGAAAAACCAAGAAGTCACTTCCCTCTAAGAAAGTCACTTTCAGGTAAAAGTCACAACTTAAAAACTTAGAAGCATCCAAACGACATTTAATGGAGGGGCATAATCAGTGAGACGCTTCATTGGCAGAAGGCCACTGAAAGCACTCCACAGCAGATTGTGAAAGCTTCTGGTCATCTGGTGCAGAGTCAATTAATCCATCATGCTCATATATGGATGTGAACCAAGACCCATATAAGGTAAACAGCTCCACATTTGCTGAAAAATAGGATGGTGATATACCATACGACGGGAACACAGATATCGATATACCGTCTGACCTGCTGAGACAATGTGAAGAGTTTGGAAGAAATCTAGCACTTGAAGATATGCCTGATCAGACATCACAGAGTTACCAAAAGAAAGCAATATTCTTGTTAATGAGTTGAAGGACAGACCTGATGCTGAATCTACAAATTGCCCATTGATTAGTAGCTGGGTATGCTCTACTTGAACAGGCGGTGTTATCGGTTCTTCAGCTGCACCAGCGGTGGCGAATCTACGGATGCCTCTAGAATTTCTGCCTGAAGTTTGTTTGACAGCACAGATTTTGTAAATAGAACTGCCACAATGAGAATCAGAAGATGACTAGAGTTTTGAGTGGCAAGCATCCAAACAGTTGAAAGATTCATCCAATTCTACAAGAAAGCCTCCAGTGAAAATTGAATACAATCTTCATATTTTTCACCATTTTTGCATTTGCTGTTGGTTTCAGGAAAAATCATTTGAGATTACATTTTGGTGAATGTTTTTCTTTCTTCAAATTCCAGAGAGAAGTGCTAATTCCAGTCACTGAATGTTTAAGAGCCAAACAGAACACAAAGGCATTTGGGATACAGGACATATACAAGGCAGTCCCTACAGTGCATGCATCCTACCTAAAACTAGGCCTTCCCAGTGCCCCCACAAATAAGTAAGCAAGGAATGTAGTAAATGCCCCCACTATGGTTTTGATCTGTCTTGAACTGTATTTTCTTCCTAGGGAAGAAGAAGTTGTGAAGGGCAGCTTCTTCAAGCCCTTTTTTATAGTCTCATTGGAGAGTTTGCTAAAGATTGTAAGGTGCAGAAGATCTAGAAACATCCTTGTGCATCCACATCAAGAATTCTATAACTTCTGAATTAGTTAAGTTTTTATAATTTGTTTGTTTGATCTTCATTATTGATGTATAGATCAGTTCGTTCTTATGCAATTAAATTCCTAATGCCCCATAGATCGGTTTGTACTATAATTTTAATTTGTCTTGAATTGTATTGATAAAATTCTATGATGCTTTGACTTTTGAGGGAAGTTGTGGTGGGCAACTTCTTGAAGCCTTTCTCTATAAACTACGGTGTTGGTCCCCTCACCAATACGTACAAAAATGTAGTTGCATTAAGGGGTTTGCTAAAGAGTGTAAGGTGCAGAAGATATAGAAACACTGCATCCACATCAAGAATTTTATGACTTCCCAATCAGGTATGTTTTTACAGTTTCTTTGTTTGATCTTCATTATTAATGTATAGATCAGTCTGTTTTTATGCAATTAAGTCTGTCACAGTCCAGTCCCTACTCATGGCTCGGTGGTAGACTCACGAGAGTTTCAACACAAAGGTCACGGGTTCGAGTACCCATTGTGGTGTGTGGGTGAAGAAAAAATAAAAATAAAAATTCTCCCAATGCCCCCACTCATCAGGCAAGTAAGATAGTGAATGCGGATAGCTGGTCATCAGTTTCCTAACCATCTGTATCTTTCCGCCTCTGTAGCCCACAGATAAACGGACTGGGATGGTTTTTCAGTGCTAAGAAACATCACTGTCCGGACTTGAGATTTGGGACCATGGAATGGATGCCCCACATCCTGCACACAATACAACTCCTCCTTTACCAAATGGGCATCCCATTTTATCGTTTCTACCTACAATTTTGGAGAGCCCCAACAGTGTACAAAATATTGGAAGTTCCTGTGGTAAGAAGCTATGTGGGGCCCACACAGATGCCCGTGACAAATCCACTCCATCCATCAGTTTTGAAAGATAACAATAGGACAGGAGAACAAAAATCAGGCAGATCCAAAACTCAGGTCACACGAAACAGTGGGAATTGAAGAATGCCTACCACATGAAACGTTGTGGGGGCCACAGAATTTGTATCTACAGTTTATCTGAGTGGTAATAACCCTATGAACGGTTTGGATGGCATATAAGCAGCATGACCGGCTCCTGGAAGGTTTCAACGGTTGACGTTTGCTTACTATTTTGTGTGGTTTGTCCTACGTGAGTTTTGAATCTGCCTGATTTTTGGACCCCTATCCTAAGCTGATGAACGGAGTGGATTTGTCACGGGCATCTCTGTGGGCCCCATGTAGCTTCCGACCCGAGGAACTTCCTGCGGCCGGGACACAGGCAAGTCGCTGGGGCCGACGGCGCGACGCGGATTGCGTCCGACCCTGGTCGTAACCTTGAGCGTGCGACCAGATCTGTGTGGGGTCCCACAATGAAGTATCTGTTTATCCAAGCCGTCCATCCATTTTCTAAAATCATGTTAAGTCACGAAACCAAAATTGAGGCAGATCCAACGCTGTATTAGACCACATCAGAGATGATTCTTGCATTTAATGCAACCAAAATCATGCTTCTTGATGATTCCAACCATTCGATCAATAACACGAGAAATGGACAACCAAGATGAAGCAGAGAAACAAAATAGCTCCTATCATCATCTTCAAGTATCTATTTAAATGGCCCCACCATCCATTGCTTATGATTCCAAAGAAGCACTTCCGTGTCATCACACGGAATCATCTGAATTCTAGCTCGTTAAAAGATGATGGTTGTAACAAAATGGCCTACTTTCAAGTGGTTTGATCATCAGATGAATGTTTTTCTTTCTTCACCATGACTTGACCCAGTTGTATGAATGAATGGACTGTCCAAACCAACCATTTTTTCTTGAGAAGGTCCTAAGTCCAACAGGTCATACCATAACTTAAGGTTCATCCAATGAAATAACTTCCAACCTATCATCTTCATGCAATATCCAACCCTTCTAATCGGTTTGTCCCACCATGAGGATTACATTTTGTCAAAATCAGCCCGTCTGATGATCATGTGGGCCACCACATAGAAAACAACATGTAGAAATTGATTAGCAACAAAATACAAGTGGGGTCCACTTGATGAGCGGATGTGGTTGGTTTCTTTATTAGTAGTCTTTTCATGATGCAGAAAACCCATTGGATGGGTTGGATGTTGCACGCACATGAAAGGTGCGAAGTGATGCAACTCTAACAGGTTGTCTATTCCTTAGAATTCAAAATCTCTTCCTTTCCTTTTCTTAAATTTTTTTTTTTTTTTTAAAGTCTGAAAATTCAACTAAGAGAAAAGAATCTATTCACATAATCAACTGAAAAAAAAAAAAAAAAATACTAATCAGAAGTCCAAAACAATACGAAAGAAATAATAATAATTTCAACTTGAATCTCGATTCGCATTCAAAATTTCCTTTTCATTCTTCTAAATTCAAATCAGAAAAAAAAGAACCCATTTACATCTACTTAAAGTGAAAAGAAATTCAATTAACTAAAAGAAGAGAAAATAGTGAATACCTTGAAGCAGCAGAGCTGCTGCTGAAGGAGAAGAGAAAGATTGAGAAAGGAGGGATGAGATCCTTCTAGCCGCCATGTATGGTCGGTGGATGGAGGATCAACCGCTTGTTTTGGCGTACTGCTAGCTCTGAAAATCAACCCAGAAAAAGGGAAAAAAAAAAATCAAACTACAAAAGGAATCAATCTCTCTCTCTCTCTCTCTCTCTCTCTCATTTATAGACTTGGGATCTTTTGGGAGCGTGAATCAGTGTAAATCACTGGTAATATATGTGCTTGGGAGGAGTGTATTTGATGTGAACTGAGATCCTATTCACATCAAATAATATCTATAGATATTTTCTTTTTTTAAAAAACCTCAGTAAAACTGTAAAACCATATTGTAATTTCATTCACATTAATTCTACTTACCATCGTCGATGCACAGGTCATATCTCCTGCTCTTCTAAATGCAGGCTGCCAAACACAATTTGTTGATTCAACTATAAGGACACGAACATAGGCTATAAAATACAACTGATTATTCCAATTCACATAGGATTCCATGATTAGCAATGTATACGAATAAATATCAATACAAGCTCTGCAAATAAGTTCCCCAACAAGGAAAGTGAAAAATCTGAGGGAGTTATTTTATACTTTGATAAGGAACAGCATATTCGTCCAACATTCACTCAATCCATCAATTTATCCAACTCATGTTAGGTTGAGATTCCAAAAAATTGAGGCAGATACAAAACTCAGGCAGGCCAAATCACTGAGAAACAGTGGGTATTGGAAGCTTGGGTCCCTCGGAAGTTTTGGATCAGGCTAATATGTGTGTTTTCCCTTAATCTTAGTGAGAATCACCTTATTATCAGGTTAGATGGTATGTAAACATCATAGTATAGCGTAAATAATGCATCCACCTAAGTTTTAGGAACTACCTCATTTTTGGAATCACACCCTAACATGAGGGAGAAACTGATGGATAGAGTGGATGTTAAGACATGCAGCTTAATGGATCCACTTGGATAGTGACCCCTCCACTATTGAGCTTGGTACTAGTCCATGGTGTAAAACTTGTGTCGGCACCATCATAATGTATGTGCCTTATGTTGTAAATCCAGTCAGCGGAAGCAACGAAGAAGATCAAACCATCACCATACAGCCACATAAGCAATTAACGCAAAAGCATACGAATTTTACATAGCAAACCTTTGCAGGAAAAAATCATGGCACAAAGCGACACCTCCACTATGAATCTCAGATGATTACAGAGCTAATCTACCCAAGTAGATCCAAAAGATGAACAAAAACTCTCAAACCTCTCTCTCCCAAAACCTTAATCTCGTTTAGATCACCTAGATATTGCTTAACAACATGTCTTACACAATTAAGAAACATTTTGATAGAAGAAAATCCAGAATTAGAAACTTGTAGCGCGAAACCACGCGATGATTTCAAATCCCGCATGTCGGCTGACCGGTCGCCGACCGACCAAAACAGTCCAGCGAGCTTCTGTCTTAAATTCGTCGGTTAACCGGTCGCCGACCGACCAAAACAGTCCAGCGAGCTTCTGCCTAAATTCAGCCTGTCTGCCTCATAATATGACCGGTCGGAGCCTACAGTAGACCGATCGGCCGATCAGTCTAAGACCCTCCAGAAGCCTGTCCAGCCCCTTATGCATTGCTGTCCATTGGCCAATTAGTCGGCCGACCGCTTGGTAGACTCTGATCTTGCACAGTATTGAGGCCTTCACAACACCTTATCCACTGTCCATTCATTTTGTGAGCTCATTTTAGGACACCCACCATTAAAAAAACTCCTAAGGCCAACTATAATGCTTATTTGCCATCCAAGTTGCTGATCTGGCCACTAAGATATGCACCAAGGGAAAATATAAAAATAAACTTGATCCAAAACTTTTGTTGCTCCAAAAAGTTTTTAATAGTGCGCGTTCAATCACCACTGTTTCCTATGGTGGGGTCCACCTGAGAATTCTAGTCCATGCTGCATGGACTATATAGAGGGGGGGCGGCTTAGCTGTTACCCTTACCATGTCGGGCCACCCTCATGATGGTATTGTATATCCCCGCCGCCCATCTGTTTTCACAGCTCGTTTCCTGCATTTATTCCAAAGTTTAAATATATCCAAATCTCCGCTAGACCACACCACTATAAAAGGCGATGAATAACCATTAAAAGCTCTTTGTAGGCCCCAAAAGTTTTGGATCAAGCTGATATTTGTATTTCCCTTCATCCATATCTGTATCAATGGTTAGATGGAAAATAAACATTACATATTTTCTTCCGGTGAGCCCTGGGAAGTTTTTAATGGCAAGTGTTCATTCACCACTGTTTCCTGTGGTGTGGTCCACCTGAGATTTAGATCTAGTTAAAATTTTGGGATTCACGTCCTAAAATAGGCTGTAAAAACGGATGGACGGCGTTGATATACAATACATTCATCAAGTTGGGCCCCACGGGAAGGGTAATACCCACTAAGGTGTTACTCGTCTAACAGCTAATCCGCTCAGGAGGGTGCTGCACGAACGCTGCATTCCTCTGGCAGTCTTTGTCGCCACCCCTACAAAAGGGTAGGCACTGATTAATCTCACTACTGGGAAAAACGGACGCGGATTAACTACTGACAGGTTGAGTAGCCATCTGGCTACCGAAGTGGCGTCACCAACTTATGTGGAACCCACCGTGATGTATGCGTTGTATCTACACCGTCCATCCATTTGGAGAGATCATTTTAGGACATGAGACAAAGCTAGAGGCAGATCCAAAGCTCAAGTGGACGCACCAAAGAAAACAACGGGGATTGATCTCCTACCATTAAAAACTTATTGGGGGCATAGAAGTCTTCGATCACGCTGATATTTGGGTTTTCCCTTCTTCCATATCTGTGTAAACGTATGAACAGGTTGGATCTCAAATAAACAACATGGTGGGCCCTAGGAAGGTTTCAACGGTCGTGACACTGTCCCCACTGTTTTCTTTGGTGGGATCCACTTGAGATTTGGATCTGCCTCAATATTTGTCTCATGCCCTAAAATGATTTCTCCAAATGAATGGACGGTATAGATACAAAGCATACATCACGGTGGGTCCCACATAAGTTGGTGACGTCACTTCAGCAACGAGATGGCTACTCAATCTGTCAGTAGCTAATCCGCGTCCGGGAAAAACCACTCAAAACTGACGCCATTCACATCACGGGCATCACCCTTTGTTGGCGTTATAGAGAAAATTAGGACAGTTCAACGCTCATGTGGTACACTCACATGGCCCACTTGAGTTTTAGAATAATGTTTTTTATTTTATTTTATTATAATTCTTTCACCCCCCCACAGGGCAAATCAGATGAATGGATTGGATAGTATACAAACACCAGAGTTGGTCATACACAAAACTGATGGCATGTGTTTTATGAGAGCGGATTAGGTGAGACGTTGGATCATCCCGGATATTGGATACATACATCAAGGTGGGCCCACGGTAAGGATTGCATTGTCTTTGGTGAGTCGTAGGTCTCACCTAACCCGCGTGTGTATTTTCAACAATTCTTTCACCCCAACGAGGGAAATCAGATGAGTGGAGTGTATAGTAGACGAACACCATAGTAGGGTCCTACACAAAACTGATGGCATGTGTTTTGTGGGAGCGGATTAGGTGAGACCCCGGACTCACCCTGAATACTGAATACATACATTCAGGTGGACCCCATGGTAAGGGCACCACTATCTTTGGTGAGTCTTGGGTCCGCACCTAATCTGCTCCTGCCTTTGTCCAAACTGTTTCCCACTTGAGTTTTAGAATACTGTCATTTTTTATAATTCTTTCACCCCCATGAGGCAAATCAAATGAATGGATAAGATAGTATACAAACACCGGAGTGGGTCCTACACAAAACTGATGGCATGTGTTTTATGGGAGCGGATTAAGCGAGACGCATGAACTCACCTCGAATACTGAATACATACATCAAGGTGGGCCCCATGGTAAGGGTTGCACTGTCTTTGGTGAATCTTGGGTATCACATAACTCACTCCTACATTTTATCCAAATTGTTTCCCATGAGGTAGCGTACTTGAGTGTTGGACTATCCTGGTTTTTTTTTTTTAGTTTCAATGATTAAAATGAGGGAGCACGTAGCTGATGGATGGTGTTAGGTTTTTCAAAATAAAAGAAAACATTTGTTGGGTTTTCTTCAAATTTTTAAATGGAAATGAGGAGGGTTGTCTTTTGGTGTTTATAGGTATCCATTGCTCTGTGAATGGTGATGTTTTTTTGTAAATGAAATATCCTTTCATTTCAAAATGAAGGGATGCCATTAATGATGAAAGAAAGTCATTAGTGAAGAGACACCATCTTGTAAAGTCATGTTTATATGAAAAGACATGTGCCTTTTCATGAAAAAGACTTTTTAATGTCCCTTGAGAGTTTATATAAACCCATCCTTAGGTTAATCCGAATCACAATACAAATTCAAACATTTCTCTTATTCTTCTTCTCCATTTTCGTTTTGAATGGTTTTTGTAAATCTGCAGTTTTTCAGGCGGTAAACTTGCAAACAGTTTTTCAGGCAGAAAACTGCAAACAGTTTTCATAGGGTAACTTGTAACAGCATAAGAAGTCAGGGGTGTACGCTATGCGGTATTCAATTTTGATAACTGAAACTCACATTTCTTCAGTTTAGGAGAAGATGCTTATTGTATCCCGGAGGCGGATTTGCTGTAACCCTCTTGCAAACTGGTCTAATCACCAATAGGGTGCGACTATCGCCGTAAAGATAGCGACATCGTAACACGCCTTAAGCCTATCTTTAAATAAGTTTTTCTCTTTCTTTCCGCCTCAAATATAGTAATTTTAAGGCGATATATGGTTTCTCCTATGGGTCATCTCGACTTTATTCGAGTAACACTTTTCGACGGCTCAAATTTTCTTCAATAGCAATCGGAGGTGCATCTTTTTCCTCACATCGCTTAAGTTGGATCACATGCTCACTCAAGATCCTCCTTCACCACTATCCAACAATGATACGGTGGAACAAATTCAAAAGTGACAAAAATGAGAGCATAACGACTACCTGTGCAAGGGCCACAGTCTTCAATGCTTTCTGACTCGTTGTATGCTGTTTACCACAAAAAAAAAAGACTGTCAAGGAATTGTGGGAGATGATACTCACTAAATACAAATCAGACGATGAAGGCAACAAAAAATTCCTCATAAGTCGGTTTTTAGAATTTAAAATGTTGGATGAAAGACCTGTCCCTGATTAAGTTCATGAGTTACAGGTCATCATCCAACAGATCATTACCGATGGCATTAATCTTGACTAATCCTTTCAAGTATCTACCATTATAGCCAAACTACCACCTAAATGGAAGGATAATAGAAAATTGCTGAAATAAAGAAAATAAAAAATGTTGTTAGAAGATCTCCTGATGTTTCGTCGAATAGAAGAAGAATCTGAGTTCCATGATAAAAAAGGAAGAACAACAGGAGACTCTGGTTAACATCAACCTAGTCGAAAATAGTGTGAATCAGGAATCGGGGAAGCTACTTTTCAAAAAGGATAATTGGCTCAAACCTAATAATCAAGGTTTGAAAAAGAACACATCCAAGAAAGGTCCATACTTCTTTTGTAAAATTTTTGACCACTTTAAGAAAGATTGCCGAAAATACAAAAAGAAAATGCAAGAAAAGAAACAACAAGTCAATATGATAGAAGACATGAATCTGGCAGCCGTCATCTCTGAGGTTAATATGGTAAGTGAAGATATTAAATGATGGGTAAACTCTAGCGCTACCAGACATGTTTGTAGAAATTGCTACATGTTTAGTTCCTACGAACTAGTGGCGGATGATCAAGAACTATATATGAAAAATGTCTCTACAACTAAAGTTGTAGTAAAGGAGAAGGTACTACTCAGGCTAACTTCCAGAAAAGTCCTGACTCTGAACGATGTGTTGCATATACCGGATATTAGGAGGAATCTTATCTTTACTAGTCTATTAATTAAGTTTGGCTTCAGACTTCTCTTTGAATTCGATAAGTTGATTATGTCTAAAAAAATGAGGTATATGTGGAGAAGGGCAATGTATCCAATGGAATATTCAAGTTAAACCTTATGAATGAAAATTCTTCTTCTGTTTATATGCCTGATTCATATAATGTTTGACATGCTAGATTATGACATATTAGTTACTATAGTATAGAATATATGTTTAGTCTTAATTTAATTCCTAAGTACATAAAACTCAATTGATAAATGCAACATTTGTGTACAATCTAAAATAACTAGGAAACCATTTCCTAAGGTAAAAAGATAACCACAACTCTTAGAACTAGTTTATAGTGACATATGTGAGATGAATGGTTTAATAACACAAGGGGAAAAAAGATATTTCATAACCTTTTATAGATGATTTCTCCCGTTATACCCTAGTATACCTATTGAGAAATGAAGATAAAGTAATAGAAAAGTTCAAGATATATAAGGTAGAAGTAAAGAATCAGTTAGACTGAAAGATTAAAATCATAAGTTCAGATAGGGAAGGTCAATATTTATCCTTAGAATTCTTGGAGTTTTGCAAAACTAATGGTATAATACACCAAATTACAGCTCCCTATTCACCCTAGCAGAATGGTGTAGCAAAACACAAAAATAGATCTCTTATAGACGTGGTAAATTCTATGCTAAATAATGCAGGTCTAAGTTTAGGATTTTGAGGAGAAGCCCTTTTGACTGCCAGTTATATCTCAAATAGGATACCTTACTCTAAGACTCGTAAAACTCCATATGAACTATAGAAGAATAAGATTCTAAACATTTTATAGTTTAAGGTATGGGGTTGTAGAGCTTTAGTTAGGCTTACTGAGCCTAAAAGACTTAAGATGGGGTTGGGATCTCTTAAATGCATTTTTAGGATATGCACAAAATAGTAAGGCTTATAAGTTTTTAGTTGCAGAACCTAATAATGCGATCTCATTAAATACAATAATAAAATCTAGAGATGCTGAGTTTTATGAAAACTCATTCTCTTATATAACTAGAAAAGAGTCAAAATCTCAAGATCCCAGTATAAGTAATAGTACTCAGATACCTCAAGACATTGCTAGTACCAATAAAGAGGACATAGAACCTAAAATGACCAAGATGATTAGGACAAGTACATCTTTCGGACCTGACTTCTATCTTCTACTAATAAAATGAGATAGAGAAAATATAACAAGGAAAAGCATATTGGTATGTAACATTGAAAATGACCCCGTGACTTTAGATGATGCCCTTATATCTTAATATGCTTCTTTTTTATAGGAAGCTATAAATGATGAGATAAATTATATATTGCAAAATAGGACATGAAAATTAGTGGATCTGTCTCCCCAGGATCAAAACTAATAAACTATAAATGGATATTTAAAAGAAAACTAAGATGAAATAGGACAACAGAAATGTTTAAGCCAGATTAGTGGCTAGGAGATTTACACAAAAAGAAGGTATCAATTTTTTCAATACCTATGCTTCAGTAGCAAGAATATCAACTATCAAAATTTTAGTAGTTGCTCTTCATCTATTTATAAGTTAGAAATCCATCAGATGGATGTAAAGACAACTTTTCTAAATGGTGACCTCGATGAAGAGGTATATAAGGAACAACCGAAAGGTTTCATAATTCGAGATAAGAAAAGAAAGTGTATAAATTGATCAAGTCACTATATGGACTTAAACATGCACCTAAACAATGGTATGAAAAGTTCGATCAAGTGGTCACTTCATATGACTTTAAGATTAATAAATCTGACAAATGCGTATATTCAAAATTCTTTGATAATAAATGAGTAATTATATGTCTATATGTAGATGATGTGTTAATCTTTGGTACATGTTTAGAAGTTATAAATGATATTAAAAGATTCATTTCATCTAGTTTTGACATGAAAGATATGGTGAAGCTAATGTGATTTAAGGTATCAAACTATTGAGAAATAAGAATGATATAATTTTATCTCAGACACATTATATTAAAAAAATACTTAGAAAGTTTGATCACTATGATAAGAACTCAGTTTGTACTCCTTTTGATTCTAATATCAAGTTAACTAAGAATGAAGGCCGTAGTGTAGCTTAATTAAAGTATTCCAGTTCGATGGCAAATAAATATTATAGTGGGCCTTAGGAAGTTTTTAACCGTGGGTATTCCACTTGAGATTTGGATCCCTTCATTTTAGGGACCATGTCCTAAAATGAACAAGAAAACCGATGAACGACATGAATATACTACATAAATCAAGGTGGGCCACACGAAGCAAAATAGTGCAAGTGCACTGAGCTCCATGTGCTACGGAGTATCTTTAAAAAGAAAAAAAGAGTGCTTTACAGCCACGTAGTCCATTCGTTTTCTAAACAGAGGACCAAAAAAGAAAAAAAAAATAGAAAGAGGGAAAAAGGAAAAAGAGAGAGAAAAGAGGGAAAGACAGAAGATGGGGGGGGGGGGGGGGGGGGGGGGGCACCACCAGGGTGAAGAAAGGAGGAGCAATTATTGCCGCTGCCACAGCTCCACAGCCGTAATTTAAGGGGGAGCAATTTCTTTTTCTTTTCCCCCCCTTTTTCTTTATTTTTTTATTCTGCCGCCGCAGCTCCCAAATGTGTGAGAGCATGTTGCTCTAACAGAACATTCCCCCAAACTCTCTACTTCTTTCTTACTTCTCACATCTTTTCTCCTTATCCCAATCACCAAATCATCTTCTACTCCTATAAATATCAAGGGTGGATGTCTCTCTCCCAACTATTTCCCTTAGTGTGGCCCACCTGAATCTCGGCTCATCTTGACTTTTCGATCATGGGCATAAATTTGGATTATACATCAACTGGTCGGAGTGGATCTCACATACACATCATAGTGGGTCCCCTAAATGTAAAGGGTGGACCACACGATGATAAAAAGTGTATGGGGCAACATTTACCCTCCAAACTGTTTCCTTTCCTATGGCCCAACTGAACAATGGATGGGCCTAACTTTCGTGCCCTTGTTTGAGTTTTGATGCAGGACTAATGATTAAGAGTGGATTTTATATAATCATAACAGTGGAACCTATAAATATCAAGGGTGGACGTCTCTCTCCCAACTGTTTCTTAGTGTGGCCCACTTGACTCTCGGGCCATCCTGACTTTTCGACCATGGGCATAAATTTGGATTACACATCAACTGGTCGGAGCGGATCTCACATGTACATCATAGTGGGTCCCCTAAATGTAAAGGGTGGGCCTTCCGAGGAGAGCTCTTCTGTACACACATATCACGTGGGTGGGCAGCCGGAACTGAGTTTTTTAATATAATTTTTGGGAAAGTGTGTCGAGCTTGGGTGGGCTTGACCTTAGTATTGATATTAAATCCACCCCGACCATTAGGTGTATCACACCATGCTAGACCTATGGCCAAAGAATCAGCCTCATCATTAATTCAACTGGGCCACACAATTAGAAATAGTATACAAGACAATGCTCACCCTCCGAATTGTTTCCCTTGGTGTGGCCCACCTGAATCACGGATGGGCCTGATGTTTGGATCCTCTGCCTAAATATTTCTGTGGCATCTAATGGTTAGAGTGGATTTTATATAATCATCACAATGGTCCCAAATCCCAATAAGAATCAAGGGTGGACTTTTCGATGGTAACTGTTTACTTTGGTGTGGCCCACTTGAATTAGCGATGGTTAGAGTGGATTTTATATAATCATCACAATGGTCCCAAATCCCAATAAGAATCAAGGGTGGACTTTTCGATGGTAATTGTTTACTTTGGTGTGGCCCACTTGAATTAGCGATCATCATAATGTTTTTGCCTGTGGCCTAACGTGGGATTACACATTTATGGTTGGAGTGGATTTTACCTACCTAGTTACGGTGGGCCCCATAAAAAATCAACATGGGCATCACATCTACTAGTTGCTACCAGTTGTTCAAAGCTTTAAAAAAATTACATAAATTCGCACCCTTGATTTGTTATGGGGCCAACTGTGATGTGTATGTGAGATCTACTCCGACCATTAGATGTGTAATACCACTTTATGCCCATGTCTAAAAATTCATGTTGACTAGTGATTCATGCTGGGCCACACAAAGGAAAACAATTGGGAGAGACGTCCACCCTTGATATTTACAAGGCCCACCGTGGTGATTATGTAAAATCCACTCCACCCATTAAATACCATACCAAAAGTTAGGCCTAGGGCCCAAATATCAAGCCCATCCATTATTTAGGTGGGCCAGACAAAGGAAATGGTATGGAGGGTGAGCGTTGCCCTGTACATTGTTTCCAATTTTATGGTCAACCTGAAACACGGACTGGGTTGATTTTTACACCTTGAGCCTATCATGAGGTGCCACACCTAGTGGTCGGGGTGGATTTAACATAAAAACATTGTGAGGCCCACCCGAGCTGTAACTCCAATACGTTGTAGTTTCTGGTTAAAAGAAATACAACTAAAATTAATAAAAATTAATTCCTCCCCTATCTATCCAGCTCTGTTCTTTCACCTCTCTAACCCATTACTCCCATCTCTCACTTCCAACCCATTCCTTTCCATCTCTCTCACCTCCAACCATTCCTCCCATCTCTCTTTGCACTTCTACCAATCAATCCCTGGTCACCATTGCAGTAGCAAGGCCTTCGGTGAGCGACTTTGCTAGTAATTACAACAGGTTAGCCTCTTTTTCTCTCTCTTGACAGCGGGACCCACCAAATGCATGGATCAGATATAAAAGGCAAACATTCCAAAGGTAGGTGTGGGTCGGGCTCCGGCGGGCCCTATATGGAACTCTTGGGCCGGGCTCAGGCTGGATTATTTTGGCCCGCCACGGGCCCAGTTCGGGTTTGGACTTAGGTTGTACAATGCGGGCCGGGCTTGGACAGAGATTGGCCTAACCCTAACCCGGCCCGTTGACACCCCTACCTATATTGTCCGTATATCTAGCTTGGCAATATCAATAACACTGGTAGTATAAGAAATTCTAGGTATTGGCAATATATTGCTAAGTATCACCGATGTATCGATATTGCCATCGTATGGCCAATAATTTCATCTGTGTAACTTCCAGTTGTCTCTTGTATTGCCAATGTTTCGATATAACCAATATCTTCGATTGTGTAAATTCTAGGTGTCACTTGTATTGCTAGTGTATCAGCGATATTTCGATTATATCGCCAATGTATCAATATCGCCAAAAATCCGTTTATTAAAAAAAATTCCATTTCAATTTTTTTTTTTTTTTGCATTGATGGATGGATGAATCATGGATGGATAGATGGATGGTGGTTGATAATATATATATATATATATATATATATATATATATATATATATATATATATATATATATATATATAATGGATAGATGGATCGTGCATTTGTGTTTGTATGTATGTAAATGGATGGATCCACCATTTTCCTCATGTCTCCCCAATGTTTACCTGAGTCAACGATACATGCTTATAGGCCCCACTAAAGGAAATTTATTATTTGATTTCTGAATATGCATCATCTTTTTCGGTATTATTCGATTCTTAAATATGCAAATATGTGTATTTTAGCGTCTCCTGAGTAACATTGAAAAATTGCACCATTTCCTCCATAACTCTCTAATGATTTCTTGAGTCACAGTTGCATGCTTTTAGAAAAGAGAAACTTATTATCTAGGTGTCTTTTTTGCAATTATTTGACTCATAAATATGCAAATATGTGTATTTCTTTTTTGCAATTATTTGACTCGTAAATATGCAAATATGTGTATTTTAGCATCTCCTGAAGTTTCATTTGAGAAATTTCACCATTTCCTCGTGTTTCCCCAATGTTTCCCTCAGTGGGTGATACATTTCTGGGTATCAATGATTATATCGGCAATAATGGTACATGTTTCCATCTATCCAGCAATACATGTTTCCATTTCTGGTTATTACCATTGTTCGAAGTATCCCCGATACTATCGAAATATCCCTGATATTATCTGTATCTCCAGCTTGGAGATACCGATAACACTGGTAGCGATACCGATAACATTAATAGTATCAGAAATTCCAAGTATTGGTGATGTATCGCAATATTGCCAATGTATCGATATCACTAAGGTCTTCAACTGTGTAAATTCTAGGTGTTGCTTGTATTGCCGCCAATGTATTAATATCACCAATGTATCGCCAATATTTTCGACTATTTAAATTCCAAGTGTCGCTTGTATCGCCAGTATATCGACGATATTTCAATAATATTGGTAATGTATCGATATCACCAAATATCTGTTTTTGAAAAATTTTCCATTTCAAAAATTTTAATGGGCACATGGTTGTATATAGTTTTCAATTTGTTGACAATAATACTGACTTCTCGGTCGGAGGCAGGGGCTGGCGTTGTTCATATCACGACATGCGCGATATTAAGACCACAATCTTTTGTTCCTTTCGAGTTGTCAACGATTTATCGGCAAAATATTGTGTGTTGTCGATATTATGAAATATTGATGGATGTTTGGATGGAAGGTTGGATGGTTGGATGGATGGCTAGCTAGATAGATAGGATGTTTAGATTAATAGATGGTATGGATGGGCTGGTTAGACTATTTTCTTATGAACAACACATGCTTTTAGGCCCTCATTAAATGAAAACTTATTATGTATGCATTCTTTTTGCAATTTTTTTATTCCTAAATATGCAAATGTGTATTTTAGTGTCTCCTGAAGTTTCACTAAAAAATTCCACCATTTTCCCAATGTTTCCCATATGTTTCCCTGCATTTTCGGTTATTGACAATATTGATATTGTGTCTGTATCCCTGGCCAGCGAAACTTGCAGCAATACCGATACGTCGAACACTGGTTATAACTACCTAACTAGTTACCTGGGGCTGTTAATAGTTAAAGAAGTGAACCGTTGATCAGACAATCTGGATAATTTTGCAACCTCATTGGTTTTGTTTGCTTAAGATAAAGCCCATTAACATGCATGGTTGAACTTAAATGATCAATTTATAAATTCCCACCAACACACACACACACACACACACACACACACACACACACACACACAAACATCGAATGGTGTTGCTTTCTCTTTTTGTTAATCTCTGCTCCAAGTGGTGTGGGTGGTAGGCGTATATAACAAATTTAAGGTAGCACATCACATTGTGTTGGACCATGTGCCCAAATCATGTTCATGTAACAGAATTTCATTTTTAAGAAATTTTGGTCATTTAAATCTTTCTCATATAGCTAATAATTAAAAAAATTCCTGTATAACTAGTTTGTGGATAATTTTATTTCGTTTCTGGTGACAATTTCATTTCCATAACTTGGATGCAGAATATTGATGACATAAGGAATCACCGAAGAACGAAAGTGCCATTCTTTGATTTCGAGAATTGTACTCGGAGTGGGTTCAAGGATCTTCAAGTTTCTGAAGATTGTGGAGTGGTATCTGTTTAATTCATGTTATTGCTTGCTTTAGTTTTTCTTTTTTATATGATAAAACATGTTTATGGTGAGAAGAAACTATCCCTATTTCACACATGAAGTTAATGATGGCAAAAGTATGAAATAATTATGTTTTAGATCCATAACCTGTGAATGTTTTCAGTGCAAAATCTTTTAGAATACAAGTTACCAATTGTTGCATAGAATGCAGACCTAACCTTTTGTGTTGAAACCTTGGTAGTTGATGGATTGCAGAGTGACATAAAAACTAAATAAACGAAAACGATTGTTGCTCCACTAACCAGTTTTTATGCAAAGTTAGAGAGCCTACCATCTAATTTTGAAAATCAATTTCGAAAAACACTCCAATTTAGATCCACAACTGGGGCACCAAAAAAAGCTATAGTGATAGGAAAAGGTAGGAAGCACTCTTTACTTATACAAGACAATTGTCTCTACTTGTTGACTGTGAAAGCATGGATTTCTAGTGAAGTTTTGGTAGAGATTCCCCACACTAGGAATATTAGCGTTTTAATTAATAGAAAGATAGAAGTAGATTTGGAAGTGAAAGCGGCAAGAGGCTCAAAGATATAGTTATGTTGTTCCTAGAAACTCTGGTATTCTTGTCGGTTTGCCACTGCAACTACTCGAGGGCCATATTTTATATCACTATCGTCAAATGTATCACAGCCCTGAGATATTGAAAATGTTTTGACATTGTCGATAAGGGCGTGTTTGGTTATTGGTAAATACCTGTAAATAGTGGCAGTTAAGTAATTATTATTTACTTGAGGAATTCATGCTAGCTGCCCCCCTACAACATTGACGGCTATGGCGTTTTGAAAGGTGCTGACACTAATACCGAGAAGGGAAAACATGAGATTAGTAAAATCTGTGGGGCCTCCTTGATGTATATGTCTGATCCAAGCCGTCCATCCATTTTACCAGCTCATTTTAGGACATGAGCCCAAAAATGAGGCAGATCCAAAGCTGAAGTGGACCACACCACAGGAAACAGGAGGATTGAACACCTACCATTGAAAACTTCTTGGGGGACACAAAAGTTTCGGATCAAGCTGATACTTGTGTTTTCCCTTCATCCATGTCTATGACACTTTATGAATAGGTTGGTTGACAAATACACATCACTGTGGGCACTAGGAAGGTTTTTGCTTTCAACAGTGGATGTCATTTTACCCCTTGTTTCATGTGGTGTGGTTCACACTCAAGCATGTAATCTGCCTCGTTTTTGGGCTTATGCCCTAAAATGAGCTGGTAAAATGGATGGATGACGTGGATTAGACACATCACAGTGGTACCCACAAATTTTACTCACGCAATCCCCGTTTGATTTAGCTGCATGCGATCCCAGTTTTTGAGGCATACTTTCTTATCTGTTATCCTCTCTTGCAAACAATGGTGAGAAGTCATCATTGTTGATTTACCACCATTTACCATGAAAAATGGAAAAATAAACACACACTGGGAAATATATTGATGTTTGAGGGAAAAAGTTTTCAGTGAAATTTAAGGAGATGTTAAACTACATGATTACACAATTAGGACTAAAAAGATTACAGAAAAAGACACTATGCATAGTTGTTTTCCATTGTTTTAGGAAAAACCTATGCGTGATCGACAAAAATTGATGCAATAATATCCAAAATGGGTTCATTCATTAGAATGTTATGCAATATAAGTATCCATGCTAATATTAAAAAAGAAAAAGAAAAAGAAAAAGAAAAAGAAATTTAAACAACCTTTTCTTACCTTATAAGAGCTCGAGCTGATTTCTCTCTCGATTTGTGTTTGTACCAAAATTGTGTTTTGATGTCAAACAACTCAAGTGAAGTTGTTAAAACACCACTAGCAGCAGATTCCCCTGAAAAAAAAATTGAAAACATTGAGGATTCATTGATTTTCACAGGAAATATGATGTGATACAAGCATTTATAGTAAAGGGGGCTTGCTGATATCTTGCCAGATATTTTGATATCACAAGTTATTGGCATGTATATTCACATATAATCTATTATATTCTCTATATGTAGCTAAGTTTGTTATTCCCTGTATGTTTCGTATTGGTAGGGCGTAATACCAATAATGTTGGCTGATATTTATCCGTTGTATTGCTGACACACACAACACTTTTGAAGGGTGTTGTCCTTTCCAACACGCTTCTAGAAGAGAATACTTAGCAAAAGAGGGTGAGTAGACACAATTTTCCCCAAGGGTCTGTTTGGGAACAAGGAAAAATGTGTGGAAAACTCATGGACAAGGAAATGAAGCTGCCATGTAATGGCTGGTGCACTTAATTGGTAGGCCACATCATAAAGCGAGCCGCTCGTAAAGCCACCATCCATATACCATCATGGGTCCCACTGTTACAAACTGGAAATTTGTTACTTTTTTTTTTTGCATATCATGAGGATCTCAATAACTCACAATACTGGAAATTTCTCTCATTTTTGCAAGTTTCAAGACATCTTTCTCACCTTCTCTTGTCCACATTCTATTGTAAAGATCATCATAACCCTTTTGTTTAGCCTTACTTATTACTTTCCTAGCAATCTTTTTGGCATTTATATATAGTTCAAATCTTCATCATTTCTATTCCCTTGTCAAGCTTTAATTTCTCGTGAATAGTTTTTCTACATTGTCATTCCACCGCCCAGTTTCCTTATATGATTGGCTTTTCTCTCTAGATACTCCTAAAACATCTTTTGCCACTATCCTAATGCACTCAGCTATCTCATTCCATATAACATCTACTTCTTCCTTGACATTCCACTTTCCGTCATCCATCAATTTATTTTTAAAATTATTCTCTCCTTTTAAATTCCACTGCCTGGTTTTTGGACACTTATTAATTGCACTTACTTTCTTCCATATCTTAATGTAAACATCCATAACCATTAACCTGTGGTGCACGGTCAAGTCTCCTGGTATAACATTGCAATCCTTGCATACAAACAAAAATGGAAAGAATGAAAAGTCCATAAATGAGAATCAAGTAAAAACATAAATCAGTTGACAAAGAAAATTACCAAATAAATTTGAAAAAGAAGACCTAAATTGATTGAGAAACAGGTTCTGATCCGTTATAAAGAAGAACTCCATAAATGGACTGGCAAAGAAACCCGAAATTTCGTTGGAAAAAGCCATACATTGATTCTAGAAAATCCCAAATCGAAAAAATGCTCTAAATTTACTTAAATAAAAAAGAACCTCGAAATCTCTTTTTAAAAGAGCTATAGAAGGATATGGAAATGAACCTCAAATTGATTAAAAAGAAAAAGCGATTGGTAATCTTATGTATGCTATGATTTCTACTCGACCTAATATTACTTTTACAGTAAGTAAATTGAGTAGGTTTACAAGTAATCCATGTTCAGATAATTGGAATATTGTTTCTAGAGTACTTAGATACTTGAAGAAAATAATTAACTATAGTCTGTATTTTTTTGTTACCCTAGTGTGCTTGAAGGGTATAGTGATGCAACTATTCACTAATTTTGATGAATCCAAGTCTACCAGTGGATGAATCTTCACACTTGGAGGAGCCGTCATTTCTTAGGGATCCAATAAACAAACTTACATATCTCATTCTACTATGGAATCTGAATTCATAACTTTAGCTGCTAGTAGTAAAGAGGCAAAGTGGTTGCGTAATCTCTTGTTAGAGATACCATTACTGGCAAAGCCTTTGCCACCTGTCTCTATTTACTGTGACAGTGAAGTGACACTATCGAAGGCATATAACAAGACTTATAATGAAAAATCTAGACATATCAGTTTAAGGCACAGTTTTGTGCGGCAACTACTTGGTGATGACGTTATAACAATGCAATATGTGCGGTTCATCCAAAATCTAGTGGACCCATTAACCAAGGGATTGACAAGGAATGTTGTTAGTAGAACATCAAGAGGAATGAGATTTAAGCCAATTTCACAGACACCAGATGAGGGAAACCCAACCTAAGTCAATAGGTTCCATGGGTAAAGTATGTCACAGGAAGTGGTTGAAGAAGTACTGTACGTTTGCTAATCTGTCTCATTCTTGAATGTATGTATAGTGTTGGATACTTGTAATGATTAAAAAGAGGATGAGCTTTTCAAGAGTGGTATTGTTATAGGGGCATTAATAAAGACTCACTTATATGAGTATTGGAAGTGGGGCTACTTCTTGATATTCGATAGTTTTGACTACTCTCATGAACTCATGAATCCAAAACTGAGCATAAGGCCGTTAATGTGCTACAATTTTAGAACACATGGCAATTGAAAATATGTATGTGTGGCATGTCCGGTTGTGTCATGTAGAATACTTAGTTTAAGACTATGGTCACTAATGATTCTAATACAACTTTGATTTGTCTACACTAAGTGAAGGTTTAAGTTCATAAGACATTTTTTCATATGCACATATCTTCCTTACATACCTTGACCTCTTTATTTTGAAAATAGTGGAGGATTGTTAGATTTTTCAAAATAAAAGAAAATTTTTATTGGGTTTTCTTCAAATTTATAAATGAAAATGAAGAGGGATTGTCTTTTGCTGTTGTGGGTGTCTATTGCTTTGTGAATGGTGATGCCTTTTGGTAAATGAAACATCCTTTGATTTCGAATTCAAAATGAAAGGATGCCATTAATGGTGAAAGAAAGCCATTAATGAAGAGACACGACCTTGAAAATTCATGTTTATATGAAAAGACATGTGCCTTTTCATGAAAAAGACTCTTTAATGCCCCTTAAGAGTTTATATAAACCTATCTTTGGGTTAATCTGAATCACAATACAAATCCAACAATTTCTTTTCTTCTTCTTCTCCATTTTCATTTTGAATGGTTTTTATAAATTTGTAGTTTTTCAAGGGGTTAACTGCAAACAGTTTTTTAGGAAGAAAAAAAATGCAAATAGTTTTCAGGGGATAAATTGTAATAGCATAAGAAGTTGGGGGTGAACGCTGCATAAGTGTGTTCGAAATGCGGTTTTCGATTTTGCAAGCCGAAACTCACATTGCTCCAGTTTAGGATAATATGCTTATTATATCTTAGAGGCGGATTTGCTGTAACCCTCTTGTAAACTGGTCTAATCACTAGTAGGGTGTGAATATCACCTTAAAGATAATGATATCGTAACGCGCCTTAAGCTTATTTTTAAGTAAGTTTTTCTCTTTCTTTCCGCCTCAAATATAATAGATGGGGCAGAGCTTACAAAATCTTACAAAAGTTCTAACAATTACATAGCTCTTAGTTTCCTAAAGTAGCCGTTCTAACGTAATTAACACGCAACATACATTATTTGAAATAAGGCATAAGAGATATTTCATTGATGGTACATCCATGATGAGTTGGAATAGACCTATATATAATTCAGAGAAGAAAATCATATGACCTTTTTGTATGCATTAAAAGTTAATTCTTGATCTAGGACCATATGATTGATGAGGCTGGATCCAATACTCATCATTGTAAGTTAAGTTTATCTTATAATGATGTCAATTTCATCTTTTCACAATAAAACTAAGTATTCGCAGCTTTGATAGGGGATTCTTAATAGATACTCACAATTCTTCTCTTTATTACAGTTTTGCCACTAGATTTAGTTAGCATCTTCAATCGTGAAATGTGACTCACCTTAGTTAAATATAATTATCAATACCATCAATACCCTTGCTCGCGACCTTCTTGATTATGACAAGAAAAAACAAGCCGATCTGAGTAGTAGGTGGGCCATACAAAGCGTCAAAAGTCGATAAATTCTTAGTCATTAAAAGAAATATGACTGATGTGGTCCACTGAATCATTATATCAAGTTCATTTTTATAGAAATATCATAATATAATCCGAACGTTGAAATGGGCAGTACGGATTAACCAGATTATAATGGTGGGTTATAGTTACATATTTCACCATGACTTGATCACGAGTTTGTGACAGGGAGTAGATCGCATGTTACTCGTGTAACACAATTACTAGTATGACACTCCCCTCCTGTGGCCCATCTTAATTATTTTATATTACATCCACGTCGTTCAACCGATTTTCAATGTCATTTATAACTTGATCCCAAAAAACTTTAGCATATCCAAAAATCAGTTGAACCACATGACTGGAAACTGTGAAAAATGACTATTAAAATATTTTTTTATGGGCAACAAATGTTTTGGATCAAGTTGATACCCATGTGGTCTCTTAGTCCAGGTCTTTATGACCTTATAAAACATAATTGACATTGTGGATGTACGTCACATATATCCTAGTGGGCCCCACAGTTATGTTTGAATTTGGTGTGGGTTTAGATCCTCACAAACCTTCACAATTACAGTCAAGTGACCATGATTGAACTTTGTGTGGTTGAACTAGTGTCCCACCTGTTGAGGCATGAAAGAATGAAAAAAGTAAAAGTAACAAAAAAGAATTGAAGAAAAAAAGAAGAAAAAAAGAGAAAGAAATGGAAAGTGCAGAAAATAGGTGCGTTGCGCAACCATGTAACGACCGTTTTTGTTATGAAGGTCGCGTATGCATCATATATAGGGGCTCTGTTTCGTGGGCCGTTTCTGGGTCTTCACATGTGTGGAAGCTTATAAATACCCCCTTAGGTCCTCATTTGGCATTCATTCACTCCTCCGAAGCTCAAAGTTCTCTCTGAAGATTCATTCAGAGCTTAGAGCTTGCTCTAAGGGTTCGAGAGTTTTGAGAAGAAGACTCGTGGATCTTCTCTGTTCTGAGTCGTATGCATTGATTGGAGTCTTCGAGATTGGAAAGAATGACGAGGGAATAAAAGAAGTTGAAGATCAAGAAGAGTTGTTGCTTCTAGAGTCTTACACGGGTCGTGTAAGATGCTCTAGAGTCTTACGTGGCCGCATGAGAACTCTCATTGCCTGCTTAATACAGTTGAGAAGGAAGTTTTAAGGAGATTTCTATGAAGACAAGTTCATGTCGTTGCTCTGTTCTAGAAAAATGTTAGAAAATTGGTTTAAGATGAAGAGATTGAGATTCTAGAAGTTTATAGAGTCCACATGGCTCTTCTACCACTTTGGCAGACCTCCAAACAGAGGCGAAATGCTATCAAAATTCTCTTTTACCTCTTATGTAGCTCTAATATACTCAAACAAATATCTTATTTCAGAATCAAAGGCAATGTAAGAAATGTAATAAGAACTCAGATGAATAAAATCCTCAATGATGAACATTCTTCGATGCTTATTTATCTTGTTATTCATTAGAATGTGGATATTCCAATCCCCTAAAAACCCTAAACAAACTAAAGGTAATTTTGTTTTGTAAATAAAATAACGACTCTGTTAGGGATCGAACCCAGAATCTCTGGTTCACCTAAGGTCTTTGGTTGGAATATTATCACTCCAATACTAACATTGGAATAAGTAGAAGATGTTCATTATCGAAAAGGCACGATAAAGCGCCAAAATAGTGACTCTCAATGGGAACATTCCTTCTTTTATCTCTGAAATAGGATACAACTTGAAGTACTGGAATGACTAATGATATTCGTTTAACTCTGTTTGCAAGGGAATAAGGTGATGTATTATCAACGAAGATGTTAAGGAAGATCAATTCAAGTTCTGCTCAAATCATGCAGCCGTAATCTGCCGCGAGAGTATTTTCATCTCACTTCTTACCAAAGGGGTTAATGGAAAGTGGATAGAAGCGATACATCGAAAAAGAAAAGATCCATTCTACGGCAACAAGAAACCCTACACCGTTAAAGACAACCTAAACTCCTATCACTCATAGCGATTGCCAAGGCGTAACCTCGTTGCAGCTCTGCCTTCGCTCTATTCAAAAAAGGATAAGGCCACATTTAATGTGAAAGATTTTTCTGTACACTCAATTTCGTCAAGTACGAATAAGGAAAAAGGGAGAGTTGTCGCGATGTATGAACCTTCTTCCATAATGCCACTGTCAGTTGGTTCAAACAAGCCAGAAGAAGAACAAAGAAGCTACAGTCTATATAAGTTGCAATAATTAAGCTAATCTGCCTTCGACAGATAAATTACTACCCGAGATAACGCCAAGTAGGCTATATTAATGAAGAATGCAAGGACTTTTGAGATGCGTTAACGGCATTAACCCGCAATGTGACTCAGGTTACTATACCCCAATGATAGCCATCATATATGAGAACAGACTCCAAGTTAAAGGGTCACAACCGCAAAAGAAAGAGAATCAGATTCCCCAATGTAGTCGACTTCAAGTATCCAGAATTGTGAGTCCAAGGAAAATGATTCGTTGGAAGAGTACATGATACAATTCATAAAAAATGTGAAAGAATTTTCAAATACCTTAAATACTGTTTGTAGAGATTTAGGCCATCGCTGATGAAAAGGGCCTTTAGGAGGCATTCAACAAATCTGCTCCCGAGATCTATTTGCACAAGGGGGCAGATGCGAGACACCTTCATGAAAAACTTCTTCTCATCAAATAGGGAAGTCAGCTTAACTAAGTTGGCTGCTAATTTTTCAAAGAGAGTGTGAAATGGTTGAAAGATTCATCAATCGATGGAAGACTCTGGGGGCATCTTGTCGGCAACTTCAATTTAAGCTATGTTTGGGATGCATGGAGGTAAAAGTTATATTTAACCTTACAAGATTTGATATATGGATTTTTCGTGATCTCATTAATAAAGATCATGCCGTTGAAACTATGCTAGAAAAAATGGATGAAACCATCATATCAAAACTCCAACAATGTAGTTCAAAATATGACTTAATCACTAAAGTGATAAATACATTTCATGGAAATGAGACAAGGACTTTTCTATGAAGGCGCAAAGTGGAGAAATGAAAACTCTTATCTATCGTAACTTGAATAATTCGTCATCACATATCTTATAAAGAATCATTTAAATACTGCGTATCGTATAAAGAATCATTTGCATCACATATGAAATTATTTATCACTTCTTATCTAATATAAAATCATTCTTCAGTCCACATCATGAGTTATGATTATTCTATGAGTATGAATTATTTTTTCAATCTATATTCGCAGCATGATTATTCTTCAACTTACATTATAAGCTATGAGATTATTCTCCGACCTATATTATGGACCAGGATTATCCTCCAGCTTATATATATTAGAAGGAAATTATTCTTCAGTTTATACCTCAAATTTGGATCAGTCCTCGGGTAGTGTTGATCTTCAGCTTTTATTAGTAAGATATTTATCTTTCAGTCGGTATTACACCTAGAATTATTAACCATTCGACGCTATACCCAAGATTAGTCCTTAGAAAAATTGATAATGAATTTTCTAAAGATGAAAGTAAAAGTGATAAGGAGAAATGCCTGAAAATAAATGTGATTGAAGCAAGAAAGAGAGTTTTATTTTGTTTCCAAACATATGAGACATTCAAAACAACTTCCTCTGGTAACGTCATTGATAAGGTAGAGGGAAGACTCCTGCAAACAAATTATACAGTATTTGCATCTCAATTGAAAAAAAGTAAGAAGTTATCAACAAAGAAATGATGAGATGATGATCCACTAGTAAAAGGAACATAAAGGCTACGAGTTTGAATGAGAAGAGCCTGCGGGGCTAAATCTTAGTAAAAGTATACAAGTCCTAAGCATTATCTATGAAAAGAGATGTAAGAGCTTTGCAGACTGGGGGTGTTTCTCTAGATTGTGAAAGTAAAAATGATCAGTACATCCTTAGCGACTAATTCAGAAGGGTGAATAGGCCCATATCAGGAAACAAATGCAAATAAAAAAAGAGATGGAGTGATTTAACTCGAAATGATGCCAACCCAAATAGAAGACATGGGGCGGCCTACTATCAATGATTACGAGAAGTGAACTTGGGGATGAACAAAGAACATCAGAACATGTACGTAAGTATTAACCTCTCAGAAGAGGAAAAGAACTAGCACATCGAAATGTTAAAAGAGGATATATGCGAGAATGCCCGATTCAGAACTGATAGTAGCGATACATTGGTTTAACATTTATAAGAAGGAACTGTCAGATAGATAGGCTCAATGGTATTTTCATCCGGATTTAATTCTAGAGATTGAGGAAGAAGTAAATAAACTAATCAAAGTAAGCTAGATGAAAGGAGTGAAGTATCTTAAGTAGATCTTCAATATCATGCTTGTCAAGGAAAAGAGTGGGTAGATAAGAGTTTATAATCGCATAATTTTGATATCAATACACCGCTAACTTTTTTTCCTATATTCCAGGCTGTCAGACAAACTATCACAACCAAGACTTTATAACAATGCATTCGTTTTACACAAAGTCCAAAGCTCAAATAACAGTGATTACCATGCCTACAAGGGTCCAATCTACATAAACTATGACTAACAGAATCACCCAATATGGGTTGAAAGAGAATTAAAAAAAAAAAAAAATTCTCTCTTACGAGAATCATGTTAATACTTAGGGCCTCTATCATTTAGAGTTGATCAGTGCCCTACCCATCGAAAACAATCTTTGCGAACAAGGCTCATTAGTCATCTTGTCCAAAACTAAAACAAGATAGGATATAGACACTTGACTCCTTGAGATTGTGTCAAGATGCTTAAGACATCCAAGCAATTCCTTTCTCAAGAGACAATTTCTTACAGACAATGTCTTTTATTTTTTAACCAATGGTGATTTATGCGATGTAATTAAGGACATGTGTCAGATCATGGCTTAGAATGTAAGGAGGCAGAAAATGTCTCGCATGAAGTCCATCCAAGAGAGCGTGGGGCTTATCAAATTAACAAGAACTTATGCCTATTATCTATAGGTATGGAATCCCTCGCGAGATTATTACGGATAATGATACGTCATTAAAAAACCATAATATGAATAACCTCTATTAGAAGTTTGAGATTAAGCATTCCTATTCAACACCCTATTATCCAACCGCAAACGGACTTGTGGAGGCTTTAATAAGACAATTGTCATGATATTGAAGAAAACAGTAATAGAAATCAAAAGAGACTGGGATGAAAAGATGTAAGAAGCTTTATACGTATATTGTATGACACATCGAACAACTACCAAAGCTACGCCCTATTCTCTTGTGTGGGGGATCAAAGCCATTTTTCCAATTGAAATACAGGTGACATCCCTGAGGGTAGCGATGCGTGAATCAATCACTGAAGATGAGAATGCAAAGAATAGATTAAGAGAGCTAGACGCTCTGGATAAAAAATGGCTGGCAGCACAACAACGCCTGTAATTATATCAAGTCAGGACGTCGGTTGCCTTCAAAAGAAAAGTGAAACACCGGTCCTTTAAGAAAGGGGACTTAATCCTGATGCTCAAATGGCCCATATTGGTCACCAAGAGAACATAGGGGGCAAGTTTGACTCTACATGGGATGTTCTGTACATCATCACTGAAGTTTATTCCAATGGAACATATAGAATAGTGGACCAGAATGGATATGGTATCGGAGTACCTGCCAATGGACGCTTTATCAAAAAATATTATCCTTGAAAGAGGAGATCGATGACGTTTTGACTACAAAAATTTTTACTAAAACATTTTCCCAATCAAAAGGGGGCAGAAAAAGAATAAAGCAATACCTGAAATTATATTAAGCACAAATAGTAGCACCCTAGGGCAATAAAGTAAAATGTTGGACCTCCAATAAAGGAGTAGTTATAATGCTCAAATGGCCTACTGTGATTACATATAAGGCCGATGACAGATTGAACCTTGCATGGAATGGTCCATATATTATTTCAAAGGTTTACTCCAACAAAGTTTGCTCGGTAAGAAAATCATAACAGATCAGGAATGGAATGAATGTGGTTTTTGATCAAGGTTAAGGGGAATGCCCCTTGCGAACATGCCTCTGTTATTTCATTCGCCAAAGAATTCATCACACTTTATGACAATACAGGTAGTGGACTGCGTATAAGCCTTGGCGACATTTTATATATAGGCTGCGATGAGTGACGCATAAGACCTATTCGTTTTTATAAGGTAGCGGAGAAAGCCCTGTGGGCCAACCCCACGCATGAGACCTGTCATTTCTATCACCTAGGTGGCATCATGAGGAAGAAACTACCCCTTATGAATGAATTCTAGTCATGGGGTGAAGAAAAAGCGGGCTACAGTGTGGACTATTTATCATGGTCAACCACACATAAGTCCCCCTAGATCTCTAACTCTCTAATAGATACTCATGGGAAGGGTGAATCGTGAGTTTCCCCCCATAAAAAACCGACGACCATAGATTTGGTACAACCAAAGGTAGTCGTGAGTGCTTTGTAACTTTAAACGAGTTATTGATGGCTAACTGTGTGCGTAAATCTTGTTGAGTTCACTACTCCGGTAGCTTCACTAAGCCCCTCTGATGGATCAATGGTTTGTGAATTCCCAGACTACGGAGGATGCCAAGTAACTCTCGAGAGTTACGTGAAGGCACACGTGTAAGTCCTTTGCTCCAACTACTCATGAGCTTAAATTATGGTTGCTCAAACTACTCATGAGCTTAAACTGTAGTTGTTCTAACTACTCATGAGCTTAAATTGTAGTTGTTCCAATTTCTTAGAAGCTAAAACTATGTTTGCTCTAACTACTCATGAGCTAAAACTGTGTTTGCTCTAACTACTTATAAGCTTAAATTATGGTTCTATTAAAGAGGCACCTACTAACAAAACTCTAGGGTAGTTCTGCCCATCGAAAAGCAAAGGAACATAGCATAAAATATTGTGCAACTTAAAAAAAAAATCATAATATCTAGCATCGATTCACATGCAATAACATTATGTTCAAATTATGAATGATTGTGCAAAATTACATATGCTGTAGAAAATCGCATGTACTGTGATATTGTGAAATGCCTTAAGTTAATAGGGAATGCCTACGAGCATTTATTTGACAAGGCTCTATTATATTGTATCATCGGCGATACAAGCTTTATATTATTTCATCCCTTGGCATTATTCTCTTTATATGAAACTCTTATTATAAAGCGGTATTCTTCGGTTTATTTGCTCTATAAAGCCTTGTTATGGGCAATATTCTTTGACATGATTCGCTCCATTATTGGTGGTACTATCGGGTATTCTTCGGCTTATTTTCTTCCTAAAGCTCTAACTATTGGGTCTAATTTAACTCATTTCCTAACTAAAATGCTCTTACTATCCGGTATATTTGCCAAAGTTGACTATTTATTCATGAAAGCCAAAAACTTATTCGAGAATCCTAGTTTGCTCTTGAAGATAATCATATTATTTCTTATGATGAGATATAATGGAAGACTGTTTGAATATATCACTATTAAGGAACATTTGCTTTTCTGTCAGGCGTAATATTCTTGGATCAATTTCTATGTTACATGGAAGCTCCAATACTTTTGGATCAAAGTTTATATTATGCGTAAGATATAATATTTTTGAGACAATCCCTATATTTCGCATAGGCTCGCAGTATGGAAAAGAATAATAAAATTGAGATTTTGAGCAGAAAAATGATATGTACGCTTCTAATTAAGACAAACTTATATGGAAGGATATTCTCTAGAGACGGGATGATCAATGCTATCAGTAAAAAAAAATTGAACTATGAGTTGGTAGAAAAATTCAACAAATTCAACAAGGCACAAAACACAATTGCCAAAATGAAAGGGAAGTAAGTTCGATAGAGAAATATTCTGTTTGTTCATCTAAAAAGAGAAACATGGAATATATAAAATATATAACCAAATGTTAATACGGTTATGCATGCCTAAAGAAAAACATTAATAATTGTTTCTTAGATGTTAAGAAGCCCTAAAGCTAGTTTTAAAATCAAGCACAAAAAATTAGACTCCTTTAAAGAGAAAAGAGAAGTCGCAAGTTCCTTAGCATCAAAAGTAGCTCCAGCCGATTCCATCCTATCGTTAGAGAGGACAAAGGAGATGATTAAGAATTGGAAGGGTCTTTATTATCTTAATCGTCGTGGCTTCTACTATCTAGGCCTTGAGGAAGCCGAGCTCTGCAAGAGTTGGGAGATGTTCTTCTTCAGCATCTCCACTTTCGCTTTTACTTTCAATTCTTGAGAAGTTATGCTTGTCAAGTCCTTGATGTGCTTCTAGACCTCGTGAACTACATCTTTGTCAAAGACAACCTTAACTTCTAAGTCATTTAAAATTTCTTCAAGTATGGTACTAAGTTTTTCAGAATAACGGGCAGCATCTAGGATCATAGGTTATGTTAAAGTCATTTTCTGAGGGTCATGAAATAAGAAACTATAATGAGTCTTATGATCTTGAAGAGACAAGAATGCATTATAAATAAAATCTCACTTATCAAGAAGGGAGTCTACAATGATTAGTTCAATACCTTTCAACAAATTTCATTCATCGTTCGCAGATAACGAAGTAGATAATCTAATAAAGTTCTCCTTCATTTCTTCCAGCCTATGGACTTGAGCCACTAAATCTGTAATAACAACAATATAAGGAGATGATTCAAGGTTTAAGAGAGACGCAGCTGAAGTAATGTCTTCCTTGAAAGTGGCCAGTTGGACCAATTCTTCATAATGTTCAAGTTTATTTAGCAATCTTTGAAAAAACTTGCGAGTAGAAGTAGAGGTTTGTCAAGATGGAATTAATGCCCCTGTAGGATTCTTCTTTGGTGGCATAGTGATTTACTAATAGAAGAATTTAAAATTAATTTGGAGAAAGATCTTGAGTTTCAGTACTTAGGAAGTTTTGATAAAATGCCTAGCATTTAGAAGGTTTCCACAGGAAGTTCCAACTTCTGCTGCTCAGAAAAGTTTTCAGCAGAGATAATGATTAAGAAGTTCAACTCTGATGCTTGGAATGATCCAACAAGATTCAAGTACTTCAGACTTAGAATATTCTTCATATAAGCAAGTCAAGAAAATAACTAAATACATGGCTAAGTACCTTGGAAACAAATTGTCCAAGAGTTAAAAAATTTCGACAGAAATTTGACGTCTAAGCAGAATGCTGCCCAAAAGAGAGTGTTATGCAGTCGCGTAATGGAGAGGGAGGCTAATAGGACTCCATTGTCAAGAATAATAAAATGAAAAGGAAAGAAGGGTGTTGGCATTTATATAGATGTTATGGGTAGCTTACGCGGATGCGTAATGCTTCATCAGTATGGTTTCAAGGAAAAAAGGGTTTCCATTATTTGATCTTCCTCGACTCGAAATCTCCTTAAAGATCGAGAGGGCATCCATTGAGGCATAAAAGAATGACAAAAGTAAAAGTAACAAAAAAAAAGTTGAAGAAAAAGAAGAAAGAAATGAAAGTTGCACAAAATAGGTGAATTACATGACTGTGTAATGCATATATGCGTTACGCGGCCGTGTCTATTACGTGAGTCGCGTATACAACATATACAGGGGCTCCGTTCCGTGGGTTCTACATCTTAACACGTGCGAAGGCCTATAAATACCCCCACTGAGGTCCTCATTTAACATTTATTTGCTCCTCCAGAGTTCAGAGTTCTCTCTGAAGATTCATTCAGAGCTCAGATCTTGCTCTAAGGGTTTGAGAGTTTTGAGAAGAAGACTCGTTGATCTTCATCGGTCTGAGTCGAATGCAATGATTGCAGTCCTTAGGATTGAAAAGAATGACGAGGGAATCAAAGAAGTTGAAGATCAAGAAGAGTAGGTATTGCTAGGGTCTTATGCGGGTCACATAAGATGCTATCATAACATCAACAATTGAACAAAACTTTTTCAATAAATACTCTTTTATAGGTAAAAGCACAAAAGATTATTAGAGAGGGTAGTGAGAAAGTGTAAAAGATTGTCGGATAGTAGTAAAAAAGTACGAAAGATAGCCAAAGTGTAATAGTGAAAGAAGAGTTAACCGTAGAGTAAATTGTTGGGAAAACCAGCACAGAAAGTGGAAGCCGAAACGCGTGGAGTAATGCGAGATCAAACGAGTAAACAAGATGCAATCAATCACACACAAGCATTCACCACAAGAGACTCCAAATTTACGTGGAAAAATCCCTCAACGAGTAAAAAACCACGGCACAAAGTGATCCACTATGAATAACAGAAGATTACAGAGATTAACAGCCCACAAGCAAGGAATAAACGAAGAAAACCTCAAGTTCTCTCTCACACAACTCTCTCCCATTTTCCTAACACAATTAGAAAACCTTAGACACCTTAGGATACATCTAAATCCGAATTACCAGCCTTTAAATAGGCAAAACACCCGAAATAGAAACATCTTGCGTGCTACTGCGAGCTACACAAGAAATCCACTCGCACAGCCGACCGGTCGGGCAGTACACAAAACAGTCCAGAGAGTTCACGCCACATGCTGCCTCACTGCCGACTGTTCGGCCGACCGGTCTGGGCACACAAAATTCTGTCCACGTCTAGCTTTCGTGCATTTGGGTTACACAGGCAAACCGGTCACCCAATCGATCTGAGCACCCAACTCGTGCACAAGTTTGAAGGCTACCCCAACATAAATGTAGTAAAAAAATACGAAAGATGGCCAAAGTGTAATAGTGAAAGAAGAGTTAACTGCAGAGTAAAGGTAAAGGGGGAATAGATTGGGTGCGAACCTTACCATGGGGCCCACCTTAACATATGTATTTTATATCTATGTTGTCCATCCATTTTTTTCTAGATCACTTTAGGGCATGTGCCAAAGAATGACGTAGATCCAAATGGTGGACCATACCATAGGAAAAAGTGGTGATTATGTTAAAAACTTTTTGTAGGCCACAAAAGTTTTGGATCAAGCTTATATTTATTTATTTTTCCTAGATTCAGGTTTTTTTGACCTTATCAACAGGTTGGATGTCAAATAAACATTATGGAAACACTAAAATGGGACCTAGGAAGTTATTAATAGTGGGACATTCAATCACCACTATTTCTTACTATACCAAACCGTAAGAAGATCCAAATCTTAGGTGGACCATACCAAAGGAAACAGTGGCCCACTTGAGATTTGGATTTGCATACCTTTTGGGAACCTGTCCTAAAATGAGTTGGAGAAACGGATGGACGGCGTGGATATACAACACATTATCAAGGTGGGCCCCAAGGTAAGAGTAACACCCACTAAGTTGTTACCCGGGTAACACCTAATCCACTCCCATCTGAATTTAGACCACTCTCTGTTTTACATTTGGCCATCCATTTAATATATAGCCATTAATTAGATGGTTAGATTGCTGTTTTTACATTTGATCATCTATTTAATAGCCATTAATTAGATGATTAGATTGCTTGAACAGCCCTATTTATACATATCAGATATTATGGGCATGTTGGGCAAGATCCAACCATGTAATTAAATTGGGCCACGTTTTTACATCTAAACCCAAAAACTTCAACTCAAGCTGGATTTTTAACTGGGTTTCCGTTGGTGGACCAGCAGTGTTGATCATAACCACGGGACAAATAGCCTGTAAAAATGAATGGTCAAGATTATGTATGAATAACTAAATAAGACTACTAAACAATCTAAAGCTATTTATTTGTTGGAGTAATCATGGATTGCCTATGATTTTTAAGAAGCCCTTTTATTGAAAATCATAAACATTCAATCCATAGCTTGAAAATGGACGGCTGTCGAAAAGAAGTCCCACTTATCGATGAATCAGATCATCTGATCAGCAGTATGATTTTCACATGGTAGACTATATGATATATGTGGAACAGAGTTAAATGGTCTAGATTGATCAACTCAACTGTCCAAATTACCCAATGCAAGTGGAGCAGAATAACTGCTTTAGGAGCACTGGATTAATTCTCATTAGGGCTGTCAATGGGCTGAGATGGTCGACGGGCTCTTGGGCCTGGTTCACCTTGGGCAGGCCGAGGCTGGGAAAATAGGCCTTAGGGCTGGGTTCAGGCTTAAAATTTGAGCCCTTTTACAAGTGATCTAGGCTTGGACTTAGCTGTCTAAAAGCCCGTTAGCCTGACCCGGCCGTTAGTTTTAATATTCCTTCAATCTTTCTCTTTACATGGACCAGTAATCTCCAAGTCGTTTTGAGACCCATCATCTTTGGACCCTGAATCAACGGACTAGATCTTTGTCCTCCCTTCACATACACCCATTATTGGATTTCCATGTCTACATTTTTTACTGTTGGATTGTGTCCTTGTATCCTCGTGTCTTCCTTGGGCTCCTTCTCTCCTCCTTGGTAGGTTTTTGGAATCACAGAGGAAGAGACGTTTCGAGTTGGGGACAGTGAAGATGAGAGTTTAGAGTGGTGGAGATTGAGATCAAACCAAATTTAGTAACACTAAGATCCAACAATAAAATACACAGCTCAGAGAAGTAAAGATTGAGCTTGGAAGAGAGGAAGAAGAGGCCCCAGAGGAATAGGATTGGATGCCCCTAAAATTTAGTGAACACAGCCTGAATTTTCTTTTTTTTATTCTAAAAATGGTAATGCACCAGAAGTGGATTGTGCTTAGGTGGCCACACCTTGTTTTCTATGTGAAATCCACCCGGACTACCAAGTGCACCAAAACCCTTGATTTTTATGTGGGCCACAGTGATTACTATATATATATACAAAATCTAATCCAACCATTTCATATCCCTACAAAAATTATGCCTGGTGGAAAAAAAATAGATGCAACCGTCATTCAAGTGGACCACACGCATGAGAACAGTTTCGAGGGTGAGCATTGCAGTGTACTATTTCCATTGTGTGGTACCCTAGAATCACAGATCGGCTAGAAATTTGAGCCCTATGCTTAATATGGGGTGAAGCACGTGGTGATCTGAGTGAATTTTACATAAAAATCACCATGGGCCACCTCAATTTTAATGGCACGTAGGAGGTGGATTGCAGTCAACCCTTAGGCAGAATTGAGGGAGTAGATTGGGTACTGCCGGTGCTATGTGCACCCCACCATGATGTATGTGTTTTATCAATGCGTCTATCCCTTTGGGATCATTATTTTAGGGCATGAGTCCAAAATTAAGGCAAATCTATATCTCAAGTGAACTACACCACAGGAAAACAAATCATTAAAAACTTCCTAGGGCTACTACAATGTTTATGAGCAATCCAACCTATTGATTAGGTCAGTCAGACCTGGATGAAGGAAAAACACAAATATCATCAACTTGGTCCAAAACTTTTATGGTAGTTTTTACTGGTGGGCTAGTCAACACAGTTTCCTATGCGGTACACATGAGAATTGGGTCTTCTTCATTCTTGAGCCATTCCCTAAAATGATATGGAAAAGTGGATGGAGGATAGATAAATCACAAACATCATGATGGTGGGGTCCACGGAACTCCAGCAATGAGTCCCGGCTGTTAACACCCCTAATTCTCATCTCTAGGAGCGAATATAAAATAATCCAAATCAGCCATCTAAAGGCACTAGAGTGCCTTGCCTCTATATCATGTGGGTGAGATCAAGACCGTTCAATCCTTTGGGATGGACAAGTAGTGGAAATTCTTTTGACGATCGACACTTTGAATCCAGCTTGGGAAAGTAAATAATAAAGGACGTGATTAGCAATGGATCATACTCTGTAAGAAACGGTTCAATAATTAGATGGTCAGGATTGTCTGATCAATGAAGATTTTGGTTAGTGTAAAATCAACGGCGGATCACGCAGAATTCTTGGTTTGGATCATTATAGAAATGTGTCACATCGTACGGTACAAATACGGAGTCACGGGAATTCAGCTCCTCCGGACGCATTTAGATGCCTTCCCATGCAATTGTGCAGTCGTTTCACCTAGGGCTCTCAATGGGTCGGATAGGGCTGTCAATGGACCGAGTTGGCCCGACGGGCTTTCGGGCCTGGCCCGTATTGGGCCGGGCTTGGACTAGAGTATCAAGCCGCGAGTCGGGTTCGAGCCTAAAGTATAAGTCTGTTTTTCAAATGGGCCGAACTTGGACTAGGCCGTTCAAAAGCCCAACAACCCAGCCTGACCCGATTATATTTTTTAATTTAAAATTAAAATTAAAATATTATTCCTCCTTTCAAAATTTAAATTTTACACAAATTTTTCTTAAAAATCCATCTCCCTCCTAAAACTCATTTTATTCTCTATAGTGTTGATGATTTTTTTATATATGGAAAAGTGCGAGATTAAAGGATAATTTCTTTCTTTATGTTAAAGGTCGGGCTCAGGCTAGGACCAGGTCCTGGTTGGACCCTGCATTTGTATCTTGGGTTGGGCTTGGACTAGACTATTGTGGCCCATCATGAGTTCGGGCTGGGTTTGGGCATAAGTTGAGATAGGCGGGCCGGGTTTGGACAGATCTTGGCCCATTGACACCCCTAAGGTTGGATATGGATTGGATTCAATTAGATCTAGCTCCAAGTCAAAAAAATCTTAGCCAAATCTGAATCTTATCCGACTCAGATCCAAAAGGTGATATCCATATCTGATCCACTTATAAAAGGCCAGATCCATTTTCGATCCAAAAATCCATATAAACATTGGATTCGGGTCAGATCTTGATCAGAATCCACCACATCACATGTATATATTTTTATCAGAATCCACCACATAACAAATTTATTTATTTTTAGTTGTAGATGTTTAATCGTTATGTTTTTGGCCCACTTGAGTCTTGGATTCGGCTCTTTTTTGTCGCACATCCTAAAATGAGCTCACAAAATAGATGGCTAGGGTGGATTTCTCACAAACATCATGGTGGGGCCCACCTAAGTTCCCATCCAGAACTTCCTCTCTGAAGGAAATATGTGTCTATTAGGTGTTACCCGATAACATACGAATAGCTTAGTGGGTGTTGCCCTATCGTGTGACCCACATGGGTGAGATCTTGTATATCCACACTGTCCATTGTTTTCTCCAACCCATTTTAGTATGGGGTTTTAAAAATTATACAGATCCAAATTTCAGGAGGACCATACCATTGAAAATAGTGGTGATTGAGTGCCCCACGATTAAAAATTCCAAAGAGCCCATCTTAAGGTTTTAGTAGTGCTCATTTGTAATCTAACCTCTTGATAATGTCAAGAAGATCTGGATGAAGGGAAAAATATAAATATTAGCTTGATAAAAAAACTTTTGCGGCCCACAAAAAGTCTTGAACAACCATTTATCACGTTTCTAATGGTGTGGTCCACTTGAGATTTGAATCTTCTTAGGGTTTGGTGTCACATCCTAAAATGAGATGGAAAAACATATGGACAGCGTGGATATATACAAAATACATCAATATGGCCCCCACACGGTTAGGGTACCACCTACTTAGATATAGATGCGTATTAGCCCGTTTCCATTCTGGGAGAGATCCTTAGAGAGAGAGAGAGAGAGAGAGAGAGAGAGGAGTTTTCTCTCTCTACATTAAAATCTCTTCTAAGATACGGAATCATGCAGTATTGAAGTCTGAAGAGCAAAAGTTGAACAATCAAACATGCAATAGTGGGGATCCGATTGGATCTCACTGCTAGATTTGGATTCGACCCAAATATGATTTAGATTTCTTTTTTTTTTTTTTTTTTTTATAAATCCGAATCTGGTCCATTTAATTAATTAGACCTATTTTAAGATCCAACTCTGCATTATATGGGTTCGAAGCGAATCAAATATCAGATATAACCTACTCCATTGAGAGCCCTAGTTTCACCTCCCTCACATTTTAGGATTCTTTGTGTTTTGTAGAGTTGGACAGAACTGTGCTTAACTCGCAAGGTTTGGATTGGATAAGCTCGACTCGACTCGACTCAAAAGCTGGTTCAGGCTAAGCTGAGTTGATTTTTGAGTTCGGAAAAATTTCAAGCTGAGCTTAAGCTGACCTGGGCTTGACTTGACTCGGCTTGAAGCTCAGCCTAAACTCAACTTGGTTATGCTCAGCTCTGAGTTATTACTTAATCATAATATATATATATATATATATATATATATATATATATATATATATATATATATATATATATATATATATATATATATAATGTAAAAAGGGCCCACCCATATAAAAACTAAAAGGAAAATGCTTGATGTCAACTCAACTTGAAGTTTGCTCGAAATCTTGAGCTCGAATTTGGCTTGAGCTGGCTTGAAGTACTGACCAAACTAAGCTGAACTAGCCAATCAAACTTAAGAACTGAGTGGAGCTGAACTCCAGCTAGGATAGGCTGCTGGCGGAATAGAACAGAGATGTGCTAAGCTCGACTAGGTTTGTCTAGGTTTGGCTTATGTATAGCTTTAGGGACCGTTTGGTACCATGAAATTGATGAGAAGTGATGAGAAACCACTTGGTTTTCTCTATTTGGTAAAAAGGATTTGATGAGAAGTGGATTTCATAGGAATCCATGAGAATCCAAAAAGGCACTTTTAGCTCCTTTCCAATTCCTCTAAAAAATATGGGATTTGATGAGAAATCCTCCCCAATGTGGGACCTAACGTGATGTAGATTTGCCATCCAACTTGTTTGTAAGGTCATAAAGACCTCGATGAAGGGACCACACAAATATCAGTTTAATCCAAAACTTTTGTGCATCATTAAAGGTCACTCTCCACTTTTTCTTATTTAATTTATGGTCCACCTAAGATGTGGATCTACTTTATTTTTTAGACCCTAGCCTAAAATGATCTGTAAAAATGGATGGACATCATGGATTTAAAAATTGATGGATGGTGTGATCAAAATCCAAAATATAGGTGGGCATATGGTGGAATTAAAATCTATACTGTCCATTCCCTCTTGTCGACTTCTCTCCAAATCTAGACTGCCAAATAGAAAATCTGAAATTGATAAGAATTGGAATTGATGAGAATTCATATTATGGAATCCACTTCTCATCACTTCCTCTCAAATCCAAGGTGCCAAACAAGCCCCTAGTGTTTTGCCACCCGATGGGTCCCACATTTTGAAATGCTAGGATGATTTGAACCTTTCATAGATGAATTCTTTCCTTGGTGATGTTTCTAACCGTTGACTTTCAGTATGATGATAAGAGTCATTCAAAACTTATTTTTCAATGTTCTAAATTCAATTATACGTGCATTAGGCAGTCATGCCCGTATGAGGATTGCCTGCTAAAGGTCTTCACAGGATCTTCCTGTGCTGTGAAGTTTTGATGGGGTCCTCTATGATGTTCATGAGAAACTTACTTCATCAATCCATTCTAACATATGATTTTAGGACATGAGACCAAAAATGACTTGGATCAAAACTTAAGTAGGCCACATGAGAGGAAAAGGTAAGCATTAAAAGCGACCACCATTGAAACATTGGCATGGCTATTGAAGTTTTGTATGAAGAAAATTTTTTTGTGGAAATTGCATATAAGCATCAAAGTGAACTCCAAGAAGATTTCAACCCAGGACATTTCTTTCCACTTTTCTTTCTCGTGTGATGTATTTGAGCTTTGGATCCACTTTTTTTGTTTTGTTTTGTTTTGTTTATTTTATTGGCAGATAAAATGAGTAGATTTATCACAAACATTTTGAAATACCCCACCCAACTTTCCAACGCAGGGAGTCTATGGCAAAGGCAATCTTTGTCCGCCCCGGCTGCACCACTTCCCTTTTCTATGTTCATAATTGATTTATGTGTACTAGGCAGTCTCTGCACCACCCTCAACTACGGGGACGGTTTGGGTGGACCTCCCGATCCACAAACGTCAGTTGTATCCCCAACTGCAGGGCCAATGTGATGTATGTACATTACATCTACACTGTCCATGCATTTTGAAAGCTCATTTTTGGGCATTATCCTAAAAATGAAGTAGATCCAAATCTTAGCTGGACCATGCCACATGAAATAGCAGTGATTGAACCCACAACATTAAAAAATTCATTGGGGCCACTGAAATCTTTATTTTCCATCCAACCTGTTGAAAAGGTCACAAACACGTGGATGAAGATGCTAAAAAAAATGTCAGCTTAACCCAAACTTTTGTGACGCATGAGAAGCTTTTAATGATTGAGTATCATCATTTATTGTATTATGGTCCACTTGGCATTTGGATCAGCTTCATTTTTTGAATCATGCTTTAAATTCTGCTTTCAAAATGAGTGAACAATGCCGATGTAAGGTACACACATCACAGTGGACCCCACAGGGATCCGCGCCACCTGCATGTGTACTTAGCAGAAAAGTTAAAAACGGCTGTACTAATTTCTGACATCTAACACGCCACCAATCACATTTCAACGTATCACCGTACCATTGCCGAAAGTGGTGCAGGCCTACCTAGTCAATCGGCATCAATGACCAATGATGGTCTCAATCATCCATTCGGATGAACATGCCATTGTGCTCTTGTGGTATATACTCCACAATAGAGAGTCCGGATGAAAAGACCACTAGCCACATGCCTGAGGAGGTGGGATTGCCTGCAGCCAAGTAATGTACATGTCTTAATCCACGCCCGTCCAACCATTTTGAAAGATCATTTTAGGGTATGATACTAAAAATGAAGTGACTCAAATGTTAGGTGGACCACACCACAGGAACAATTGTGATTGAATCTCTATCATTGAAAACTTCATGGATTTTCAATGGACTCCACCGAAATGTTTATTTTCCATCTAACCTATTGATAAGGTAACAAACACCTATATGAAGAGACCACATAAATATCATCTTGATCCAAAGCTTTTGTAGCCCATAAGAAGTTTTTAATGGTCGATCACCACTGTTTCCTGACCTATGGCCCATATGGGATTTGGAACTGCTTCATTTTTTGGATCATGACCTAAAATGAACTTTCAATACGGATGGATGGCGTGGATGTAGTCACATACGGGCGTGGATTTCCTACAAAAGCCTTGCGCAGGAATTTCCTGCGCTGGGAACCACGGTGGGCCCACAGATGTTTTTTGATAAATCCACAACGTCCATCCATTTTGGGAGCTTATTTTAGGACATGAAAACAAAAATGAATCGGATCCAAGACTCAAGTGGGCCGAACTAAAGGAAAAGGTGGGTAGGTAAATTACTACCGTTGAAACCTCCTTGGGGTCCACAGTGATGTTTATATGAAATCCATACCGTTCATAACGTCACTACTACTGGGATGAACTGGAAAAACAAATATTATCATGATTTGAAATTCCTGTGGCTCCACAAATATTTCAACTGTGGACGTTCAAATCTCACGTTTTTGGCCCACTTGAGTCTTGGATCCGGTTCATTTTTGTTTTCATATCCTAAAATGAGCTCCCAAAACAGATGAACGGTGTGGATTTATAAAAAAAAATCACTGTGGGCCCAGCTTGGTTCCCAGTGCAGGAAATTCCTGCGCAAGGCTTTCGCAGGAAATCGGCACCTGTCACATACACCACAATGGCCCCACAATTAGGGGTCCCACCCATCTCTGTGGATCGGGGTCTCACCTAATCCGCTCCCAAGTCCTAGGTGGCACCATGATGTATGTGTTATATTCATTATTTCATCCATTTTATCATATCATTTTAAGGGGGCGTTTGGTGCATGGACTTAAATGGAAAAAGGTGGGATGGAATGGTATGGAAGGTGATAATTAGGGGTGTCATGGCCCAGGGGATTGCCGGGGAATTGAGAATTAGAAGGCAAATCGCAGACCTTGTTTGGAATGTAAATTTTTAGTAAGGCAACCTGGTATAAACCTTATATGATGTTTGGATATGCACGGCAACAAAGTGATGGCTACAGTAACAGACTCCTATTGAAGTGATGTTACTAAGTTCTGTGGGCCCCACCATGATGTATGTGTTGTATCTCCACTGTCCATCCATTTGGATCTCAAATAAACATCATGGTAGGCCTTAAGAAGGTTTCAACGGTGAGCGTCATTGTCCCCACTATTTTCTACGGTGGGGTCCACTTAAGCTTTGGATCTGCTTTGTTCTTTGGCTAATTACCTAAAATGATCTCTCCAAATGGATGGACAGAGTGGATATAACACATACATCATGGTGGGGTCCACAGAACTTGGTGACACACTTCTGTAGTGATATTCACATCCAACGTGTTGAGTGCTATTCAAATCCTGTGAGGGGTAGACCAAATCCCATCTTCAGCCTGCAAAGCACTGACACGACAATGCTTACACCCTTCGTTGAGGAATGCCCCGCCCAAACACTCATTTCAGTTTCCAATGTGGGATTCCAAGATCTATCCCACCTATTCCCATGTAAGTCCATGCACCAAACACCCCCTAATACATGAGCCTAAACATGAGGTGAATCCAAATCTGAAGTGAACCACACCACAGCACACAACGGCTGCTAAAAGCCCATCACTAAAAACTTTTATATGGTGATAGAATTTTTGAATCAAGCTGATATTTGTATTTTCCCTTCATTCAAGATGAACAGGTTGGATGGAAGCGGATTGCGGGTAACTCTAAACTCTGTGGGGCCCACAGTGATTTAAGTATTTTATCCACTCCGTCCATCCATCTTAATAGAAAATTTTAGGTATGGTGCCAAAAAATGAAACATATCAAAATCTAAAGTGGACCACAACACAAGGAAAGTGTGAACTGAATGTCTACCATTGAAAAATTGTCAGAGGACACAGAAGTTTTGGATCAAGCTGATATTTGTGTTTTCCCTTCATCCATATCTATGTGATCTTATGAACAGGTTGGATCACAAATAAACATCACTGTAGGGCCTGGGAAGGTTTCAACGGTGGAAATCATTATTCCCACTGTTTCCCGTGGCATGTTCCACTTTAGATTTGGATTTGCTTAAATTTTGGGCTCAACCACTAAAATGAGCCGAAAAAACACATGAAAGTAATAGATAAAGCACATACATTCTAGGTGGTCCCAACTGAGTTTACTCCGCACGATAAGAGCGTGAGGAGGCACGCAATCCGATTCCAGGTTGTATGGAAAATAAACATTATGGTAGGCCTTAGGAAGCTTTCAACGGTGGATATCTATGGTTAATGCCTGAAATAGATATAAAACGAACACCGTTGTACTCTTTAAGCTTAATACGGCAGGAATCTTCTCTACCTGAGGCCTGCAAACAATCCCCCACATCTCCCTATTTTCTTCCGACGTGATATTTTTTTTTTTTTTCTTCTCCTTTCTCCTGTGGGGACACTGCTTTGCATGTGGTAGTTTTCCGAGTCCTTATTTTGCTCCCATTTGATGGTTACTTTTCATTTCTTTCTTTGTTTTTATTGGCGCACGCTACTTATGTGATAGTTATACCAATTCTTTTCGTCTTCCCACGTGATTATTTTTCTTTCCTTTATACTTTTATATTTTATTAGGTTCTTTGCCTAAATAAACCTATGATATATTGGAAGACCCAAAATGTTCCCCTTGGTACACTTAGATATTGCTTTTTGTTTTTACCGGGATGAAAATGCCCCCCGAGCTATTTTACACCTGGAACTTCTTTTATTACTACTCTCCAGCTTACTCTTATTTTACCGCAACACTTCAGTGATTTGTGAATTTTGATTACTCTCTGTAAATGTAGTATGCCTTATAACTACTCTCTTCAATGGAAACTCCACCTTAGAAAAATGAATTTTTCTTATTCTTTTTATGTATGGATATTACTAACTTGACCACAATCAGATTGTTTGGTAAATACCGATCTCTCTGATTTGTGAATACTTGTTTCTTGAAATAGCAATATTGGATTATTTCATTTTTAACCATCCTATAAGTGTCCAACAATCCAATACTCATATCATTTAAAATAAGCCCAATTTTAGTATAATGGTACATTTAAAATGGACCCATAATCTTGACAAGTTAATTTGAATTAATTGTATGACACGTGTGCCATTTCTTCAAATGATTCTTAAGTGCATGCGTATCATCCATCACGGTCTGCAAGAGCATCAAAACTTTACACCAAAACTCCCTTTTCTAATTCTCCTAATCCAAATCTCAGATGGGCCATAATAATTGAAATTAGAGGGTTGGGTATAGTTCTCTATGAGGTGTCCCAGATTAGTATTGACTCATCTCCATTTTTTGAATGAACGGTAAAGAATGGGTTCTCTAATTGATGCACGGTTTAGATCATTTTGGACGTCCTCGATCCCCACCATGTAAACGGTTTGGATCACTTAAGTTGACCACAGCTGATCTAACGGCTATGTCCCAATGTAAAGAAAAGCGATATGTCTGGGGTTGCTCATGATGTGTCGGAGCAAACCTCTCAGGAGATTCATCTCCCATATCTTGAAAGTTGAAAATGATAGGGTAGACCAGACTTTAACCATATCCCGGCTGGACCGGTTCTACCAAAGCCTACGTGCATGTTTATCTGAAAGGAGAAAAGAGGTGCGCTCACATGAGGCGGATTGCGTCCTACCGCCGCCTTAGACTGACTCGGTCCTGGGGGGCTCTGTGGGCCCCACCGTGATGTATGCATTTCATCCACTCCATCCATCCATTTTAAAAGATCATTTTAAGATATGAGCCTAAAACAGAGGGGAGCGGATTGCCTGTGACCCCGGGCAAAGAGATATCAATGTGACCGTAGCTGTGTGGGGCCCATAGAGATGTCAGTGACAAATCCACTCCCTCCATCTGTTTTGTAAGACCACGGCATGATAGTTTTATAAAAAAAAAAAAATGTAGATCTAAAACTCATGTGGGCCATACCACGAGAAACAGTGGTTATTGAACACGTAATGGTGACGAAAGTTTGGCATCAGGATAATAATTTTTCTTACAATTTATCTGAGTGTTAGTAATTCTTTGAATGGCTCCGATGTCATATAAATATCATGGTCAGCTCCAGAAAGGTTTCAATGGTGGATGTTGGTGTTCCCACTGTTTTGTTGGTGTGGCCTCCTACCTTATATTTGTCTTAAAAAAGAGATGTACATAGTAGATGTGTCACGCACATCCCTGTGGACGCCACACAGCTTCAGCCACATAGATATCTCTGTGCCCGGGGTCAGAGGCAATCCACTCCCAAGACGGAGGCATATTTAAGACTTAAGTGGGCCACACCACAGGTAACAATAGGGATTGAACGCCTACCATTGAAAACTTCTTAATGGCTACATAGCCGCCCTGCGAGGACCGAGTCCATCTTAGCAGGGGTTGGTAACACCACTTTGGTGAGGACATGAATGTGGGTCCGACCTTGATGAACGTATTGTATATCTACGCCATCCATCCATTTTTTCATATCATTTCAGGGCATTGGCCCAAAAATAAAGCCGATCCAAATCTCACGTGGACCACACCACAGGAAATAGTGGTAATTGAACCCCCACCATTAATAAAACCTTATGGGGCCACCGTAATGTTTGATGAGGCCACATGGGAAATCGCATTGCGTCCTGAGTTAATCGGTACGCTCTTATCGTACTGAGTAAACTCAGTTAGGCTCACTGTAAATGTATGTAGTTTATCTACACCGTCCATCCGCTTTTCCAGATCATTTAATGGGTTGAAACCAAAATTGAAGCATATCCAAAACTTAGGTGGACCATACCACAAGAAACAGTGGCAATAATGATTTCCACCGTTGAAACATTTGGGCCTGCAGTGATGTTTATTTGTCATCCAAACTGTTCACACGATCACACAGACATTGATGAAGGGAAAAACCAAATATCAGTTCCATTGCCCCAAGAATTTTCAACGGTACAGGTTCAATTCACATTTTTTTTGTGGTGTGGTCCACTTAAAGATTTTTATATGCTTTTTTTTCTCAAGATATAATATTATCTGTTAAAACGGATGAACGGAGTGGATGAAATATATAAATAACGGTGGACCCTGCAGAGTTTACTCGTACGCTTGGCGTACCGAGTTACTCAGTACGGAATCCGCGGACCTTGGTGAACTCTAATGGCAGCTTGATCGAAGACTTATGTTCCCCAAAGCATACAATCACCACTGTTTCCTGTGGTGTGGTTCACCTGAGATTTGGATCTACTTTATTTTTTGTTCCACATCCTACATTGAGCTGAAAAAACTGATGGACGGCATGGATATACAACACATACATCAAGATGGGCACAACTGCCGCGGCTTCACGGTATCCCGATTTCAGGTCCACTGGGCATGCATTCGATCCAGCTGGCGGCAGATTCGGTGGATTCGTGATGTTGGACCCACTGTGATGTAAGTTTGTTATATCTATACCGTTCATCCATTTTGCCAGCTCATTTTAGGGAATGAAGCCAACAAAAGAGGCAAACGTAAATCTCAGGTGGACCCACCACATTAAATAGTGGTGATTGAATGCCCACTATTAAGAACTTATTCAGGGCCACAGAAGTTTTGAATCAATCTGATTTTTGTGTTTTCCCTGCATTCAGTTCAGTGTGTCCTTACCAACCGGTTGGATGGCAGATAAACATTCCACTGGACCCTAGAAAGTTTTTAATGTTCGGCGTTCAATCACCACCTGTGGAGTGGTCCACCTGAGATTGGTATATGCTTCATTTTTAGGCTAAAATGAGATGGAAATAAACGGATGAACGGCATGGATGTAAAACAAATACATCACAGTGGGCCCCACAGTCACGGATCCACCAAACTCGGATCCACCGAATCAGCATCCGATCCAACCCGTCGATTGTGTGCTCCCAATCTTGCTCACGATTCAAAATATAAATAAAAAAATCAGTATGATAAAAAACAAATCTTAGGTAGTGACCCATGCTCATTACCTAATTTAGCTGTACAATGCAGAGAAAAATGTAAAATCCTGCCAAAGACCTCTACGTTCCCATGGTAGGACCCACCTGGCATTTTGTATGGCTTGATGTTCTGTCCCTTCATCCTACTGGAGCGTCTCTGATGGATGGTTTGATGGCATATGCAGAAGACAGTGGACCCACGAATAGTGGGGAAAGTTTTGTTGCTCTCCGTCCCATCTCAACCGTTCCTTTTCACTCGGGCTGGTTTTTTATCATCTATTTATTTATTTTGCATGGCCTAACATTGAAGGGGCGCATCAAATGGACGGTGTGGATCAAGTGTACAGTTGCCATGGATCCCACAGCAGCCCAGTACCACCACGGGTTCTGGTCCTACCGGACCCGTTTTTCAAATGAGCTCACCTGAAAAAAAGGTCCACACGTTTCTGCGCTTTCACGAGATGGCTCAGAAGCCCGAGCCTCTAAGATATTCAGCAAGGTGCAGACACATTCACATTCAGGTGTACCATGTCCAACACGTGGCATGTGTCAGATGGCTTTTGCACGTCAGAATACTATATTCAGCTCGCATCACCATAGCCACATGCATGAACGTGTTTCCTTTTTTACGCCTCACTTTCTCCTTACAAGTGGGGAGGCCACCTTAAAAGTGGATCCCAATATTTCAAAAGTTGGGTGGGCCATACCATGTAATTTTGATATTTTTATGGAGTGGCCCACTTGAGAGTTGAGTCAACCTGATTTTTCTGAATAAGACCAAAAAAAGTTTGGTTTACCTGATGGACGGTGTGGATTTTATAAAGATAGAATAGGATCTGTGGATGTTATGCCGAGCTGATGTTGTGTTCCTCTCTAACCTTTTGTTATTATTGTGCTTGTACAAAGGTTAAAATCTCCCCTTCTGGTTCTCTCTTTTTGCTAATGGATAAGATCTATATCACATCTTCTTTTATTACTAGAAGATACATTAATCTAGGTGTACCACAAATGTGGCAAACCATCAAATAACAAGAGGCAATAATAGGTAAAGTCACCTTTTATATATATATATATATATATATATATATATATATATATATATATATATATATATATATATATAGATTTTACAAAAAGAAAAAAACTACCTAATTAATGCGGAATCTGCTGCCTTTTTCAAAAATTACCTCATTGATAGATATAATTATCATCCCACTACCCTTCGTTACCGCCACTATTAGGGCAAATGGGTGGGTGGCTTGAGTAGGCCGCTCTATGATGTTTACGTGAAATCTACTCTGACCACTCAGTGCATCATTCCATGTCTGATCAAGATTCAAAAAATCAGCTAAATTTATGATTTAGGCGGACTGCATGATTGAAAACAGTTACAGGACAATGCTCGCCCTTCAAACTGTTTCCATTATTGTAACTCCCCAAAAATAGGCATCTGAGTATGAAGACTCTGATCTCGAGTTCTCAAGTGTTAACTTAGTAAAATATTTGTCTAGGAATGCTGCACGTAGGAAATGCTCTCACGTGTGCCCTCAATCAGATTTACATTCATTCCATGCACAAATAATCAGAATATTGCATTTCAATTAATAGATTAAAAGTAAAGCGGAAATAATTAAATAAAAAAAATACAGAGGTAACACCCAAAAGGTATAATCCAAATGCGATGTCAGCCTATATGAGAATTATACGAATCACAATACATGCAACAAGAAATGAAAATATAACTACAAAAAAGATAGAGGTAATATACTACTGGGACGACCCGAGCGCACCACCATCTGTCATATTCCTTGGTCATCTGTATATGTCAAATTAGGGCTGTAAATGGTCGAGTTCGGGGCGGGTTTAGCCAAAACCAGACCCGCCCGTTTACTAAACGGGTCTGGGTCTAAATTAATTTAGACCCAGACCCTTTTACTAAATAGGCGGGTCCGGATCGGGTCCGAGTCAACCCATTAGACCCATTTATAAATGGGTCGAGTCTAATGGGTTTGGGTCTGGATCAAGTATGCAAGCATTTTACAAGGCTTAAAACTGGGTCTGGACGGGTCCCTTGAAACATAGACCAAAGCCGCCCACTTACTAAATGGGTTCGGGTCGGGTCGAGTTGGGCATAATATAAAGGAAACCAGACCCAGACCCGTTTAGCAACTGGGTCTGTTCTTGGACCTAGACCCGTACCATTTAACAAATGGGTCGGGTCTGGGTCGGGTCTAAATGGGTTGGATCCGTGTACCCCCATTGGGTCCACAGACCCATTTACAGCCCTATGTCAAATGGAAGTTGTCAAATGCCAACATAGTGAAAAAAATATCCCCTAGATTATACTTAGGACCTTTTAGTCATAGAAAATTCACGACAGATACATATTAAGCATGTTAACTTTAACACATAAATACTAAGTAAATTACACATGTTATTTACATAAGCATGCGCAAGCAATGATAGCATAATAAGGCGATCACGTTCCTGAACTAGTTAATTAATGCAGGGAATGCATGGCGTGCAAATAAAAGACAATGCGCTGGTCTTTCTAACAGTAGACCAACCACCCCACAAGTGCATGCATGTTCCCAGGAAAATCATATCAGGAGCTTAAAAGGTAGTGATATAGAGCAGGTCGCAGAATATTTCATGGCCTAGATGGACCAGAAGAAGACCAGTCGGAGTCGAAAGTGATTCGGGCCAACAGGATCATAGAACAATTGTATTTAGCGATCCGGGATGAGTTACGGGACATATAACATATGATTTTGAGGTAACTCGAACTACTTTAGCCAAACAACTTTGCTATGTGAGGTTTCCCATACCGGAATTGCTAGATTCGACTAGATCAATGGTCATTAACCTAGTTTTATTTTAATTTTACTATTTATAGTAAGTTTTATTTCATTTATATCTTTTGATCCGTAGGATTTTAAAAGTCATGCCCAACATGAAAAGGGCTTAGAATAATTAGTAGAATCATGTGGTTGAGCCTGTTTGAAAACTTTCTATTTTTGGCCAAAAACCATGAATTCTAGTATGATTGAGAGACTTCTATAAATAGTAAGTTTACTATTTATTGTAAGTCACGTTTTCTAGGTGTTTTAGTTTGAGTTGAAGTCTGAAAATTCTACCTAGGGTTTAGTTTCTTATTTAAAGCATTGTAATCACTTTAATTTTCATTCAATCTATTATTATGAATTTTCTTCAATTTATTTCTTATTTTCTCTTACTTCCCTCGTGGATTCGAGGAAGTCCGGTTGAGGGTTTCTGGAGGCCTTGTGAACTCAAGGTATTTATCCGATTAAGTAGATGGTGATCGGCTTAGTCACATCCTCCCTATGTCAGGTAACGCTGACACCACATCAAGCAACCAGGCACCCACGAGTCCCCCTCAAATTCAATGTTATGTATGCATGATTAATTTAAATATTTATTAGTCCAGTTTATCCAGCAAATTGGTGAAGACGGAATACCTTTATTGTATCACAAAGTCTAAATGGAACCGTTTGACTCTTTGTGGTGCATCGCCAATCATCGCCAGTAACCCCTCAATCCAAGGTTTGGGTTATTCACCCAAGAAAGTATGGTTGGGTTATTCATCAGTCACACCCAAAATCAAAACGGAAATGGCCCATCACTCGATCCTATAACAACATGGTAGGCCCGGGGTAGTTCAAATGGTACAAAGGCATCTAAACATCAGTCGGGTCACATTTGTCACGGGGCCGCTTGAACAACAATCCATCACCTCCATTGGTGCTCACTGGTCACTATTGGGAGGCTCGTCACCCCAGCGTAGGCCGATAACTCAGACACGGTATCTCATACTACCATGCCTGGGTCATGAGACGTAGGGGATTGTATCGCAATACGGTTCTAAGTGGACTACCCTGGATTACAGATCCTCATTGTGAATCATAGATTCTCACTATGCCCCATGAAAATGGCCATAACTCCCTCGTTATATGTCCGATTTAATAAGCTTTCAAATGGCTTTAGAATCACCTCATTTGGACACTATTTAGTTACTCAAAAGTGGGTCCGAATCACCCTAAATTGCAGATACTAAGTGTGGATCACAGATTCTCTATACGTCCCATGAAAACGGCCATAACTCCCTCATTACATGTTTGATTGGGCGATCTTATACTTGTTGAAAAACTATTTGAATAAGCTTTCAAATGGCTTTAGAATCACCTCATTTGACACTATTTAGTTGCTCAACAGTGGGTTCAAATTACCCTAGATCGCAGATTCTCATTGTGGATCTCAGTATTTCACTATGTCCTATAAAATAACCATAACTCCCTTGTTTCATGTCCGATTTTAGTGATCTTGTACCTGTTGGAAAGATATTTGAATAAGATTTCAAATGGTTGTGGGATCACCTCATTTGGACACCATTTAGTTTATCAAAAGTGAGTCTAAATCACCTTAGATCGCAGATACTCACTATGGATCACGGATTCTCACTGTGTCCCATGAAAACGGCCATAACTCCCTCGTTACATGTTCGATTTGGGTGATCATATAATTTATTTGAATAAGATTTCAAATGGCTCTGGAATCACCTCATTTGGACACCATTTAGTTTCTCAATAGTGGGTCCAAATCACCCTGAATTGTATATACTTACTGATCTGTGATCCACTTCACACATCTGTGATCTATTCCACATGTGTGATTATTTTCATACATCCGCGATCCACGGTTGCCAGCTGCGATCCATCTGCGATTCATGGATCTCACTATACCATGTTCGTCTCCCTCATTGATAACTATCTCTCTCCCTCTTACTCACCTCTATCGACTCCAATTAGTGGAGGGTACCCCACCAACACACACACACACACACACACACACACACACACACACACTCACACACACACAACCTGTCGCTGGGGTGTGTTACTTAGAAGAAGATAGAAGGAAAAAAAGAAAATGGAACAAAAAGCTCTTTTTGAGCTAATGTGGGAGGTCCCACATCTTATAAATGCCTTGGTTGGCTTTTGTGTGGCCCAATACTAGTCTGGGGGAAGATTCACTACATCTAGAGGATGAAGGTTTTAATTTCATGGTATGAGCCAAAAACTAAGGGCGAAACTCAACACAAGTACACCACAGTGAAGAAAACATCACAAAAATTAATGGAATTTGTTGGTACTTTTGTGGGCTATCGAGGGGCTGCGTGGTAATCCGATAAAGTCTCACCTGGAGTTTTAAGGGTGGCCAGTTCAAATGAACGGATTTGATCTTGCATGGGAGGCCATTTCACTCTTTGTTGGGTTGAAACCAACTTTAGTTTGCGGGTCACTCAACTGTCGTACTGTTTGAAAAGAGAGAGATGGGTAAAATGGTCCAAAGCATCTGGTGAACAGTACTCCAGGGCCAAATTTTTATCTTCCTGCTACAATAGTGCCCTTTTGTTGACTAAGTTAACAATTAGGTCCACTTTATTAGTTAACCCCCTAGATGAAGGGAAACTTTAATAGCAGCTTAATCCAAGGCTTATGTGCCCCACAAGCATACAATCGCCACTATTTCCTGTGGTGTGGTCCACCTGAGATTTAGATTTGCTTCATTTTTTGCCACATGCCTTAAAATGAGCTGAAACAATTGACGGATGTTGAGCTCTGAATTGTGCATATTCTAACCCCAATTCATCACATATTATGTATGGGTTGCATGATTAAAAGACTACTTTAATGCATGATTTGTGATTGTAGGAATGAGATGGAGATTTCACTAATTCAAGGCTTAAGAGCACACTTTACATACATTGAAGACTAAGCTTTGATGAGCCAAAGAAGATAAGAAAAACCTTGAAGAAATCATGTCCTGAATTGTCCTAAAAAAGCAAAGTGCAGAGCTGCAGGGCCATAAAAGTAAAATACAAAAAGTTACAGTTTATGAAGATTGATCCAGAGATTGATTCGTCGATTAATCACCCAGCCTAAGCGAATGATCGATAGCCCTGAGCGATTGATCGCTCACAGCAGAATTGGCAGATTTGTTGCTGGACCAAAGTGCAGATTTGCAATTGATCGCCCAGCCTAAGCGATTGATCACCCAGCCTGTAGATTAATTGACAGAATTTAGATTTTTTGAGAATTGCTGCTAAAACTCTCTAGACACTTTTTGTCTTGTGCGATCCATCGCTCACCACTTGCGATCAATCGCCTAGCACAATCGATTGATCGCTCAACCCAGTTGATCAATTGCCCAATTGCCTAGAACAGAAACTGCTAATTTTAGTTTCGATTTTCTCTATGCAGTGCGTAACTTGTATGCAAATTCTTAAAGATTCTTCATTTTTGGAGTGTGAAAGCTATAAAAGGAGACCTCCACTTCATTCCTAGGGCATCTAGCAACGTGGGGAGCAAATGATTCAAGACCTAGGAGGCTTCCTAGCCTCCTACAACAGTTTTCTTCTTCTAGTTCTAGTTCTATTTTTTTATGCTTTTCATTAGTTAACCTCTTAGCCAGGGCAAAGAGGTGAAGCTTGTAGTAGATCTAAGATGCTTTAATTCGTTTTTATTGGTTTCGAGTTGGATTTTTATTGATTGAACAATGGTTTGTTGAGTTTGAATAAAGTTCTAAGTAATTTTTCTTAATTTTATGATGACTCATAGATGTTTGGAAGAATTGCTTTAGTTCTTAGTTGTTTTGCATAGATCTAGACCTATACGCTCCGAGGAATTGGATTCAAGACGCTCTAGACTTGGTTTTTCATGTGGGAACTTCAAACCAAAGTTCTACCTTTTATAAGAAGTTTGAAACATGTATTGTTTATTTATATGATTTGGATAAAGTTCAAATTATAATATAGTTAAGCCTAGTGACAAGGTTTGATGATTATTATGATTGTGATCTTAACCCATTGGAACTAGGATTGACCTATACATTAAGTATGCTCAAGTCCTAACTTGAATTGAGTGAATCATGTTGATGAACAACACATGGGACAGACTGTTTTGCTGAATTAACTGCTCCATATTCTAGCTAGATAGGATTTGATTTCGATTCTAATTGTGTAATTGAGAAACCAATGCGAGTTATGCATCAAGGATCGCTACAAGTGGATCCTCGACACCCTAGTGCTTCTTTAGATTGATAATTTCATCTCAAAGTACAGATTATTCTCTTACATTCACAATTAAAGATTATTGTAGTTTGATTTCAATTAGAGGTTATTAGGAGAAAGTCTGAGAATTCCTATATTAGTCCCTTAGAACGATATCGGTCTCTACCGAATTATTATTACATCGCAACCCTACACTTGGGGAGAGAACAAGTTTTTGGCGCCGTTGCCGGGGACTTGACGGTTTTACAGAATTTCTAAAAGTAGTTTTCTATTGAAAATTTTTAGAATTTTTCTATTTGTATTAACTTAGTTTGTTTTATTTTGATTTTTCTTTTGCAGGAATTGTTAGGAAGTTGAAGTAGAAGTAAGTTGGTTTTTTTAAGTTCTCAAATCAGGTTTTGTCTTTCGAACCTTACTCTTCTTCTCCCCCTATTAATTCCTATCCTATTCATCTCTTGTAGAGTGGGTGGAGACTCCTTTTGGATCTTTGATAGGTTGGCCTTGAGCCGCCTTGATTCCTTTTGGTTGGCATAGCCGCCTTGGATTACCCTGAGCTCGGAGATTTCTCTTCTCACCCTACTCCTCTTTCTTCTTTTCTAATTTTTCTTAAAGATTCAAAGAGTGGGTGGAGTGTTCTTTTGAACCTCTATTGATAAGGAGAAATCGGTCTCTATCTTCGCTTCTGGCTTTGCCATTGTAAGACACCTTGTGCTTCGGTCTTTGAGAGAAGTAAAGGAAAGTAGGAAGAACTCTTTTTCTTTTTCTTTCCTTTCTCTTTCTTATGATCTTGTTTGTTCTTCTTTTTCTTTTCTTTTCTTTCTTTTATTTTTATTTCTAGTTTTTTTTCTTTTAGTTTTAACTTCTTAAATCTCATTATGGCTGAATGGATAGGTGGTGCTTATGCATATCTTGTGGAAGATGAGATGCCGGATCATGGAATCCAATCTCTTTATGATTGGAACCATTATAAGCATAAGTATTTTTATGAGATTCAATCAACCTCCGCTACCCCCCAACGTAGGACGCTGCATGATTACTATGATACATATGATGAGACATGGCGTAAGACAATGGGGGAGTACTGGAATGAAGTAAAATCGAACAATGGTCAGTTGGGTAAAACACTACGCGATTACTTGGTTAAAAATAACAAGAGTGTTCCACCGAGTTTGACAAGAAGTAGGAATAAGAAAAAGGACAGGGGGAGTAATGACCAACCAGTAAAGACATTACGTGATCACTTGTATGGTTATACCTATTAACCATCTTATCAGTCTTCGTCATATAAAACGTATGGTCTTTATCAGGAGAGTCATCACACCTCTAGTCCAAAGGAAGAACCAATCATGGTCATCAACAATCGTTCTAAAACGTCTTCCTCTTATGATAACATGTACATACAAATCCTTGAGGATTTAGAAAAAGAGTACGAGTAGAGCAATCGATTCAAAATCACTCGCCATCTCTTGAAGACGTTGAGCCCAAAATTGGGATCACCGATTCAATCCACAATAATGGGGAGGATGAGGCTAACCAAGCCCAACCTTCTCCGGATTTAATGACTAAACTTCTAGAGGATATTGATCTTGGTGATCCCAATATCACCATTGATTATGGTGAATCAACTATCTCTTTTAGATGTCCTGATTTTAATGATGAAGAAATTTCAATGACGGTTGACGAACCTGAAGAATCCATAAAATCTGAAAGTGATAGTGAGTTGCCTACAATGAGGGTTCCGTGGATGATTGTGAGCCCATGATTTCTTCTTCCAAAGAGCTGAATGTTTATCAGTCACCGGAAGATATTCTTGCTAGAGAAATGGCCGAAGTTGATCTCTTTGAGTCCTTCCACCAACAACACATGCCAAATTTTATTGTGGAAGACTTCCCTTTGAGTGAGAATTCAGATTCTTTGGATGAATGCTTGGCCCACTCCCATAATCTTGATGATGAGATGATAACGGAGTTGGACATTTTGTTAGACGCGGTGTCGGTGCATGAAGAACACCATTCCATTGATTTACACTCTTTACCATTGTTTGTAGAAGCACCGTGCAATTCTGAATTTGTGGAGGAGGCAACCCAAACTAAAGAATACTTGATGAATGTCTCTCCACCATCATGGGTTCTTCAGCCCATTGAAAATTCTGATTGGGAGGACCCGATTTTAATCAATCACAACCCAATTCAAAATTTGAGGAGATATCTTTTTGCTGCTCTTATCTCCTCCCATCATGCATGTGGTGTATATAAATATTGGACTTCAATGAAGAAAAACACCCATGCTTATTATCGAGTAAGACTTTGGATGGTCCTTATGAGAAACTTATTGAAATTCATGAAGATCCTGCTCAAATTTGATCATATAGTTGATCAGACTAATCAAAGGTAGTTAGGTAGGTTAAGATTTATTTTTCTGCATTTAGGATTGAATAAGTCTCATTGAGACAATGGAAGATGCTGGAATTGATCAACTTGCTACCTCAGGTACTCTCGTTCTCACTCTCCTTTGTTTTATGTCATTGCTCTCATGTTATGCATATTGCATATCTTATTACATTGAGGATAATGTAAAATTTTGGTTGGGGGGGGGGGGGGGTGAGATTCCTTAGATGAATCTACTGGACTTTGTGACATTTCGAGCAATTATGTAAAAAAATTTATATTTTTCTAGAAATTCAAAACTCCTTTGGAAAACCGTATTTCTATGCACTTGGGATGTTATAAGTACAAAAGAAAGAGAGATGAAGTGATTGATTTTGAAAACTTTGAATTACCTGTAATATGATAGTTTTCTATATGAATTCCCCTATTTTTTATGATCGATAGAAAGTTTGAACACTTTTGAGTCTAATTCACATTACACGATTCTCATGGTTTCAAGGGATTATGTAGATTTATGGATCGGTTAGATTCAGATTTAAGGTGTTAAGGAACCAAGCCGGGGAACTTTGTCCATCATGATCAAATGTAATTTGGGGCAAGGATTTTTATCCTATGTCGTTACCATTACATGATTATTGCTTTAGTTCGAAGTGAGCTTTTGGATTCTTCGGCTATTAATCTTGGCTATTGATCTTAAAAAAAATAAAAAAAAAGGAAAATTATGTAAAAAAATGGTTATTGTTGAAAATGTATTGGAAAATTCCAAAAAGGGCTACCTATTACCAACCGGGGGATGGTCTACTCGTAATTAAAGCAGGAAATGTGACATAGTGTGAAAGTCGTCGGAAGGACGGTAAGACAAATTACTGTCATAGGGTTGTTGTTGATCTGTACACTTTTAGATCCATAATTTAGTTGATCTATGAAGAAGATAATACTGGAAACTCATGAGATGAACATTCACTATACAAACTAGGTTGAATTTGTTCAAGTTTTTCTATTTATCAATCAATCAGCGGGGATTCTATATGAACACCTATTATGTTTGTCAGTTTAAGGTTTTAGTTTCTATCACCTAGTTTCTCTGATCTTTGCACTTGTATGTCTTGGAAAGAATAGAAGCATAGTTTCTGAAGGAGAGTTGGATTTTAGAGAATTGAATCTTATTTTATGCATATTTTGCTTGAGACTAGCAAAATGTTGGTTGGGGGGTGTGTTGAGCTCTGAATTGTGCATATTCTAACCGCAATTCATCACATATTATGCATGGGTTGCATGATTAAAAGACTACTTTAATGCATGATTTGTGATCGTAGGAATTAGATGGAGATTTCACTAATTCAAGGCTTAAGAGAGCACTTTACATACATTGATGACCAAGCTTTGATGAGCCAAAGAAGAGAAGAAAAACCTTGAAAAAATCATGTTAAAAGTCTTCAATTGTCCTAAAAAAAGCAAAGTGCAGAGCTGTAGGGCCATAAAAGTAAAATGCAGAAAGTTGCAGTTTCTGAAGATTGATCCGTCGATTGATCGCCCAGCCTGAGCGATTGATCGACAGCCCTGCCGATTGATCGCTCACAGCAGAATTGACAGATTTGTTGCTGGACTACGGTGTAGATTTGCGATTAATTTCCCAGCCTGAGCGATTGATCGCCCAGCCTGTAGATCAATCGACAGAATTCAGATTTTTGAAGAATTGCTGCTGAAACTCTTTGGACACTTTTTGTCCTGTGCGATCCATTGCTCACCACTTGCGATCAATCGCCCAGCACAATCGATTGATCGCTCAACCCAGTTGATCAATTGCCCAATCGCCCAGAACAGAAACTGCTAATTTCAGTTCCGATTTTCTCTATGCAGTGCATAACTTGTACGCAAATTCTCGAAGATTCTTCATTTTTAGAGTGTGAAAGCTATAAAAGGAGACCTCCACTTCATTCTTAGGGCATCTAGTAATGTGGGGAGCAAAGGATTTAAGACCTAGGAGGCTTCCTAGCCTCCTACAGCAGTTTTCTTCTTCTAGTTATAGTTCTAGTTTTTTTTTTTTATGTTTTTCATTAGTTAACCTCTTAGCTAGGGCTAAGAGGTGAAGCTTGTAGTAGATCTAAGATGCTTTAATTCGTTTTTATTGGTTTCAAGTTAGATTTTTATTGATTGAACAATGGTTTGTTGAGTTTGAATAAAGTTCTAAATAGATTTTCTTAATCTTATGATGACTCATGGATGTTTGGTGGAATTGCTTTAGTTCTTAGTTGTTTTGCATAGATCTAGACCTATACGCTCTGAGGAATCGGATTCAGGACGCTCTAGACTTGGTTCTTCATGTGGGAACTTCAAACCAAAGTTCTACTTTTTATGAGAAGTTTGAAACATGTATTACTTATTTATATGATTTGGATGAAGTTCAAATCATAATATAGTTAAGCCTAGTGATAGGGTTTGATGATTATTATGATTGTGATCTTAACCCATTAGAACTAGGATTGACCTATACATTGAGTGTGCACAAGTCCTAACTTGAATTGAGTGAATCATGTTGATGAAGAACACATGGGACATACTGTTTTGTTGAATTAATCGCTCCATATTCCGGCTAGATAGGATTTGATTTCGATTCTAGTTGTGTAATTGAGAAACCAATGCAAGTTATGCATCAAGGATCGCTACAAGTGGATCCTCGACACCCTAGTGCTTCTTTATATTGTTAATTTCATCTCAAAGTACAGATTATTCTCCTACATTCACAATTAAAGATTATTATAGTTTGATTTCAATTAGAGATTATTAGAAGAAAGTCTGAGAATTCCTATATTAGTCCTTAAGAACGATTTCGATCTCTACCGAATTATTACTACATCACAACCTTACACTTGGGGAGCGAACAATGGACGGCGTGGATATACAACACATACATAAAGGTGGGCCCAAATGTCACAGCCTCACTCAATCCGGGATCTGGGCCTACTGTGATGTAAGTTTTTCTATATCCATGCCGTTCAGCTGTTTTGCTAGCTCATTTTAGGGCATGAGCCCAACAAAAGAGGCAAACCAAAATCTTAAGTGGACCCACCACATTAAATAGTGGTGATTGAACACCCACTATTAAGAACTTATTGAGGGCCGCAAAAGTTTTGAATCAATCTGATATTTATGTTTCCTTTCATCCAGCTCCATTTGACCTTATCAACCGGTTGGATGACAAATAAATATTCCGCCAGGCCCTAGAAAGTTTTTAATGTTGGGTGTTCAATCGCCACTATTTCCAGTGGAGTGGTCCACCTGATGTGCTCATGCCCTAAAATGAAGTGGAAAAAAAAAAGGATGGAAACAAATACATCAAAGTGTGAACAAATCAGTATGATGCAAAACAAATCTTTAGTGACCCACGTTCATTACCTAACTTAGGTGGACAATGGCCTGACTTTCTGTCCCTTCATCCCACTGGGGGCGTGTCTGATGAATGGTTAGATGGCATATGCACAACACGGTGGGCTCACTAATAATGGGGAAGGTTTTATTGCTCTCTGTCCCATCCCAAACTGTTCCTTTTTTTCTTTTTTTTTATTGCTCTCTTTCACTAGCATTGAAAGAACATATCAAATGGACGGGATGGATCTGCCAATCTGGTGGATGGTTGACCCTTTCATGAGTGGGTCAGTTGGACCACACCACAGGAAATAATGGTGATGGAACGCCCACCATTAAAATCTTTTTGGGGGTCATAAAAACTTTGGATCAAATATCAGCTGATATTTGTGTTTACTGTTCATCCAGGCCTGTATGAGCTAATCAATAGGTTGGAATGCAAATGGCCCCCAAGAAGTTTTTAATGGTGAGTGTTCAATCACCACTATTTCTTTTGGTATGGTCTACATGAGATTTGGATCTGCCTGAGTTTTGGGTTTATGCCCGAAAATTGGGCTGGCAAAATGGATGGACAGCATGGTTAAAATACATGCCATGCATGGTGGGGCCCATAAAGCACCCAACAACATTGACCAGTACTAACCTTGGCAGTCAAGATCGAGCAGGCTTGAATCAGGCTGACTCGTCCACAACTCACTGGCCGATCCAAGGCTCGACTAGACAACACCACAAGAAGCAGCGGTGATGATGATGCCTACCATTGAAACCTTCCTATGGCCCACGGTGATGTCTATTAATTTGCCATCCAATCTGTTCATAAGGTCACATAGACATGGATAAAAGGAAAACACAAATGTAGGCTTGATCCAAAACTTATTGTAGCCCGTGAAGTTTTTAATGGCATGCCTTCAATCCCCATTGTGTGGTCCACTTGAACCTTTGATCTGCCTCATTTTTGGGCTCATACCCAAAAATGATATGAAAAAATGGATGAACAGAGTGGACAAAACCCATACATCATGGTGGGCCCCACATAACCCCTTCATGGACAAGGGGCAGACACAATCCGCTTCGCAAAGAGGCCGAAGATATTGATTTATAAATAATGGAAATAATTTATGTTACAAAAAAGTGATTCCCCATCATTGATATACCACTATTATTATCGTGGGGAAGTGAGGCTATATTCAAATTAAAACGGTTTCTTAGAAAGGACTACCATGTGAAAGAAATGCGTGAATTTCATGTGGGGTCCACTTTGAAATATGTAGCTTATCCATGCCCGTCCATCCATTTTACAAGATGATTTGAGGGCATGATCCCAAAATTGAGGCAAATCCAAAGCTTAAGTGTACCACACCCACAAAAGAGTGGGTTGAATGCCTATTGTTAAAAACCTTTTACACCCACTATTTCCCATGGATTTGCCTCAGTTTTGGGCTCATGCTCTAAAATGTTCCGTTACAATGCATGGACGGCGTGGATATGTCACGAACAACACAACTCTGGAGATGATAGAGCCACATCCACATGTACTTTATTGAGCCGCGTATGTCATCTTGAGAGGTGGCTTACACAGCCCGACTTTGTTGGACCCTCCAAATAAAGGGTATGACAGCAGATAAGCTATAAAACTAAAATAATATTAATGGTATGATTGTGATCTTTGATTTGATTTATGTTCCCTTTTTCGTTGAAGCCCCCTCTCCTAATGGGTCTAGGCAAGGTTATTTGGAGCCTACCGTGATATATGGGTTTCATCCACACCGTTCATCACCTTTTCTATATCATTTTAAGGTATGACCCCAAAATGAGGCAGATCCAAGCATTCAATAGACAGCACAGTGGGGATTGAACGCCCACCATTAACAACTTCTTGGGGCCACAGAGGTTTGGATCAAGCTGACATTTGTGCTTTTCCTTCATTCAGATTCATATGACCTTGTGAACAGGTTAGATGGAAATAACATCACGGTAGGCCTTAAGAATTTTTCAACAGTTGGAGTCATTATCACAGCTGCTTCCTATGGTGTGGTTCACTTGAGAAATAGATCTGCCTCATTTTTGTGGTAATATCTTAAAATGCTCTATAAAAATGGATGAACAGCTTAGATAAAATCCATACATCAAGGTGGGCCCACAGAGTCCCTGGCTGGACCTATTTTAGTATAGGAGGGGGCTGGACACAATCCGCTTACAATGGTATCAACTGATCGACAAGCTAATCCATTTTTTTAATATAACTATTGCTTCATAAACTATCTAAGAGCGTGCCCCACTATTTGGACGGTTTCATTTGCGTTAATCATATTCCACGCATGCAATTTCTTGAAGTGTGTGCATATGATGCAGTACACTCTACCATAGCATCAAAGGCTTTTCCCGGGGCTATCGCCTCAGGACAGTGTTCATGTTCTGGCGCATAGTGCCACACGTAGTTCCGCTTGGGTGGCTGTGCACACATTCTCTCTCCCATGGGCATTGCAAAATTCCACACGACCGCTAACCTGCGCTAAAAATTCAGTGTTCAAGTTTAGCCTTATTGTGTTGGGTCTCTAGTAGGCAGTCCCATCAAGACCCATTAAGATAACGGATTGAATTAATGTTTCACATGCCAAACTCATTTAATCCGTTAATACAGTATTTTGGTAATTATTTTTAGTATAGTTAGAAATCCCTAAAAAGCAAAGACAACCAATAAGACTCTATCTCTCTTTCTCTCACACACCTTCACACACACTAGGGAGTTTTCTCCATCTTTCTACCCACGGCCACGCTTTAAAATCTCTATCGAATCGAGCCCCTTTTCCATTTCTCTGCTCACAAAAGCACGACCCATTTACTTAATGGATTAAAGGGGTCAGATTATGAGTAACCCGTTAAATTAATGAATGAGATTGAGTTTTTAGATTTTAACCTGCTTAGTTAAGGGTCAAGTTTGGGTAAAAGCATTTTTGACAAGACACCAACACGGTTCAACACTACCTGTTGCCGCCTACCCTCTCCCACCTTAAAAACTAAGGGAGAGTTATTTGATGCTCTGGTAGAGAATCATGATTCATACGTAGTAACTCAGAAATTATACATATGTGGAAAACATGATCTCAAATTAAACTGTCCAAATTATGGAACACACTTTATCTTACTAATGAGGAAAATCAGGTTGGCTGGTAAATTCTCGTATATGATTTGTCAAGACTTGTTTCTTGAAATAGGACCATTGGATTATTTCATTTCGAGCCGTCCAATTAGTGTCCCACAATCCAATACTCGTAGCATCTAAAATAAGCTTAATTTTTGTATATTGGTACATCCAAGCTGGACCAATAATATGGACATCTTAATTTGAATTAATTGTATAACATGTTTTTCATTTCTTCATGAAATGACTTTTAACTGCATGTTTATCATCCATTGGTCTGCAAGAGCATCAAAACTTATATACCAAAACCCCCTTTTCTATTTCTGCCTTGTTTTTAGCGGATTAGGTGCGGTCCCTGCCTTACCCAAGAGGTGCGGCCCTTATTGTGGGGGCCAGCTTAATCCATTTATCCTATATCCACTCCGTCCATCCGTTTTTCTAGATCATTTGATGGCATGAGACCAAAAATGAAGAGGATCCAAATCTCAAAGGGACCATACTATAAGAAACAGTGGCGATTGAAATCTCGACCATCAAGAATTTTCCTAGGCCTCACCGGAATATTTCTATGATTTTATTTTCAAATAAACCTGGATTAAAGGAAAAACAAATATCGTTTTGACCAAAAACTTTTGCAGTCCATATAAATTGTTAATGGTCAATCACCACGTCTTCCTATGATAAATCCTATTTGAAATTTGGGTTTGCTCCATTTTTGGGCTCAAGCCATAGAATGACCTGAAAAAACAGATGGATGATGTGGATGTATAATAAATGCATTAAAGTGAACCCCACAGTAAGGTCCCTAGTGTCTTGAGTGAGGACGGGGCCACACCTAATCTGCTCCACTTTCTAGGAGTAGAGCCCCTACCTTATGATTTTGAGAAAAACTTTGAAAAAAAAAAAAAAAAAACTTTTGTACGACTGTGCTGAACCTTGGGTCCAATTTAGGGGAGTGGATTAGTTGTTCCCCGGGTAACACCTTAGTGGGGTGTGTTACTTAGAAGAAGATATAGTGAAGAAAAGAAAAGGAAACAAAAAGCTCTTGTTTGGCTGATGCGGGAGGCCCCACAATCTATAAGTGCCTTGGGTGACTTTCGCGTAGCCCATTGCTAGTTTGGAGGAAGATCCACTACATCTAGTGGATGGAGGTTTTAATTTCACGGCATAGGCCAAAAACTCAAGGTGAAACTCAACACGAGTGGAACAAGGTGAAGAAAACATCACCAAAATTAATGGAGACCGTTGGTATTTTTGTTGGCCATCGAGGGGCTACGTAATAATCCGATAAAATCCCACTTAGGGTTTCAAGAGTAGTCGGTTCAAATGAACATATTTGATCTTGCATGGGAGGCCATTTTACTCTTTGTTGGGACCCACTCCCTTGATTGGGTTGAAATGGGCTTTAGGTTATGGGTCACTCAACTATCGTACCACCTAAAAAGAAACAAAGGGGTAAAATGGTCCGAAGCATCTAGTGAACAATGCTCCAAGGCCAAACTTTTATGTTCTTGCTACAGTAGAACCCTTTTGTTGACCTAGTCAACAGTTAGGTCCACTTTAGTCGTTAGCCCTTCCAAAATGCTAAGGAGACACACTAACCCTACCAGTGGTTGGGTGCATCCTGTGACTAATCGTGTGGGTGGGTGCATTGTGCAGCTAATAGGGTGGGTGTGTTGCATGACTAATAAAAAAAGTAACACCTCACCGCTCCCCCAATTTAGATGTATTTTCATCACTTAACTATTAAATTAGTGGGCATTGATTGGATGGTTGAGAACAAAGAGTTTAAGATTGTTCAAGCAATTTGATCACACGTTAGCCAGTTTACTTTAAGTTAGTGCATGTCATGTGTACACTATGCTAGGTACCTGGTAACTAGCAAACCTAGGTCTTGCCTGCTAGCGCCGTTGGAAGACACCTAGGCGTTTCAACAGCAGATCTCAAGTTCGAAATGCTAAGGAGACACACTAACCCCCACTGGTGGGTGGGTGCATCGTGTGACTAATTGTGTGGGTGCATTGCGCAGCTAACAGGGTGGGTACTTTGTACGACTAACCAAAAAAAAAAAAAAAAACTAGTAAACCAAAGTCATATAAAACTATAACCATTGAGTCTGAGATCTATGGTCATCTAACACTTAGGGACGCAAAGCAATGGAAATCATTCGGCATTTAACGCCTGCCATCGGTTTTCTGTGAGGACTCACGTTGGTGTTTATATACCGTCTGATCCATGTATTTGGTTTGCTTTGTTAAATGATAGAATTACTTAAAAAATGACAGTTCTCTAAAATTCTAAGTGAGCTTGTCCGGCGAATTTTAGGAATTTTTAAAGTTGTCACATGACTGTTGAGAAATCCTACTTTTCAGACACGTCGGAAAGAGAGCCGAGCCACGTAGGTTTCATGAGACAGGTTGGACAACACTACCTAGCTCAGTGAGCAGATGAAGTGGGCCAAGGCTGTTAGAGATGAGCAAAGTACATACTTGACCAAACCACCTTAAAAGAGGTTGAGACCATTTCTAATAGGATTCGCCATTTGTCCCAACCATTGAGGGTTTTTAATTAAAATGGTCTCAAATATTATAGCACATAAAGTTTGACATTAGAATTTCAAACCATAATTCTTTTAACCCTTTTAGACATTTTTATATTTTTAATTAAATGGTTTTAATTAAAATCATTTAAGTAATTTAATGATTAAATTACTTAAAAAAAATTATAGTTCTCTAAAATTCCAACTGGACACGCCATATGAATTTCAGAAATTTTAGGTAAGGAATTTTTGAAGTTGTCACATGATTGTTGAGACGTCTTAATTGGGACCGTCCTGACAATGAAATCGGATTGCGTACGAATTACTCAGTAGGCTTTTTATTGTATCGAGTAAACTCTGCTGGGCCCACCTTGATCATATGTGATTTATGGATGCAATTCATCCATTTTCATAGATCATTTTAAGGGTTGAGTCCAAAATTGAAGCATATCCAATATACTTTGGTAAAATGGATGGATGGTGTGGATTTTTCACAAACATTATTGTGGCCCCACGTAGCTTGTGACCATTAAATCGGAGCCACAGGCCCACCTGAATCACAAATGAAAATATTTTTGGATCCTTGGCTTAACATGAGATAACTCTTGGGATGATTTTTAAATAAACATCATGGTGTGCCCCCACAAGTTGTAGACCACTCCCACCCAACTGACCATTGAAAAAAATGGAATATTGTAGTGTTTTCAAGATAACACATTGCATGCTTTGGTTGAGGGCCATCTGCATTCCAACCTGTTGTTAGCTCATACAGTCCTGGATATATAGATGGTAAACACAAATATCAACTGATATTTGATCCAATACTTTCATGGCCCCGAAGAAGCTTTTAACGGTGGGCATTCAATCTCCACTATTTCTTGTGATATGGGTCTACCTGAGTTTACTATGGCATGGCATTTAACATTATGAATCGAAATCCTGACCGAGCAGGCTTGAATCAGGCTGACTCGTCCACAACTCATCAGTATCGTCCTAACTCGCCTGAGTCACACCGAGTCGATCGACCAGATATGTCAGCTTGTAATTCATTTTTCTTGAATTGAATCAAGTTATGTACTGCCCACCAGTGATATTAACGTTAAAATCCATTCGGTTCATCATGTGGAGCCATAACCAAAGAATTAGGCCAAAATGGATCTCAGGTGGGCCACAAAAATTGGAACAATTGGAGAGAATGCCCACCGTAGAAAAAATTGCAATTGTTTTTGGGGCCATTTTTGTGACTATATTTCCATCCAAACCATTCATAAGGTGCACCCTATCAAGATCAAGGGCGATTCAAATATCAGGCTCATCGACAGGTACGTAGTTCACACTTTAATCAGGGAGTTTAGGTTAAGTTTGGCATTATTTCCTTCGTTGTGGCCCACTGGAGATTTGGATCAGCTAGAGGTTTTTCGTATTATATACCTATGATAGGCCACACATGATGAACGGTTTGGATTGCACACGGACATTAGTGTGCCCCAAAATATCTTTATGTGTAGCATGGCACGACGATGCCGGAACATGGCTGCCATTTTTTTATCTGCCAAATATCAGGTTTTTTCAATAGAGCTGTCATGCAGGTTCAACATTACATCGAATCCACCATGGAGCTTCCTTGACTCCTCTGCATCTAAACATCGCATCAATATTGGCCATGAAGGTTTCAATGGTGAGGGTCTATTAAAGGTATTTTAAAAATTACAATAATTTTGTTTACTTGTGTTTTTTGTAGGAGTTTTTTTTAAAGGAAAACCTTTGTCCCATATTAGATAGCAAGGAACAAAAAGGTGTTTATATAGAATTCTTTTTGTATAGTCTTTTGTATAATGCATTACTTTGCACAAGCCCGTATGCGCATGTAAGCGAGGCGCAACCAATGGGAAATCTGATCCAGAATCATTTCGGCCCGGTGAGCCGGTTTGATTAGAGTTTTGATGAGCCAGGTTTTGCTAAAACTTACAATGATTTTTTTACTGTTGGTTTTGTACACGACCATTGGATGTGGCCCACTAATCTTATGACCGTTTCCACTGTGTGAAACGTGCCTGAACTCAAACGGGCACATTCCAACGGGCGCCAGTTACATTCCAAACGGGCGTCGATTTTTTATTTAATAGGCATGGCCGTTTCTTAAACGGTAATTTTTTTTAGTTTTATAAAATAGTCTTTCTTTCAGCCAGAAAAAGACAGACGAAAAAAACCCTAATCCTTTTCTGCAAATCTTCATCTGATCTTGGACAATCGAAGGTGTGGTTCTATTAGTGATTTTGTGATCTATTCGATCTGTGCACGCTGGAAAGGTTAATTGTTTGGCGCTGTATTCTAAGGGTACTGCGCTGGAAGCCTTTGCACTGGTCAGAATTGTCCGAGAGGCCGCGAACTATCTCAAAAGGAGCGACGTCGTCCGTGCCTCGTCCCAACGGAAGATAATATTACTCAGCAATACTTCATCACTGATCAGGTGTGAGGTTCCAATTCTACTGCTGTTTCTTTAAATTTTTTGCATTGTTTTCAACAATTTTGAGATATATGGCCCCTGTGGGAAGTGCTCCAGCCGATAGCAAACCAATTGGTCCAGATACCTTTGATGGACAACATTATAAGAGATGGAGGTAGAAAATATTATTCTACCTCACGACCCTTCATGTGGCCTATGTTATTAAACAAGAAAGACCAAAGGATCTGAACGAACCTGAATTATCTGCTGTCTGTCAGAAGTGGGATGATGATGATTATCTCTGCAAAAATTACATCATCAATGCAGTGTTCAATCAACTCTGTGATGTGTTCTGTGATCTTATAACCTCTACCGAAATATGGACTTCCCTGGAAAAGAAATACAAGACATAGGAAGCAAGTGTGAAGAAATATGCTGTTAGTCAGTATTTTAAATACTAAATAGTAGATGATACATCTGTAGTAAAACAAGAAAATGAGTTTAATCTGATAGCCTACGAAATTATATATGAGGGAATTAAATTGGATGATTTATTCTAGGTTGCAGCCACAGCCGTGATAGAAAAACTGCCTGCAACTTGGAGAGATTTTAAAATTTTCCTTCATCACAAAACTAAAGAGCTTTCGATGAAAAATCTCCTTGTACATCTGCGTATTGAAGAACAAGCCAGACTGCAGGACAAAAATGAAGAATCGAATGAGGAAGCTTCTAAAGTTAATCTGGTGAATGATAAGGTCCAGCCAAAGGGAAAACCCTCTAACCTGAAACCGAATCAAACCAGTCAGTTTAAAAAGAAGTTCAAGCCCAAGTCTAAGAACAACAATAACAATGATAAAAATAAGAAATCTGGAGGAAATCAGAACAAAACTTCTGGTTGCAATGTATGTGGCAAATCAGGTCATTTTGCAAGAGTGTCGCCATCGTCAAAGAAGGCATCACCTACACCTCAAGCAAACGTGACCAAAGAACCTTAAATTGTAGCGATGGTTACGGAGATTAACGCTGTTCGCATGGAACCGTGTGATGGTTGGTGGATCGACACGGGTGCTAACACACACGTGTGTTTCGACCGTCGCTGGTTCAAAACATATGAGGAGGTATCTTATAGACAAGTTTAGATAGAAAATACAGTTACTGCGAATGTTGTCGGTTGTGGAAAGGTGGAACTTCTGTTTACCTTAGGGAAGGCTATTATATTAGCCAATGTGTTGTATGTTCTAGAAATGCGCAAGAACTTGGTCTGGGCTACCTTTTGAACAATGCTAAGTTGAAACAGGTTTATGAGTCTGATCATATTGTAATAACTAAGAACGGTTCATTCGTGAGTAAGGGTTATGCAGATAATAATTATAGGATGTTTAAATTAAATATTGAAATGAATAAACATGCATCTACTTATATGGTGTGTTCTATTTCTTTGTGGCATGGTATATTAGGGCATATAAATGCTAAATCTATAAAGAATTTAGTCACTTCTGGTATTATACCTCATTTAGAAAATAATGAATTTGGAAAGTGTGAATCTTGTTCACAATCTAAGATAACTAGAAAACATTTTCCTGGGGTGGAAAGAAATTCTGAATTATTAGGTCTAATTCATTCTGATATATGTAACCTGAAAGAAACTCTTACTAGAGGTGGTAAGAAATATTTCATTATGTTCATTGATGATCATTTCAAATATGCATATGTATATCTGTTAAGATCTAAAGATGAAGCACTTTCTAAATTTATTATTTTTAAAAATGAAGTAGAAAATCAACTAGACAGAAAAATCATAATTTTAAAAAGTGATAGAGGTGGCGAATACACTTCTAATGAATTTGATAATTTTTGTGAATCTAATGACATTATTCATAAAGTAATTGCTCCTTATTCTCCCTAACAAAATGGGATTGCAGAGCACAAAAATAGAACCCTTATCAATATGGTGAATGCTATGCTTTTGAGTTATAGGATTCCTTCAAGTATTTGAGGAGAAGCTTTATATTCTGCTTGTTATATCTTTAATAGAGTACCTACAACTAAATCTAAAATAATTCCTTATGAACTATAGAATGGTAGAAAACCAAATGTTAATTATTTTAGAATATGGGGTTGTCTTGCCTATGTAAGGCTTACTGATCTCAAGAGGCCTAAGTTAGGATAAAGAACTTTTAGGTGTGTACTTGTAGGGTATGCATCTCATAGTAAAGCTTATAAATTCATAGATATCAGTGAGAATATAATTATTGAGTCTAGAGAGGCAGAGTTTCATGAAAATATATTTCCTTATAAACTAAAAAACAGTGGGGGTCAATCAAGTGGGGGTTCCTCCTCTGTTAATATAGATGAAACCTCTAACTCTCATCCAGTAGAGTTAGAAGAATTTGAATCAGAATCAGAAATTAGGAGAAGTAAACGGCTTGGGATTGCTAAGGATTATGGTCTTAATTTTCATGTGTTTTTAGCACAACTAGAAGGTGACTCAGTGACTTTGAAGGAGGCTTTGTCTTCACACGATGCTATCTTTTGGAAAGAAGCAGTTACTGATGAAATATATTCGATTAAAACTAATAACACATGGAAATTAGTTGACCTACTCCCTGGGGCAAAAGCCTTAGGTTGTAAATGGATATTTAAAAGGAAACGTAGAGCAAACGGTTCAATTGAAAAATATAAGGCTAGGTTGGTAGCCAAAGGTTTTAAACAAAGGGAAGGGATTGATAATTTTGATATATATTTCCTTGTATCTAAGATGACATCTATACTTATTTTGATTGCCATAGTTTCGATTAATAACCTTCTAATTCACCAAATGGATGTTAAGACTGCCTTCTTAAATGGTGAATTGGAAGAAAAAATATATATGGAGCAACTGGAATATTTTATTGTACTAGGATAAGAAAACAAAGTATGTAGACTTTTAAAGTCTTTATATGGTTTAAAACAAGCTTTAAGGAAGTGGCGTAAAAAATTCGACTATGTTATGATGTCAAATAGTTTTGTGTATAATGAGGGTGAGAGATGCCTTTATTCTAAGGTGTCAGACAATTCTATTGTTTTGGTGTGCTTGTACGTGGATGATCTTTTGATCTTTGGTACAAACTTAAATACTATTCGTAAAACAAATGTGTTTTTATCTTCTCATTTTGACATGAAAGACCTAGGTAAAGCTTATGTCATTTTAGGAATTAAGATTATTCGAAATGATTCTCGTATAATCTTAACTTAGTCTCATTATATAGAGAAGATTTTAAATAAATATAAATATTATGATTGCAAGCTTGTTTGTACTCCTTTTAACCCTAGTATAAAATTAGAAAAAAATAATGGTGAAGAAGTATCTCGGGCTGAATATACCAGTGTCATTGGTAGTTTGGCTTATGCTATGAATTGCACAAGACCAGACATAGCCTTTACAGTGAGCAAACTAAGTAGATATTCCAGTTATCTAAGTTACATGCATTGGAATGCTATATATAAGGTCTTTAAGAATCTTAAAAGGACATGGAATTATAGTATTCAATACCAGAGATACTCAGCTGTAATTGAAGGATATAGTCATGCAGATTGGAATTTAAGTGTAAATGATTTCAAATCTACAAGTGGCTATATCTTTACTTTGGCAGGTGGAGCGGTTTCGTGGAAATCTAAAAAATAAACACGCATTGCTCATTCCACTATGGAATCTGAACTAGTAGTTTTGGCAGAAGCAGGTGAGGAGGTAGAATGTATTAAAACATTATTAATTAATATTCCTTTTTGGGTAAAACCGGTACCTCCCATATCCATTCATTGTGATAGCATGATTGCCATAGGAAGAGCCAATAACAAATGCTATAATGGTAAATCCAGACAAGTCCGTCTAAAGCATGGTTGTGTGAGACAACTATTGAAAAATGGAGTAATAACTCTAGACTTCCTTAGATTCACTGAGAACATAGCGGATCCATTAACAAAAGGTCTAGCTAGAGAGAAAGTCTGGAAGACATCGATGGAGATAAGATTTAAGCCCATAGAAGAATGAATCACTGAAAATAGTAACCCAACCTATGAACTGGAGATCCCAAGAATTATGTTCAACGGGAAAAATAAGTTTTCATGTGATTCCTGGAAGAAAGCATTACAAAATTTAGGAGAAATTTTTTTATTTCTCAAAGTCCCTCTCTATGGTGTAAGTAATGTAAATTTCTGTGACGTGTTAAGGATGAGTAAATTCCTTGATGAATTTATAGCCTTTAAGGTGGGGTGATAATTGTTACAAAGACACCCTTGATAAATTCACCTATAGAGAGTGTGGAAGTGGGGCTGCTTTCTATGAGAATGGGCTAATTCTCTAGAGCGCTTATAAATTTAGGATATTGCACATGGCCGTAAGGTGCAGCTCTAAAACACCATATATTCTTAAAAAACCTACTGTGTGTGTCTCGTGCACGGTCTACATTAAAGAAATTTAGTTCAAGATTAAATTCATTAATTTCTTGTAGCCTAAACACGTCTCACTAAGTGAGGTTCAAGACTGTAAGTAACCATCATTTATGCAAAGTAGCTCTTTGCTTTGCCCAAGTTGTGTTGATTTTTGAAAAAAAGTGGGGGATTATTAAAGGTATTTAAAAAATTACAATAATTTTGTTTACTTGTGTTTTTTCTAGGAGTTTTTTCAAAGGCAAACCTTTGTTCCATATTGGATAGGAATGAGAAAAAAAGGTGTTTATATAGAATCCTTTTTGTATAGTCTTTTGTATAGTGCATTACTATGCATAAGCTCGTATGCTCGCACAGGGGGTGCAACCAGTGGAAAAACTAATCCAGAATCCTTTAATCGGGTGTGTGCACACATGCACACCCACGTATACTAGCCCGCATGGGGAGGTGCTTTCAGCCCGGTGGGTCGGTTTGATTAGAGTCTTGATGAGCCAGGTTTTGCTAAAACTTACAATGATTTTTTACCGTTGGTTTTATACGTGACCGTTGGATATGGCCCACTAATCTTATGACCGTTTCCACTGTGTGAAACGTGCCTGAACTCGAACATGCACATTCCAACGAGTGCCGGTTACATTCCAAATGGGCGTCGATTTTTTCTTTAATAGGCATGTCCATTTCTTAAACGATAAATTTTTTTTTAGTTTTATAAAATGGTCTTTCTTTCAGTCAGAAAAAGACAGACGAAAAAAACCCTAATCTTTTTCCGCAAATCTTCATCTGATCTTGGACAATCGAAGGTGTGGTCCTATTGGTGATTTTGGGATCTATTCGGTCTGTGCACGTCGGAAAGGTCAATTGTTGGACGTTGTATCCTGAAGGTAACACGCCAGAAGCCTCTGCACCGGTCAGAATTGTCCAAGGGGGTGCGAACTATCTCAAAAAGAGCGACGTCATCCGCGCCTCGTCCCAACGGAAGATAATATTACTCAGTAATACTTCATCACTGATCAGGTATGAGGTTTCGATTTTACTGTTGTTTCTTTAAATTTTTGCATTGTTTTCAACAGGGTTTACATCTGCATTGTTTCCTGTGATATGCGGCTCACTTGAGTTTTGGATCTCCATCATGTTTGAGCTTATATCCTAAAATGAGCTTACGAAACATATAGAGTAGATATAACACAAAATTATGATAGGCCCCACAGATGTTTTAAGTTAAGGGGAACCCTATATCCTCGGTTTGAAGGCAAGGTGCTTCCTTCTTAAGATGATCACCACACTTGTACGACCAAAATGAATGGTAACAATATCTCTTCATGTTGGATGATGGGAGAATTGTGTAGCATTTGGTCATTACGAATGGACCCCACTCTCAAGATGATGGAGCCCAATCCACGCATACCTTATCTTGCCACGTTTGTCATTAAAGATGTTAGGATCATCATGGACCCCACTCTCACATAGCTGGAAATCAAGGACATCAGTTCAACTAAAATAATATTAATGGTATGACTAAAATCGGTTTAGTTTTATGGTTATGGGTTTCGTATAATCTAGCCCAATTGCATGTGTGTTTATATATATATATATATATATATATATATATATATATATATATATATATATATATATATATGGTACTATGAGGTCGACCTCATGGGAAGTTCCCATGACTTCCCATGAGGTGAACTTCCCATGAGGTCGAGCTGTGTGGGCCCCGCTGTGGTGTGTGTCAAACATTTGCCCCATCAGTTAGATGCATCATTATATGGTGGGCCACGGTCTTAAAAATCAGGTCAATCCATAACTTAGGTGGGCCACACCACATACAGCAGTTGAGAGGGGCTACCCACCCATTAAAACCTTCATGATCATTTATTGGGGCCATCGAGATGTGGTTAAAAAATCCAGCCCATCCATTGTGTGTGTCCCACTTGGATGAGGGGTCATAAAAAGTTTCAGATGCATCGAAAACTCAGGTGGGCCCCACCAAGTGCTTTTAGATGTTTTAGGCATGTCTTCACATGGTTTTGGATGGTATGGCCCACCTGAGCTTTGTATACGAATGATTTTTGGGATATCCCCAAACCTAAAGGGGACCCATCAAATACATGATTTTGATGTCCCACACACATCAAAATATATATACAAAGGCCCACCATGGGCATACCTTGATGTGTATGTTAGATCTACGCTGTCCATCCACATTTTCAGGTAATGTTTAGGTGGGCCATATTAAAAAATCAGATAGATCCAAATTTTAAGTGGACTACTCGACATGAAACAATGAGGGTTAAACATTCAGGGTTTGGTTTCACGGTTTGGTTATGTGGTTTGGTTCCACCGTACAGGTCCGGTTTAGTTATGTAGAACCCTAAACTGAAAATTGAACCGAATTAATCAGTTTTTTATTTTCGAAATCGAAATCAATGTGCTTCAGAACTGGACTAAACCAAGCTAATCGTTCCAGTCTAGTTTACCAATTCCACCATTCCGTGTGCACCCTACGTCTATGTGACCCTATGAAAAGGTTGGGTGACAAATAAACATCACAGTGGGCCCTAGAAAGATTTTAACAGTTGGAGTCATCATCACCGTTGCGTCCTGTGGTCCACATGAGCCTTGGATCTGCCTATTTTTGTGATAATATCTTAAAATGCTCTAAAAAATGGATTAACAGCTTGGATAAACCGGTACATCACGGTGGGCCCCCACAGCCCCTGGACCTATTTCAATCTAGGCGGGGGCAGGACCTAATCTGCTTCCAATTGTTTCAACTGATCCACAAGTTAATCCATTATTTTAATATAATCATTTCTTCATAAACTATCTAAGAGCGTACCCCACTATTTGGACGGTTTCATTTGCATTAGTTATATTCCACGCATGCAATTTCTCGAAGTGCGTGTGTATGAACAGTAGACTCTAGCAGAGCATCAAAGCTTTTTCGACGCTGGCGCATCAGGGCACTATTCATGTTCTGGCGCACCACACGTAGTTGTTGGTTGGTTGCCCATGCGTTCTCTCTCCCGCCTCAAAAACTCCGGAGAGTTATTTGATGCTCTGGCAGAGTATCATGATTCATACGCAGGAATTCTGAAACTATACACGTATGACACACATGATCTCAAATAAAACCGTCCAAACTGTGGAACACACACTTTATATTACTGAAATTACAAAAATAAGATTGGTTGTTAAATCCTGATCTCTGATTTCTGAAGATTTGTTTCTTGAAATAGGACCATTGGCTTATTTCATTCTGAACCATTCAATAAGTGTCCAACAATCCAATACTCATATCATCTAAAATTAGCCTAATTTTTTGCATAATGGTACATCCAAACTGTATCCATAATGTGGACATCTTAATTTGAATTAATTGCATGACAAGTATGCCATTTCTTTGAATCATTTTTAAGTGCATGCGTATCATCAATCACAGTCGGCAAGAGCATTAAAATTTTATACCAACCCTCCCTTTTTATTTCTTTTTTTTAAAAGAGCGGATTAGGTACGTCCCCGGCCTCACCAAAGACAGTGCGGCCCTTATTATGGGGCCCACATTGATGCATGTATTTTATATCCACACTGCTCATCTGTTTTTCTAGATCATTTTAGGTATAAGTAGAAAAATGAATCAGATCTAAAACTTGGAGGAATCATACTATAAGAAAGATTGGTGAATGAAAGTTTCACCATTAAAACTTTCCTAAGGCCCACTGTAATGTTTCCATAATTTTATTTTCCATCCAACCTGTTTATAAGGTTAAATAAACTGGATGAAGGCAAAAATAAATATCAGCTTGATCCAAAAATTTTGTGGCCCATAATAAGTTGTTAATGATCGACCACTGCATTTTTCTATGGTATGGTCTACCTGAATTTGGATCTGGTTCATTTTTTGGATCATGAACTAAAATGACCTGATAAAACAGATGGACGACGTGGATATAGAATAAATGCACTATGGTAGGCCCCGAAGTAAGGGCCGCACCATGTTGGGTAAGGCCTAGGCCGAACCCAATCCGCTCCCTTTTTTTCCGGAAAAAGCCTGACCTTTTTCCATTTCGAGAAAAGCTTTGAAACTTCGAAGGAAGAAAAAGTTTGGTACTGCTGTGCTGAAATCTTTGGTCCAATCTAGATGTATATTGAACAAAAACATTGAGTATTCATCACGTGACTATCAAATTAGTGGACACTGATTGGACGGTTGACAATGAAAAGGTTGGGATTGTCCAAGCAATGTGATCACAAGTTAGTCAGTTTACACTGACTAACTGGTAAGTAGCAAACCTAAGTCACGTGATAGGAACTCCCGTTCTTTGTACCACTGAGTCCAAGATCCATGGTCATCTAAAACTTAGGTACCAAAAGCCATGGAAAACAGTCATTGGGTAGGGATTCATGGTGGTGTTACTTCCAGTCCAGTTAAGGCTTGTTTGGTCAGCACGATTAAATGGGATAGAATTGCATTAGATGGGATTAACACCATTATTGCACAATGATGTCATGTTTGGAAATACCTATCCATTCTTAGGTTTGGGATCATATTTATTTTCTAGCAATTGAAGGTAAATAAGTGATGATTACTTCTCTATTTTCTTGGAAATGCTTGTTGTCCAAAAAGCATTACATAGGGTACCGTGTTATGTACCAAAATCACGTAGCCCATCCTAATATGTGTTATATCCACGCCGTTCCTTCATTTTTCTAATCATTATACGGCATAAGTTAATAAATGAGGCAGATCCAAAACTCGAGTGGCCCACAATAAAAAATAATTAAGTCTCCCATTGAATCCGATGTCATCTATGGTGCGGTCTACTTGATGTTTGGATTTGTCTCATTTTTGGACTCATGTCCTAAAATGTAAAAGGATGAATGAGCATCATGGATATAACACATACATCATTGTGGGGGTTATGAAGTTTTTCTTTGAAAAGATGTTGAAATATGCATAGTTTTCGAGGTGGAATTCCATTTCTCTATCAAACAGTATAAAAATCATCATTATACATTTACTTTCATTTCATTTTACCTCCCGTTAAACAGAGCCTTGGAAAAATACTATATTCAACTAAATCTATATTAAGTAGACTATGGAATTGTACTTAATAGATTAGATTCACAACTAACATCAGTCACTTGCATATGTGTATAACTCAAATGTCACATGTAAATGGTGCATATAGATGGACGACATAAATAAAACACACGCATTAATGTAAGGCACATAGATATCGTGGATTACAAAAAATCCTACACCGCACCAAATGCAATTCTCACTTGATCCCAACCCTTCCCATCACCTCCCAACTCCATATGAAATTGAAACAGGACTCAATGTAATTCCATCCCATCTAGTCCCACTTAAGCCTACTTACCAAATAAATGAATTACTTAAAAAAAAAAGATAGTTATGAAGTTTTAAAAAATTTAGGTAAAGAACTTTCACAGTTGACACATGATTGGCCGACATCCTATCTTTGACGTGGACGGCACAGGTGTTATGAGACAAATTGGACCACAACACCTACCCGGCAACATTATGCAGTGGGCCAGAGTCTACCCTGTCAGAGATTAGCAAAGTGCATAATTGGCTGACCACTTTAAAGAAAAGATTGGGCCCATCTCTAACATCTCTATCACGGTACTAATGAAACTGGATACTGAGGTATTCAGTACTCTTTTATTCCAACTGAGTAAACTCCGTTGGGCCCACCGTTAATGTATGTGGTTTCTATCTATTTTCCCAACTCATTTTAGGGGTTGAGCCTAAAATTAATGCATATTCAAAGCTCAAGTGGACCAAACCATAGGAAAGCGTGGGAATAATAATTTCCATAGTTGAAACCTTCTTAGAGCCCATGTTTATTTTCCATTCAACTTGCTCATGAGATCACAAAAATATGGAAAAAGTGAAAAAACAAAAATCAGCTTGATCCAAAACATCTATGCCCATAGGAAATTTTCAACGGTAGATGTTCTGTTTCCTGTTTTTGTAATAAGCACTAAAATTACCCGGTAAAAATGTATTGACGGAGCATAATGAGTGACTCAGCAAACGCACGTTAAATCGATTTTCTCGGAATTTCCATAAAAATACCCAGCGCGAGGTGCAGAGTCTCTGTATGTTATCTCTGCGGATAAAGCCTGAGACGCTGCCAATGGGAGCATATTTCGTGCATCACCGACCCCTGCCGCATAAAACTCGGTGGGGCCCATCGTATCTGAAATCTATTCCATCCATAATTTTCACCAGAAAAGTTAGGTTGTGAATTAAAAAAATAACGTAGATCCAAAACTCATGTGGGCCACATCATAAGAAAAAGTGGAGATTGAACGGCCACCGTTGAAATGTTAATGTGGCCCACCGTGATTTTTATTTTCCATCCGAACCGTTCATAAGCTAAATCCCACCAAGATTAATGGAAAAAAGTACCCGTTGTTTCTCATGTTTTGGCCCACCTGAGTTTTGGATCTGCCTAAAAATTTGAATCACGCCGTCGGGTGAGTGGAAAAGCTGATGGAAGGAGTGGGTGTGAGACTTACATCCTCAGTGGGCCCCACAGAGTTTTATGCTGCACGTCTCCATATGCAGCAGAGCGCTGCACGCAATCTGCGTCCCTGCCGGTGACACAGCAGAAAAAAGAATTCCGTTGAAATCTTCATTTTCCTTTCATGAAGCCGTCTCCATCCATCCGCCTCGTAAGCAAATCCTATCTCTTGCATTAAAACCCTAAGTCTATAAATGAGAGAGAGAGAGTGAGATCCTTTTCGTACATGATTATTCTTCTTTTCTGCAGATCGATTTTCAGAGCTAGCCGTAGGGTCAAAAAAGCGGTTGAGATCCTCCATTCATCGACCATCCATGGCGACCAGAAGGATCTCATCCTTCCTTTCTCGATCTTTCTCTTCTTCTTCTTCTTCTTCTTCAGCAGCTCTGCTGCTTCAAGGTATTCGCGATTTTCTCTTCTTTCAGTTAGTTGATTTTTTTTTATTTTTTTTAATTTTATTTTTCGCTTTCAGTAGATGTAAACGGATTCTTTTTCTGATTTGAATTTGGAGGAATAAAAAGGAAAGTTTGAATTCGATTGGAGAATCGAGATTCAAGTTGATTTTTATTTTTTATTTTGTTCGGATTGTTTTGGATATTTGATTCATATGTTTTGGAATTTTCAGTTGATTTTTCGAATATATTCTTTTCTCTAATGTGAATTTTTAGTATAAAAAAGAGATTTTGAATTCAAAGGAAGTATCGCGATTCTGTGGAATACATACATGGTGGGAAGTCTAAAATCCAACTGGTTGGAGGACGATAAGTTAGTGTCAAGTCAACAGATAGCTTCCAATCTTTCATGTGCATGCAACATCCACTCCGTCCAATATGTTTTCTGCATCATGAGGATCATCTTGTGCAAAAATCGACCACATCCACTCATGCAATACGAATTTGATACTTGGGCATTTCACAGATTAAGATCCATTCACCAAATTGCAATCTTAAATAATGTCTCTTGAAATCAACAACCAGGTAAAAATGGTTGAAGCTATAAAGATTGTTATATAGGAAATCATGCAGAGGAACGTTTGATTATAGAGGGAAGAACTTCATCCAATGTGACATCAGGATGTCTGGTTGATGTTGGAATTCCAATTAAACTCAAAAGTCAAAACAGAGAAAATTGGCAATGGCAGTTATAAGCTGGTATTTAGAACTACCCAAAGGACAAGTTAGTAGCTGTTTATTTATTTATTTTAATTTTAAATCTTTGTTCGAAATGTTATAAATTTATTTATATTTTTGAAACTTTCTTTATCTGTTGTTCATGATTTGGTTGTTTTAGATCTTTGGAGGACTTATCTTGCAGCAGGTTGCGGAACTATGCCAGAACATTCCTCTGTTTTTCTTCTGCATTATGAAATGTTGGACAAATTCATTGTATTCACTATTACTGGAGGCTTTTCTTGTAGAATTAGATGAATATTTCAATAGCTTGGATGCTTGTCACTCAAAACTCTTGTATCAATCATCTTCTGATTCTTTTTACTGTGAAATGTGAAGTTCATCACTTATTGTGGCAGTTCTAGCAGTTCTATTTACAGAATTTTGTGTTGTAAAATAAACTTCAGGCAGAAATTCTAGAAGCATCCGTAGATTTGGCACTGCAGTTGCAGCTGAAGAACCGATAACACCACCTGTTCAAGTAGAGCATACCCAACTGCTAATCAATGGGCAATTTGTGGATTCGGCATCAGGTCTGTCCTTCAACTCGTAAACAAGAATATTTCTTTCATTTGGTAACTCAGTTTGTGATTTCTTTTTCCCATGAGATTATCATATCTTGAAGTGCTAGATTTCTTCCAGACTCTGATGGTGCTTGTAGTTAATGGTTCTATCGAAGGGTACCCAGATACTTATATATTCTAAGCTTAATGGTATGGAGATGCTATTACTGCAATATTGGTGAATAGGGCTGTTCAGTGCTTGGCCCAGCCTGTCATTGGCCCGGCTTGGGTTCAATTTTTAGGCTTGCAGTTTGGGCATGTGTCTGATCTCCTAGCCCAAAATAGGCCCAGGCCTGATTCTCACAACATTTTTATTGAAGCCTTGTCTAATCCTGAATCTAGGTCCTTTTTTGAATGCTATCGGCAGTGTTTCAGCCTTACTTTCAGGTCTGTTGGTAGAGCATGGGCTTACATACCAGAATTTACAAGTAAATGGGCTGGGCGTACCTCAGGCTGTCCTGATCCTGGCCCCATTGAGAAGCATGTATACTTGTAGGAATCCATATCTGTATTCCTGTCATATGGGATATCACCATCCTGTTTTTCAGTAAATGTAGAGCTGTATCCCTAATTCCCTTATATGGGCCTTTGTTCACATCCATATATGAGCATGATGGACCCATTTTCACTACACAAAACCACTCTGCACCAGATGATGAGAAGCTTTCACAATCCACTGTGGAGTGCTTTCAGTGGCCTTCTGCCAATGAAGCTTCTCACTGGTTATTCCTCTCCATCAATTTGCCTTCCTTCAAGGCATGGTTAATGAAACTCCAATTGGGAACTTCCTTTGGCCTCAGGAAAAACCTTTCCGACATTGGACCCTAGGACAGGAGAGGTGATTGCTCATGTTGCTGAAGGTGATACGGAAGACATCAACCGGGCTGTCTCTGCTGCTCGCAAAGCATTTGATGAGGGACCATGGCCAAAGATGACTGCATATGTAACGATCCTGGACTTTCCTTTCCTTATGTCGGAATATGCAATCTTGGATAGTATGTGAAGCCATTTTATATGTGGATTGGGGTTATTTATTTTAATTATCAATTATTTGCTTTCTCCAGGAAAGGTCAAGGATACTTTACCGTTTTGCGGATTTAATCGAGAAGCACAATGATGAAATTGCAGCACTTGAGACTTGGGATAATGGGAAGCCTTATGAACAGGCTGCTGGGGTTGAAATTCCTATGCTGGTGCGCTTGATACGATACTACGCTGGTAAGGGAAATTAAAAAAGTAGCACATGCTCTCACTTAAATATATCTGAATGGTTTCTTTAAAATGATTGGATGAAACCAATGTAGCTCTAAGGATTCAGTTGGAAAATTCTCCAGGTTGGGCGGACAAGATTCATGGTCTCACTGTTCCAGCTGATGGGCCATACCATGTACAAACCCTTCACGAACCAATTGGTGTTGCTGGGCAGATTATTCCATGGAATTTCCCACTTCTCATGTATGCTTGGAAGGTTGGTCCGGCATTGGCGTGTGGAAATGCTATTGTTATGAAGACTGCTGAGCAGACACCTCTATCTGCCCTATATGTGTCAAAACTAGCACTTGAGGTGGGTGTAAGGAGTAAGGAATATCTATTATTTATTTGGATTAGCGTGAATCCTGGAATTGTATTACAGATACCTATTTACCATTTCAAATTTGACCACCTATTTTTAGCTTTCTGATGGAAGTTTTTTATATGAAATATTTCCCACTATACTGTCAGCCGTCATTCGCAATCACCATGCATTGAAAGTGCTTTTATCATCGAAAAAGGGGTATCCCTTTTTTCGATCGTACCTAAAAAGGGGGGGGGGGGTTTAAGAAAAGGACGAGAGATGTCGAAAAACAATGGGTTCTTATGAAGCACGAATTAGGAATTAAAATAAGCTTACCTTTCCTCACGCCTTGAAGAAATAGAGAAGAGAAAAACGGAAACTCCAGGGTGGAATCCTCAACACCCGAGGGCCAATCCTGAAACCCTAATCTCTCAAACAAAGAGGAAGAAACTCACGAATTTTCTATTCATTTAATAATATCGAAATAGGGTTTCTCACAGTATATATAAGCTACGAAAATAAAAAGTGCACTAAAGTGCCTGAAAACCAAAGAAATAGCATCAAAACGCCTAAAGTAAATAACGACACTAAAGCACCTAGAAACAATGAAATAAACTAAAAAACGCCTAAACGTAAATCCGCCCCATAGTCCAGCGGTCATGATGCTCCTGCGCGCTCCTGCATCTCGCGTACTCGTAACGCGTCAGAAAATGGGCCCAAGGGGCCCGACGTCCATCCACATCAACTCGTCTGCTCCAACACTCGATCTGCGACGTCGCCTCCTCTAGTACACTCTAAAGGGTGCACCACTGATGTCCGCATCAGCCCTACTGTGATGCATGTATGAACTCTGCTCTGCCCATCATGTAAGCCCTCTCATGTTCTCCTTGGAGCCCAATATTTGGGTGGATGCAAAAACTTAGGTTGGCCATACCATGCAAAATTATGCCTAAAACCTATACATCATTTTGTGTGGCCAACCTGAGTTTAGGAATGACCTGATTTTGGGGTTGTCCATTCATCTCGGTGGGGCACATTTTGTGAGTGGATTGGATGTCATATGAAAAATACAGTAAGCCTTGCGCACAATATGAATATTTTAATGGTGGATGTTCCCATTCTAGTTGTTCCCTATGATGTGACCCATGTCTTTTGGATTGACCTGATATTTGGAATATTTGGTGAACTTGAGTGGATGTAGCCCCTACATCATGGCTTGGTCCACACATGAAAGTGTAGATTAAGCTCTTTTTTTTTTTTTTTTTTTTTTTTTTTTCTGGAAGTGTTTACGAATTTACTAAAACATCTATGAAATAGTAGTATATACATATTATAGCCATAAGGGTAAAATTGGAATTTATGATGCCTTGAATCCCACTTTTTCTAGTAGTGATTTTATGTTCTGAATATAATTTAGAAATCCAATTTATGTTATCCCTTCAATTTATTCTTTCTTTTGTGTTTCGCATCAAGGAGTTACTGTCCTAATAACAGCGTCACGTGACTAGTTGGCAGCATAGGTGAAAAAATATGAAAGACTTTCAGTTAATTCGATAGCGAAAGCAAAAGGATGAATTTCCATTCTCCAGGTTGGGTGATGCAGATCGATCTTCTGGAGGCCTTGATCCAATGCCACTGGATTCGAACTTTAATAAATAGGCCACCTACCAATTCCAATGAGAAGATCAATGTGTATTTCAGGCTTCAAAACCGAGAATTGGTGAGAAATTTCCAATTTCTAGCCACTAGAAATGGTTTTCTAGTGATTAGAAACAGTTCTTGCAACAACTATAGTTCAATTTCCAGTAAATATGGTTAAATTCCAGCAATCAAGTTCAAATAAACCCTATGCAATTCAAGAGAATGTCCAAAGGAGAGAAGTTGCTTTAACATGCATAAAATTAAGGGTTAACACCCAAATAACACCACCAGATTTGTCATCTGAAGAGAAAATGCAGCAACTATTCCCACATATGCTTGATTACATTTGTTGAAATAAAAAGAGAACACTCAGATAATCCATAGTTATGAGAAATCTAATACACGTAGACTTACATTGGACAGTTTCCAAAAGTTTAACTGTAATGTTGTATGTGTGTGGGGGAGTGTGTCTATGTGCGCATGTGTCTGGGTCTGTGTGGGTGTGTGGGTGGGTGTCATTCTGGGGTTAAACCAGATGAATATTTGAAACACTGGAAATGTGGCGCTGTCTCCAATCACTCCACAGGTCCTCTTAGTCTTAGTTCAGTCGCCTGCCCACTAATTTCCACACACGTGCAATTCACACACTAGTTAACTAGTTTCCCCAGAAACCATGGAAAACTTTGTGTACGTCCTCTCTGGCTCAGCTAGAGCAGAGCATTATTTCTATCCTAGTGTGACCCCGTTTGGTGGATTGATATTGATGTTGTAGTTTCAGGAAGATATAATACTTATTTTTCTTGGTCTAAAAGAGCTGCTGCAGATAGCTTTTAAATGCTGGTTTATGTTTGTGTCCTTGCTTTGTTTGAATTGGAATAAAAAAAAATTATGCAGATGCCGAAGAAAACCAATGCCTTTTTTTTTAATTTTTTTAATTTTTTTTTATTTTACTGTTTTCTTTGACAGCCATTCTTATGTTATTTCTTTATTGCAGGCTGGTCTTCCTGCTGGAGTTCTGAATGTGGTTTCTGGATATGGTCCAACTGCTGGTGCAGCTCTTGCCAGTCACATGGATGTGGATAAGGTATTTTAGAAGAGTAGCACATTTTGACTTCTCGAACTTGTGTGGAGTGAGCGTTAGGATATGTTTGAATATTTCTTGGATTATCTGAGTTAACATGTTTTTAGGAAGGGCCAAAAGATCAACACTAATTTGAAATATTGTTTCAATTGATAAAGCTGGAAATTTTGACTTCAAGCCCATGCACTTGGCTCACCAAATTATAAATCAATACATTTCTTTAGTGACACTGAGATTGAGAAATTGATTCTATTCCATGAAACATGCCTTCTAACGATAGTGGAGCAAGACTTAAGGTTGGGTATGATATGCATTGGAGAATAGATCCAGGTAAAAAATGAAGAGGCTATTAATTTGCCTCTAGGCGTAAGACAAGCAAGTTCTGATCAATTAGATGGCCTACTGAACTAGACTGGTGTATAGATTAGGGAAGGACATGCAGACTTTCAAATGGAATTTGACCACAGGTTGGGCATCTAGGGTTGATTTGGTCATTTGGGACAGAAGAATCATCTAAGTAGAGCAGGGAGCTGCTGGTATTTAATTGTTTCTCTTTTGGCTTATGGGGGGTTTTCTTCTGTTTTGATGTATATAGGCTGTTGTTTGTTTAAGCCGAGGTGGAGCTTTGTGGGCCCCAACGTGATTTGTCGGACATCCACCCATCAATTAGATGCACCCTTCCAAGGTGGACCTTGGGCCTAAACATCAGGCCAATCCATGACTTAAGAGTGAGCCACACCACAGACAACAGTTGAGAGTGGATGCCCACCCATTAAAACCTTCCTGAATGTTTATAGGGGCCACTAGGATGTGGTTCAAACATCCAGCCCATCCGTTGTGTGTGTCCCACTTGAATGAGGGGTCACACCAAATTTCAGGCCACTCTAAAATTCAGGTGGGCATGAGGAATGCTACTACTAGGACCTGCATGTCATAGAAGTTCTGTGTTGTTCTGTCCTAACCGTATTTTTGGCAAACATGAATGATGATTGGGCCTTTTCATCTGAAAGGCTACCATGTGATTGGTCCATGGGCCTAAATCTAATGTAGACAAAGGAAGAAGAGAATGTATGTATATGAACTAAAGAAAGGTAGAAGCAGAATATCCAAGGGAAACAAATAATGAATCACACACTTTCATTCTGTTACAAGTGTAAATTCTCTATAAATATAAAAGAAGTATGTCTAGAGTTGTAACTCTATGAAAATCCATATTTATGCTCACCTGAACAACTCTAAAGCCTAATGTTGTTATCATAAAGGCCTCATCCTACTAACTGCCAAAATAGATTATTTGAGAATCTATTCAAACTGAAAACAGACTTAGAATTTATAGAGAACTTTGTCTATGAATAGAGATGTCTCAGTACCCTTCAAAAGAGAAGGTGGAATGGATGCTTCCGATATTTCCTGAAACCTAGCAACTGAAAAAAGACTTCATATTAATATAAACTTTTGACTATGAATGGAGAGGGAGGGACGGGAGGGAGGGAGGGTTGTATTTGGTGATCTGGACTGTCGATTGTTGGCAACAGTGTGGATAGAAAACAAGTGATGTGCCACTATAACCACATTGTTCCATAATAGGTAGGTAGGTAGGTAGGGAGGGAGGGAGGGAGCGATCTGGACTGTTGATTGGTGGCAACAAGTGTGGATAGAAAACAAGTGATATGAGCCACTAAAATCACATTGTTGCATGATAGGTGTGTTTCATAGAATTTTTGTCGTTGTGAAGATAATCCAAGACTTCAGGGTACTATATGATGCTTGGCTGAACTTAATTGCATGAACTTTACCCAGGTGCCGCTCCCACTTCGAATCACACTTTTGGACTAGTGGTCCTGCTTCCTAGCTCTTCTTGTTAAAATTTTGAAACAGATGCTTCCTCCATCTCACACCTGAATATGCTGCTGCTTCCCTTCACACTTCGTGCCTCTATGGGCCTAACAAAAGCATTGTTTTTTTGTTCCTTAAAAAAAGATATAAGCTGATGCCATATTTCAAAGATTCAGACCATTCATCTGGGTTGACGAGACTGTCCATCTTGGTTGGTTCTATCATGAATGAGCCATACCCCAAAATCTCCTCAATCAGTGATCTTAATTTTCTAATTGATAACATGCAAATGGACAGGTAGCCAGCGGTTCGCATGTAAACAGAAAAGTGAATTCAGTGATTGTGTGGAAAGAAGTTTTGGGAAGTCTTTTGGAAGACGAGCTATCATCGGACCCAACTAAATAAATATTCTTGATCAAGGAAGGTGGGCACAAGATACAGTTGTTGGCTGACCAAAACATGGGTACAAGATATGGTTGTTTGCTGAATAAAAACTGACGTTTTATTTAATTGCTTGTCTATACTACCTCAGAAGTCATACTGCAGGCCCGATAAGTTTAAAATCCAAGCACAAAAGAACCCAAGCCTGGTCAATTGACATCTTTAAACCTAAAAACACCTGACGATTCTTGAATAATGTGCTTTCTATGTTTCCTGCCAATGTTATTCCTTGTCTCATACCCATACAATTCTTTCTACTTTCTTTGCAGCTTGCATTCACAGGATCAACTGCTACTGGTAAAATCGTGCTTGAATTGTCTTCCAAAAGCAATCTTAAGCCCGTGACGCTAGAGCTTGGAGGAAAATCTCCTTTCATTATATGTGAGGATGCTGATGTTGATCAGGCTGTAGAGCTTGCACACTTTGCTCTGTTTTTTAATCAGGTGTGTCTGATCAATTCTGCATAAAGAAAAATTTCTGGATTTCTTGTAGAACGATTTTGTTGAAACTTAAGTCTGATTTGTCTACAGGGACAATGTTGTTGTGCTGGGTCTCGTACGTTTGTACATGAACGTGTTTATGACGAGTTTGTTGAGAAATCAAAAGCACGTGCTTTGAAACGTGTTGTTGGTGATCCTTTCAAGAAGGGTGTTGAACAAGGTCCTCAGGTAAATTAGACAAATTCTCTCTTCCTTTGTCCTTTCGTATTGTGTTACCATTGGGTTGGATGAACAATTGATGATTTTTCCACGAAGTTAGTAATTTCGCACTATACACAGGCACACTCTATTTTCTACAAAATTGGTGTGTGAGGCCAATGTCCAATGTGTAGCGCTGGCACTAGGCCGGGCCTCGGTTGGCATGAATCCAAAATTCAATCTTGCCAAGCTGGGCTCAAAATTTGGATTGGCTTGGCCCATTGATAACCCTAACTATGTTTGTGTGTGTGTTGACATTTTTTTTTCTTCTTAAAGATATGCCAATATTATTAGAAGGAAAAAGAGAAATAGGCAAAGGGTGAGAGATCTACACCCCCAAAAGTACAATGAGCAAGACAAAAAAGGCCTAAGTGGAAGTAAAGGCTCAAGCTGTGGCATCCCATTTCACCCTCCTAAAGAAACACTTTTTTAGTGCACCGGTGATGATTATGGAAGCATCTCCCATTGCACTCATCCTAAATCAACCATAAAGCCACGAGAAGAGAGTCTCAGAATTCTTTCGCTTTATGACTAACACTAACCCCATGCCATATTAAGATGAGAGGCCCAGTCAAGCCTGAAATCATGCAACAACACTAGAAGAGGTTGAAACATTCCCAAATGTCTCTGGCAAAGATACAGTTCATGAATAGACAGTCTGCTGGCTCCGCATCTCGAAGACACATAATTCATACATTGGGGATAAACACATCTTTTCTGCAAGTTGTCTATACTGAGCACCCTAATCTTTACCACCAACCAAGAAAACACATTAACCTTAGATGGCCCCTTGAACAACTACATAGATTCCATTGTCTCTGCGACTCCCTCGGGTATGGGGATCAAATCGCTGCACAAAAGGACAGAATATGATATATTCCAGACCTCTCCCATCTCCCACCCAAGCATCCAGATTGAGGGAAGACTGTACCTGATTTTGAAGAAGATACAATAAGCATATCATATCTTCCAATTCCTCATATGATAAGTTTTCCAACGTCATGGAGGAGCCCACAGTTTTTGGCTTCCCACAATCGAGAAGCAATTGGATGGGGGAAAAAAACATCTCCAGATCCAAAGAAATTCTAGCCAGCCTAGGAAACATATTGAGCAATAAGGCCTATTGTTGCAACCAACATCCTCCTAGAATCTGATCCGAGAGCCATCACCCACTGAATGCATGATTCCTTGAAATAAACAATTCTAATGATGGCCTTCCAAGCCGCTGAGGCTCTATACAATGAAGATCCCTTACTGCCCAATCTTCCTCACCTACACTTGTTTACATACAGTCATCTGTTTCCATAGAACATCCTTTTCCTTCCCAATTCTCTATGATCATTTTCCAAGGAGATTTAAATTCATGGATTTGAGATCCCTTATTGATGCGGACATCAGGCCCCACCTTGGGAAGACGTGTTAGTTGCTTGGAGGAGATATGATCAGACCGTTGGATCGTGATGATGATGTGATCGGACCATTGGTTCATCGTGGCCCACTTTCATCACACCATCATTGGAGCGCATTGGACATCTTAGATTTGAGTTTATTTTATGCATTTTTTACTTATTTGAGTTTCGGGTTGGTGTGGGTACGTTTTTTTCATGCAAATGTCTTTTTTTTGAAATTTTGTTAGTAGGGGTATTTTGGTAATTATGCTAATTCCGAATTTTATAAGGGTGTTGCCTTAAACCTTTTTGATTAGTTGTTGATTTATGAAAAAGAGCAAACCTTTGGTTGCCTCCTTCCTCTTTCCCTCTCTCATGGTGCTTCTTCTTCTTCCTTGATCTCCTTCTTCTCTATTCTTCTTGTGCCCCTCCAACTTCTTCAAGGTATTTCATCTTCTATTATTATCCTTCTAAACTTCTGTTTTGTTTATTCTCCACGATCTAAACCTTGAGAATCGATCTAAACCCTAAACCCCCAAATTCTTAAATCCCTAATCCGAGAAACTTTCTTATTCTTCGGACTAGTGATCATCATTGATCGATTGGGTATGACCATGCAAGATCAGGAGGTTCCATCCCTCGCCGGATCCAACCTATACGCTACTTGAATCCCATACTCCATGGTTGTGATGATGGCCCGTCCTATTGCATGTTTCCTTTATGATTTTCTTAGTTTATGATGATTGATGCTAGATTTCATCATTATTATTGCTTTTATTTCTGCTGAATAATTGTGTTCATGAGCATGCATCATATTTAGGGTTGTCCTGCATCAAATTTGGTATCAGAGAATAGGCTTGCATGGTTTCGTCTAGATCGAGTTATCAAATTAGGGTTTTGATTTTTAGGTCTGTTTTAGGAAATGTCCAGATTTAGAAAGTTTCCAATTTTAGAAAGTTTCCTAATTTGGAGAATTTTCAGATTTAGAAACTTTCCAATTTTAGAAAGTTTCCTAATTTGGAAAATTTTCAGATTTAGAAAGTTTCCAATTTTAGAAACTTTCCAATTTTAGAAACTTTCCAATTTTAGAAAGTTTCCTAATTTGGAAAATTTTCAGATTTAGAAAGTTTCCAATTTCAGAAACTTTCCAATTTTAGAAAGTTTCCTAATTTGGAAAAATTTCCAGATTTGAGTCGCATCATCTAGAATTAATTAGTGTCAGTTCAATGTGGTCTAAATTCATTGCATTCATATTGTGAGTCATCCAGTCCGTAGAGTCTTCCCGTAGTGAATGGAGTATAAGCGTTTGAGATCTTCAGGGCCATTAAGTGTTGTCGTGTGGCCGTCGAGACCCAACGGAAAGCCGAACTCCGATGATTTGGCCAACTTTAATGGTCACATGGACCCACAAACCTTCCTTGATTGGCTTAAAGACTTGGACTAATTTTTCGATTGGTATGATATGTCAAATTATCGTCGAGTTAGGTTTGCCAAGTGGAAATTGGAGGGCCAAGCCAAGTCGTTTTGGACAGATTTGGAGCGACGACTTGATAAAGTCGGGAGAGCCCCGATCTCACAATGGGACGAGATGAAAGAGCGTTTGAAAGAAAAATATCTTCCCATCTCTTATCGTAAAAAGCCCTTGGGTCAGAAGAGAGTTGCCCCACCTTCTCATCCAAACACAGAACCAATATGGTCCCCTCCTTGTAAAGTGGTCCAACCTATCATTAAGGAAATCTCGGCTTATGAACAATTTGAGTGTTTAACACCAATTATATTTCCTTGGAAGCGAGATAATACCTTGGTAAATGGCCAGTTGGAAGAATCCAAACATGATGTTTATGAAGTGGAAGAGTACGTGCCTAATGTCAGTAGCGAGGAAATGGAAGAAATTAAGGCATCGCTCATCATCATTGAAGATGACGAAGTGTGTGTTAGTGATGAAAAGGTCGAAGAGTTTGAGACCATACCACTTCCGAGTGTCATGTGTGATGTAATTGATATAGTCTCCCAATCTCTGTCTCTTACCATGGTGAACACAAATGAAATTGAAGAAGAGACTAGTGAGGATATGATGATAGACACCCACATGACTTGTGATATCCCACCAGATGATTTATGGGATAAATTTTCACCCATATGGGACATTCAACACACAATTGATCTTGTCCCTAAGTTGGTCTTGTCAAGCTTTCCTCCATACCAGGGGAACCCCATAGAAAATATAGAAATGCAGTGTCAATTTGATAAACTTCTTGGGGAAGAATTCAATAAGGAAAGTTTGAGTTGGAGTTTTGTTTTGTGTGTCATGCCTGGTTTTTTCACTTCCAAGAATAATGGCATGTGGCACACAAGTGGGCATATCCTGACCGTCCACAAAGCTTCAGTCAAGTGTCATGCTATCATGCGACGTATTCACGTCATGGTGGATATGATGACCTTAGTCCTTATCCCGTATCTTGATGACATTTTGGACATAATGGCTGATGCCAAGATCTACTCAAGACTTGGTATTACTAGTGTTTGTTCTCAAGTGTTGGGATACCTGAAAATCATCCTTGTTTATAATACTTATAATGAGAAATTGTGTGTTACCCATGGGAAGTGTCCTTTTGTTTCAGTTTTCCAAGTTCTAGGTCATAGGATTGTTTATTTCCATAGGATTGTTTATTCGAAGTTCGTGGATTTTTCAGAGTGTCCTTTAGTGTCACCCATGTCTGTCATCCAAAGGTCTTCAGAGTCAGCCAATGCATTCGCACGCCATATTCATGATTTGCATACACATATTAGACAGCGGATAAATAAGAGCAATGATGATTCTAAAATCTCAGCTGATTCTCATCGTAGATTGCAAGAATTTCAGAAAGGAGACTATGTAATGGTGAGGATAAGGCCTAAGCGGTTCTCACAAGGTTCCGCTAAGAAATTACAAGCGCGTAGTGCTGGACCATTCAAGATTGTGCAGAAAATTGGGTCCAACGCGTATCGGATCGACCTTCCATCTGAAATGGGCATTAACCCAACTTTTAATGTGGAAGATCTAGTCCGTTCCCACCATCCCATCGTTGATCCATCATCTCTCTTATGGCCCTTATCTGATTTTATTTCACAACCCCTCTCACCCCTTCCTCCACCTAATATCCATAAAGAAGAAATTGAGGAAATCTTGGATGAGGAGATAATGTTTACGAGAGACGGAGGTTTCCAAAGATACATTGTCAAATGGAAGAACAAGCCACCGTCAGAATCTACGTGGTTTACTGAAGTGGAGTTGCAGAATGTTGATCTGGATTTGTCAGAGCGCCACAAGAGTTTTAATTCGTCGGAGTCGAGTTCTTTTCAGACGAGGAGAATGATGCGGACATCAGGCCCCACCTTGGGAAGACGTGTTAGTTGCTTGGAGGAGATATGATCAGACCGTTGGATCGTGATGATGATGTGATCGGACCATTGGTTCATCGTGGCCCACTTTCATCACACCATCATTGGAGCGCATTGGACATCTTAGATTTGAGTTTATTTTATGCATTTTTTACTTATTTGAGTTTCGGGTTGGTGCGGGTACGTTTTTTTCATGCAAATGTCTTTTTTTTGAAATTTTGTTAGTAGGGGTATTTTGGTAATTATGCTAATTCCGAATTTTATAAGGGTGTTGCCCTAAACCTTTTTGATTAGTTGTTGATTTATGAAAAAGAGCAAACCTTTGGTTGCCTCCTTCCTCTTTCCCTCTCTCATGGTGCTTCTTCTTCTTCCTTGATCTCCTTCTTCTCTATTCTTCTTGTGCCCCTCCAACTTCTTCAAGGTATTTCATCTTCTATTATTATCCTTCTAAACTTCTGTTTTGTTTATTCCCCACGATCTAAACCTTGAGAATCGATCTAAACCCTAAACCCCCAAATTCTTAAATCCCTAATCCGAAAAACTTTCTTATTCTTCGGACTAGTGATCATCATTGATCGATTGGGTATGACCATGCAAGATCGGGAGGTTCCATCCCTCGCCGGATCCAACCTATACGCTACTTGAATCCCATACTCCATGGTTGTGATGATGGCCCGTCCTATTGCATGTTTCCTTTATGATTTTCTTAGTTTATGATGATTGATGCTAGATTTCATCATTATTATTGCTTTTATTTCTGCTGAATAATTGTGTTCATGAGCATGCATCATATTTAGGGTTGTCCTGCATCACTTATGCTGGCAATGCCTTCACTAACTGGTTGGTAGAGCTCAGTCCCTTGCATGAGGTGGAACTTATGCTTGCTTTTTTCTCCTTGGGATAGAAATTTTGATTCGCTTCGCCCGTTTCATGTGCTATATAAAATTTTGGTGTGCCTACTAGGAAAGAAACCTTAATTATCATTTTCTTGTGTTTTAGCTTTGCTTATATATTTTCTGTATGATTTTAACATATTTCTAGCAATCTATATTTTTCACTTTACACTTTTTGTGAACTAAATTATATATATATATATCTGTGTGTGTGTGTGTGTGTGTGTGTGTGTGTGTGTGTGTGTGTGTGTGTGTCGTTTAACTGAGGATATGGTCCTTGATATAGAAGAATGGCACAACAGGATTCATTTACCCGATCCAAATTAGTTGGGAGAAGAAGGCTTCGATTATCATGATTTATTATGAACTAAATTTTATACAATAATCTTTCTCCAGTCTCACTACATATCTTTACAAAAAAATTGCCAGCAAAATAGTAACAGGTTCCATGTCTCTGACACCCATGTCTGACTCGTATAATTGTATGAGATAGTTTATTAACCGTCTATAATATGGAGTATACTCAAGGTATTAAATAACGGTAATGGTGGCTGTAGATACGGGCCGTAATGGCCATTACGATCATTTTTTTTTTAATGTTGGCCCTGTAATGGACCATTACGGTCTGTTATGGGGCTGTAACAACTGTTACTGGACATTTTTCCGTAATGGCCGTTACTGCCCTGTAATGCATAACCGTTCCCTTGGTTACTGTTATGGAATGGCTCTCACAACCATTATGTAACCGTTTTTTAATACCTTGAGCATATTCAAGACCTTGTTTGTACTTGAAATGCTCAGCACTTCATCTGATGCATCTTTTTGCATCATGCCTCAGCAGAGTATGGGCACCCACCAGAATCTTTAACTAGAAAATAGAAGCTTTAAAAAAAAAAAAATTTCACTAGATACCCATGATGTCTTGCAACCAAGCACAAGAATGGATATGCTCCGCTTAAAGCCATCATGTACCTCCTTTTATATACAGAAGAAAGGTTTGAAGCAATAGTGTGAGAAGAATAATCGAAGAAAGTATAATTAGAGAAAAACGGCGACTAGGGTTCCAAAGCTACCACTTAGTATGTCATTGTAGAGACTAACGTACGAAGAAAGGTTTGGGTTTGTCAAAGGGTCGGGTCCAGAGTTCTTAGATCTGGACTGATTAGCTCAGGATCTTGCTGGGTCTGGGTCCTTTTGGGCTCCTTTATTGAGGTCCCAGATCCGATTGTGTTCAAGTATCCGTCGGTTCTTGGGCCATGGTTTTGAGTCAGGTCCGGATTGGATCCACATCAAATAAGGGCATGTGATGCAGGACAGCCCTAAATATGATGCATGCTCATGAACACAATTATTCAGCAGAAATAAAAGCAATAATAATGATGAAATCTAGCATCAATCATCATAAACTAAGAAAATCATAAAGGAAACATGCAATAGGACGGGCCATCATCACAACCATGGAGTATGGGATTCAAGTAGCGTATAGGTTGGATCCGGCGAGGGATGGAACCTCCCGATCTTGCATGGTCATACCCAATCGATCAATGATGATCACTAGTCCGAAGAATAAGAAAGTTTCTCGGATTAGGGATTTAAGAATTTGGGGGTTTAGGGTTTAGATCGATTCTCAAGGTTTAGATCGTGGGGAATAAACAAAACAGAAGTTTAGAAGGATAATAATAGAAGATGAAATACCTTGAAGAAGTTGGAGGGGCACAAGAAGAATAGAGAAGAAGGAGATCAAGGAAGAAGAAGAAGCACCATGAGAGAGGGAAAGAGGAAGGAGGCAACCAAATGTTTGCTCTTTTTCATAAATCAACAACTAATAAAAAAAGTTTAGGGCAACACCCTTATAAAATTCGGAATTAGCATAATTACCAAAATACCCCTACTAACAAAATTTCAAAAAAAAGACATTTGCATGAAAAAAACGTACCCACACCAACCCGAAACTCAAATAAGTAAAAAATGCATAAAATAAACTCAAATCTAAGATGTCCAATGCGCTCCAATGATGGTGTGATGAAAGTGGGCCACGATGAACCAATGGTCCGATCACATCATCATCACGATCCAACGGTCTGATCATATCTCCTCCAAGCAACTAACACATCTTCCCAAGGTGGGGCCTGATGTCCGCATCAGCATGTATATCATTGGGCCAAGCTAATGGATGGATTAGATCACACACACCTGCCACCTTGACACATGCATGGTATCAATGGGCTATCTTAAATGCGCATGGCTTAGCAAACCTCATCACATTGCTCTAGAATAAATGACACACACACACACACACACGCATGCACGCAAAATTACTATATATCTAATACATAAAAGTATTTGTATTAAAATTAATTGAACATAGTCTGAGAGGGGATTTTAACCAGATCCAAGATAGTGCACTCAACTTGGATCCTAGTAGTCTTGGTTTTGTAATATGGTCCAAAATGGCAGACCTGAATGTGATCCATTTTCTAAAAAGGTCTGAGAAATTGCACTGGGACCCATTAAAATAGGGTCAGGTCCCTTGGATATCTGCTGGTCTGGGTACCCTGACAGCCCTAAAAAGGTTTGAAGGAGGGCGAGAACAAGCAAAAAAAGACAAAAGAAAAGGATGGTTAAGTTTGTAAGTTACCCTTAATCTTTCATTGTAGTGACTAATTTCTATTTATTACCTAAACTCTTAGAAGTGCAAAAATACCCCTAGATGCTAATATTATTACAAAAGAACCAAGAATGAAAAATTACCAAAATAAAAGAGTAAAAGGCATCCATTCTAACAACATATACTACCATTCCATGGTTTTGCTGTCTTCCTCTCATTTCATCAATCTTCTTATGTTGCCTTCTTTTTTTTATTTTCTTTATTATTATTATTATTATTATTATTATTATTATTTGGATTATTTAGAGTTTGGTTTCTCATCTTACGACAACGATTCCAAAAGGCTGGAAAGTCGTCAACTGCATTTGTGCATTTTCGTCCTAATCATTTGTGGTTACACCTATTCTTCCTGCCTTTGATGATTATCAAGTGTTATTTTCTACAAGATTGTATTAGTGATACTGTTTGGTGGCCCTTTTGAATTCCCAGATTGATTTGGAGCAGTTCGAAAAGGTCATGAATTTCATCAAATCTGGCATTGAAAGTGGGGCTACCCTCGAATCAGGAGGTGAAAGGTTTGGCAGCAAAGGATACTATATTCAGCCTACTGTCTTCTCCGATGTCAAGGTATCACTTTGCCCCACTCCGTCAACGGTTCCTAGATTGAAGAATTACTACTACGACTAAGCCATGCTTTTACTGTTTATGTTAATTAGGATGGCATGCCGATAGCCACGGAGGAGATTTTCGGCCCAGTGCAGTCCATCTTGAAGTTCAAGTGAGAGCTCTAAATAGTCTGAGACGTATGTCTAAGAGGAATGCTAATCATACATGGCTTCGTGCACATGAGTTCCCATGGTAATGTGGCGGAGATGATCTGGACTGGTCACCCAGTGGCCTCCAGTGAATACGATCCATGGCCCTAAATTGAGGCTGATTAGATGATCCTAACTGCTTGATTGTATGTGACCCATGACTGAAATTCAGGCTGATTGGATGATCCCAACTGCTTGATTAAAGGAAAAACACCCAAGCTTTCTGGCCGCATTCAGTCGTGCAGTTAGGATCGTCCAATGGGCCTGAAATTTTGGACATGACCCATAAATGTTGTACCGCACCAGGTGAGTGGTGTGGTGTTGGATGCATCTTCCACATGTGGGATGTCGACACATTGCAAAAAAATCATGTGTTATTCGCATTCCTTGTTCACATGTTGGTTTTTTTTTTTTTTTTTTTTCCATTTCCTATGCTTACTTTCCATTGATAACAGCGACCTTGATGAAGTGATCCGAAGGGCGAATGCCACTCGCTATGGGCTGGCCGCCGGAGTTTTCACGAAGAGCTTAGACACAGCTAACACCCTGACTCGTGCATTGAAAGCCGGGACGATATGGGTCAATTGCTTTGATGTCTTTGATGCAGCAATACCTTTCGGAGGGTACAAGATGAGTGGGCAAGGTAGAGAAAAGGGCATCTACAGCCTTAAAAACTACTTACAAGTGAAGGCTGTTGTTACTCCCTTGAAGAATCCTGCATGGTTGTGATCTCTTGATGCCTAACTACAATGGTGGTGGCCACCATTATTAAGACGTTTTCAATAAGTTATTTTAAAAGCTGTTTGGGTCACAAGATATTTACTGTTTTAGCTTAACCTACGTTAATGAAAATAAAGATGGGTGGGCACCAATTTCTGCAACGTCTTGTTTTTTCCGTCGTATCAGTTTAGTTTTGAGTGGATTACAATATTCTCTTTTAGTTTGCATTTGGATGCAGAAGTGAATTGAATTGTGATCATTGGATTTAACTAGGGTTCCTTGTGAGGAAGTACCCCTCAGATTGCAGTTACAGTGCTTTCAATTTCAACTTGAAGTTACATGGTTTGAAATTTGTATCTCAATCCCTCAGGATTAATGCTAAGGTAATGACTGTTTGGTCATTTAGATTTTCACAAGGGGAAGTGGCACATGCAAGGCCGATGCTGATTGTGTGGCGATGGGGTCACCATGTAGCTACGTGGTGTCAGGACTTGTGGCCTGCCGGATGTATGTGTTTTATCCATGCCGTCCATCCAGTTTGCCAAGTCATTTTAGGGCATGAACCCAAAATCGAACTGTTTTTATCTATGCTGTCCATCTGTTTTGCTAAATCATTTTAGGGCATAAACCCAAAATTGAAGTATATCCGAAGCTCAATTGGACCACACCACAGGAAACAGTGGGGACTGAACGCTTACCATTGAAAACTTCTTGTGGGCCACAAGTTTTGGATCAAGCTGATATTTGTGTTTTCCCTTCATCTAGGTCTGCGTGACCATCACTGTGGACCCTAGGAAGGTTTCAATGGTGGACATTACTATCCCCACTTTCCTGTGGTGTGGTCCACTAGAGATTCAGATATGCTTTAATTTTGGTTCATCCTCTAAAATGAGCTGGCAAAATAGACGGACAGCATGCATAAAACACATACATCACATCATGGGCCCAACAGTCCTGACACCACATAACTAGGTGGTGTTGAGGTCACCAAGCAATCTGTGTCCGTGCAAGGCATGAACAGAGTGGATGTAAGAGAGAAGGTAGTTGAAATCGGAAGAGTGGGGACTATGAAAAAATGGAAAAACTTGTAGCGGAGGCGTGGGCTACTTGTAGAGATAGAGAGACCTTCGCTTATAGTTTCAACGGTGGACAACCTGTCTTCACATTTTCCGGTGTTGTGACACTCTCGAGCTTTAGATCTACCTCATTTTTTAGGGGAATCCGGATCCTCTGTTGGCTCCAAGTAGAAAAAACCTGCTTGACGGCTCCAAGCAGGGTGAGCAGATGTACGTTATGAATTTCACAGTCATCACAACAGTGGCTTCAATGGTGGGCAACCCATCTTCATATTTTCCTATGCTGTGACTCTCTCAACCGTTTTTTTTTTTTTTTTTTTGGTTAGTCATGCAACACACCCCAACCCTGTTAGTCGTGCAACACACCCACATGGTCAGTCTCCTTAGCACTTGAACCTGAGACCTGCTGTTGAAACGCCTATGTGTCTTCCAGCTGAGCTAGCAGGCTAGGCGAGACACTTTAGGGTCATCTTAAAATGAGTAGGACCAGCAGATGTACCACAAGGATTTCACATAGTCATCACAATGGCTGCTATACATTTTTTGTTGCACAGTTTCCCCATTATGCTTAGTGTAAGCTACGTGCAAAGAGAAGTCGAGCAGGGTACTGACGTAATAATGCAGCTAAATTCTAAGTAGGTTTTTTGCTGGCAAATTTTGAACTGTACATTGGACAGCCACCACAATTTTCAGTTCTGGAAATATCCAATTTCATTTAAATGTATTCTCATGCCGTATATTTGATGTTTCAGCTTACGAAGCTATTTGTTAATGTCTAAAGTTATTGGTGGTGTATATTGTAAGATTATATTAATTATTTCAAGTCAATTTGCTAGGGAATCCAAAGCTATTGATGATGTACATCAGTGGTTTCATATTTATATACATAACCCAAGTGTGAACACTCAACAGTGTGATGCACTTATCCCCGATTATTTTTCTTTTGATGGCAAAGAGTGGTATTGACTCAAAAGTGATATGTTTGACTTGGAGTTGCCACTAGCTAATGAAGCTCGGAATCTATTAGTTAGTTAAAGACCGAAGAATTGCTATGACTTGGGGAATCGAAGATCCCCAACTAAAATGACTCCTGCGGTTAGTGTGCGACTGAAAATTTCAAATAAGGATTTTAGTGACAAGGGAGTTAGGTACCCTTTTACACCCGTACTTACATACAATCTCTACTTTGTATGATTTTGAAATTTTAGGGGTTCTGGATGGTTTTATTGACTAATCGATTGCAAACAAGATCTGAGTTGAATAAAAATCAATTGCCCAATCCAACCACCACTTAGGAGACCACGCTGACTCAATCTAAATAGTGATTTGACAAGATAGTGATTGTTGAGAGAGAGAGAGAGAGAGAGAGAGAGAGAGAGAAGCATAAAAAAAGCTATGATCACGAAGAAACTTGGTCGCATCAACTATAATTGAGAAGATAATTATTAAAGTAAATGATACAAAAGATTAGTTGACTCTAGGTTTATGATATACTAGGATTTGAGTACTTGGCAAAGTATACCACATGCTTAAAGAATTTTCTGAACAGAAACAGGATGTGTATGAGAAGGAAGTTATACAATAAGTAAATGCGTGGTAAAAGAACTACTTGTGAATGTGGGAGATTTGAGAAGACAAAAGAGAGCTACGACACTTCTCTTTAGAGAAGATAATCATGAATATCAAATCCTGACCTTACTTTGATTGAGTTGAATCATTATAATGGCTTAAGTGGATGGCTTAAATTGGGTGAATGCTCTCTCTCTCTCTCGCTTAAATTGGGTGAATGCTCTCTCTCTCTCTCTCTCTCTCCCGGTAAAACTTGTAATATCATTGAGACTCAAGAGGCAAGAAAGCAATCCGAGCATCCAACAAAAATCGAATATTTGCTTATGCTCGGGATAATTCAAATCTCTCCACTTATTGTGGGCATAATCCTTGAAAAATTTCTATACTGTCTCAAGGATAAATCAATAGTTAGATTTTAGCCATTGGATGTCTATCAAGTATGATTTAAAATAAATTAACGTTTGAGACTCAAAATTAACAGTTTGAAAACTCACAATTCATCAACTAAATTCATTACTGAATCATGTTTACTATGATGATTTTGATGAATGCACCCAACCATACCTACTTTTATTGGCCACGTGGTAGCCTTATAAAGCAAGCTAATACATGTTTGATCAAGACTACTTCATTCACACATCCTCAAGTATAGGAATTTGACGGGCTAGTGCACCTACAAGTCTTTTTAGTCTAGGATGATGGGTCTCCTAATCTAGATGTTTGCCAACAATTTTGTTAATATAAGTAATTAGAGGTTCCATTAAGGTACCATCCAGACATACTCACACATACATGCATGTCAGGTAAGGCTAAGGCATACTAACACTAATTTAATCAAACCTGATGGTCAGGATTATCCATCTTGACACCAAGTAAGTCCCCTCAGATAAGATGACCAATTTCCTTAATGTTGTAGGTTTGTCTTAGAACCTACATCGTCGTGCTCGGGGCGTAGGATCTATGGATTACAACTCTCACTTGTCTAACAACTTGTGCACATTCTTACGTACTCAAGGATGATCAGATGAATCTCTCCAAAAATCATATGAAAATAAACTTTTTTTTTTTGAAAAATAAGTAAGGAAACTCTCTTATTACTTACCTAGGGCAAAACCTGAAAAGGAAACAACAAACGGGGAAGAAATCCTTAAGGAAAAAAGAAAAGAAAAGAAGGGACCCACATCTTGAGTGTAGGGAAGAACCTGAAGAAAAGAAGAAAAAGAAAAGGGAGAGGAAAAAAGAGAAAAAGAAAATACTAGAAGTGCCCACAGCCCGGGCCAGGTATCACAACATATTTTTTTTGTTTCAATCCCCATAATGAATTTGGTAAGAGAACGTAAAAGAATGATGTTTAGAGTAGATAAAGCTATTTTGAGGTGATTCGGAGTGATTCCAATGCGGTAGTTGTTTGTAGTAGCAAAATTGTGCAATCTCTTGGCAAATAAGCATATCTCCCAAGAAGAGGTTGATGGGTTTTTAATGGCACGAGTGTTTTGTTGGTTGCCCACCAAAATGCTAGATCCTACAAGATGATCAATTGACAAAATAGGTAAGGTAGTGTTTAATGTTTACAACCACTTGTCCATCGTCCTTTGAGTGTTATATTCGGAGACAATTCCCTAAACAGGAATACATTAGGAGAATAGCAGAAGAACTCAACCCTAGAAGGCGAAATCTCAGCGCAATCTAAGGTCCACCTAGGGTCCGATTTAGAACGCCGAATGGGATGGCGAAGAGGAGGGCGAATAACTGAAAGGGCTGTAGGAAAATACTAAACAGCAGTGATAGTGCTAGGGGTTTTGACAACTATAGAAGGGTAAAAAAGAAAAAGAGCCGTAGTCCTCATCTCCCAAATGATATTTCTAAAAATCAGCTCTTTTAGAGAATTTTTATGATTAAATATGCGGTTGTTTCTTTCTCCAAATATTCCACACAAGGGCTAAAACAAGGAGCTTGCTAAGAAGGGAAGAAATGGGATCCATCATGTTTTTAAAAAAATATGCAATTGATTCATGTATAGTGGGATGATGGATAAAAGAGATAGAAAGTTTAGAGTGCAATTTACTCCAAATCCATTCAGTGTACCTATAAGAGAAGAATATGGGATTAATGAATTCAAAATAATTCAGGCAAAAAACACAAGTATTATCATCAATAACGTTAAAAGATTGAAGCAGGTATTTGGTTTTGAGTTTTCTAAGGAAAGCCATCTAAGTTGCAATGGAATGCCTAGGAATAGATCCCTTGAACCATAAGAGATCACACCAAAGGCGGCATAGTGTTTTCAGGCCTGTAAGCTGTTAAAGCTGAAGCATAAGTAAGGTCATCATTTGTAGATAGAAGCCCCACAAAAAATCCTTGATGCGTTTAGCAATAAGATTGAAATATGTTTTAAGCAATAAGAACGCATGTGACAAAAAAATGTCGATGCCAGATAAAGTGAAATTCACATGCTCAAGTCTACCAACAAAGGAGATGAGGGACGTAGACTATCCACCAAGCTTTCTATTGAGGTTGTCAATAAACTGCTGACAATAAAAAACATTGCTTTTTCTAATAAACTTGTTTTAGTATTTAACTAGGCTAATAAATGAATGAATTATGTATATAACTAATGTTCACAGGAAACATAACATTGCTTTTTCAATGATAAACCTTAACATTGTTGCCTTGAATCCACAATTCATTCATTAAAATCATCCAATAATAGTTTTGTGTAAACATAACTAATAGGTGGAGGAAAGATTACAATTTAATATTAGTGATTATGTTTTCCATACACAAAGTATGAACTATTATCCTCACTTTTGGCTCTTTTCTTATTATCTTTTCTTGATTGCATAGGTACAATATACATATCATGAGGTTGTAGTAGTTGTGGAGGTTTCATGGGTTGATATTTAGGTGGATACAATTGACTATATGAGGTGGATATAGCTGTTATCAAGGTAGTCGTTGGTAATAAAATAGGTATAATAAAAATGTGGAGGACAATAGGTGAATTAGATTGATTATTGGGAGCATTTTGTCTGCCCATTTTTCTAAATATTTTCTTCGACCGAATATATCTTTTTTGACTTTCAGTAGTAAAAATCATACCACTTCCAAACTAAAATGCCCTTGACTCAACTTCATGTTTTAAGTGATGAGTTAAATCTTTAAAGGCCTCGATTGCCTCGTTATGATTCAAGATATCTTTAATGTGGCCTTTAGAATCTAATAGAGATTGAAACATTGCTATAATTTTTTTCTATCAAAATACAATCTACATTTCTCAAACTTTTCATAATTTGTTCCATCATCCTTATATGGTCCCTATAGAGCAATTAATTAGCATTCGATATGCATCATATTCCATCTACATAAGCCTCAGTCAGTTCATCTCACACTTCCTCGACAGTTTCATAAATTTAGTATGTGGAGATTCGTTCCTTGTACATTAAGCTAAAGATGATATTTTTAAAAATTATATTATCTTTCTTTCATTTCTTGTATTCTTGCTTCAAATTACTTATAAAATCCTTATTTTCTATTTTCAATTTTCTTCTTCTTGTAGAAAAATACCTAAATACAATCGATGGAGGGCAAACAAAACCACAAAAGAAAATAGCCAAACCAATATCCAAAAGACAAGGAAAAGAAACAAAAAGAAGAGACAAGAGGCACAATGATTTATGTAGTTTGACAATATGCCTACTCTAAGTGATGTCAATATAAATTTTTTTCTTCACTAAAATAAAGAAATAAAAATAGAAAACGTATATCATTTATATTCTTCCTCTGTACAAGAACTTTCTACTAAGGAATACCTTAGAAGATGATATAATAGAATATCTTTTTCTACCCATGACCCTCCTTATATAGCCTACAAAACTAGAGAAAAACTAGAAGAAAAAAGAAAAGAAAACTAGGCTATACTATATGTAGCCATACGTACAGTCATATGAATGAGAGGAGAGCTGTTTCCTTTAATGAGATGTCGTACTCTATCGCCTTAACATGCTCCCACTTAAAGACTAATTTCTCTAATAGTGTGAAAAACTCTCCTAATAATAACTGCTTAAATGCTACTAAACACTAGGTAACAAGTCCAAAAGAAGTTCTACACTAAATAAACTGCTCTTTTGCAATAGGCTTCGTTAATATATTTGCTACGTTGTTGTTCGTATGAATCTTCTACAATGAGATATGACCATCTTCCACTATATTATGAATAAAATGATACTAAACATTAACATGCTCAGTCCGAGCATAAAATACCAATATCTTAGTAAAATATAATGCGCTTTGATTGTTACAGAGAATCAACACCACTTTTTACTTAAATTACAATTCTTCTAAGACCCTCTTTAACCAAATACATTCATTGCATACTTGTGTACATGACATGCACTTGCTTTCATAATAGATAAGCTTGAAAGTACGTCGGGTAGTCTAACACGACACCCACGTATGCGTGCAGAAGCGTAAGAGCAACTAGAATTATGGCTAAACCAATAGGAGTGGGTGATTAGGACCTATTTTGAAATTCTTTTCGCCTACTTATATAATACAACAAATCAAACTAAGTAAGCAAGAACACTTCGGCTTCCAAGCCTAAGTGGGTCCAATCACAAGACTAGCATATGATTAAGCAATAAACAACCTAGTCTAAAGCATGCATAGGTAATCAAAAGATTTAACTAATCAAGCTCCTAACCTATGCAACCTATGTAGACTTTTGAGAATGGACTAATGAGCTCAAGTCTACACAACTAGTGAAAGTACATCTTGTGTGTGGATGTGCATAATTGGTGCCTAGCATACATTCCAATCAAGCATTCATAATTAGACAATTAAACTAACAATGCTAAGATATCAATGTGGTCAATTCAATCACAAACACAAGCATGTATAGTGGTTCGACTACTTGTCTACTCCACTCCCGGTTCAAGTACTCAACACCTTTGAGCAGACCGGCATTCACTATCGGAGGTTTTAAATGAGGTTCACCTCTCAACCTTTACACGGAGGTTTTACCGGTTCACCTCTCAACCGTAACTGGAGTTTTGGACAAAGGGCTAACTCTCAACCCAACTCACGTTCTCTCCCGTGTCGGAGGCTCCCCCTTGGAGACTTAGTTTAGGCCCGGCTAATGGGCCAAGGAACGGCTGACGTCCCTAAATTTAGGCCGACTAACAGGCCAAGGATCTGCTAACAACCCTAGATCGAGTTTGACAAACAAACTCTAAATGGACTCTCAAAAAGGACAACCTTACTTGTCGGATGAGCTCCTTGTTTAGCGCCGGTTCGGGTTGCTTGATCTCCGCTCTCCCGTGCTTCAATCAGCTTCCCTTGCTCCCTCGATCGTGTCGCCGTTGCGTCGCCAATGCCTCAGCTACACTCGATCAAATACCTTGCATGTGATGCCTTTGAGATGCCTAAGGTGATAGGAGGATGGTTGAATCTCCTACATGTGATATGTGGCTTGATCTAACTAGGAGATTCACCTAGAGGGTCTTCTAGAGATCTTGGACAAGGGATATGCCTATATAAAATAGTGTCTCACCTCTAGAATTGAGAGAGGAATCAAGTCATCTCTAGTTTGCATTTGAATGCCCTCACTTGTGATTAAACACAAGGGATATGACTTGAAACACTCCCTTTTTGAGGCCCCATATGCTGTACACAATGTGTGGGTAATAGGCTCTCAAAACCCTCTCTCACGGCCCTCAAAACGAGCCAAGCCCATATATAAAAGTAGGTGCAACGGATACAAAACGGGCAGAAAACGGCTAGTGCCGACCGGTCGGCCAGGGGCCACGACCGGTCGTCCATGGTCCACGACCGGTCGGCCATAGGCCGTTTTGAAGACAGAGGTTGCTGTCTTGAGGTGGGAAGACTGTCCGACCGGTCGAACCAGCCCAGCCGACCGGTCAAGACCGGTCGGCCCTATGGCCTGCACACACTGTCCACACTGGACTGTCTGTCCGACCGGTCTTGACCGGTCGGCTAGGGGTCCACGACCGGTCGTGACTGGTCGGACAGCTTGGGTTCAGCCAGTCTGATTGCTGACCCATGTGCTCTTCAACCCTCTCACTTAGGCCACGTTTTGGGTGATGTTCAGGGACACCTAGGGCCACTCTAAGATGACAAAAGCTTTCCTAATATGGTCAAGGTCATAAAGAGGATAAGGGTTGGGTTTTGGTCAAGGTTAAGGCACCAAGGCATCACTTTTACCTGATTCGTCTTCCTTGATGCAGCGAGGCCACTGAGTCTTCGGTCTTCATCTTCATTGGGCTCAACCGACACTAGACTTACTGATGTAAGTGATTGGCAAACAAGGTGCACTAGTATGCCACGGAAAAGTGCACTAACAAAGCTCACCACTTACTGTAGTCTTGACATCCAACTAATCACATTGCCAGCTAAAGACAAAACATACCAAATAACTATTTCAGAAATACTATTTAATATCGAAGAATCTACTTCACAGGAGTCCAATGATCTCTATTCGAGTTCATCATATATTTATAAATTACTCCCACTGCTTACACAATATCTGGTTCGGTGCACAGCATTGCCAACATAAGGTCCTTACAACTGATGAATATGGTACTTGAGACATATCTTCCTTCCTTACTTCTATACTAGGACACTTATATAAAGACAACTTACAACTAACATGAAATTGAGTACTAACTGGGTTAGATTTCAACATGTTGAAGCGGCGGTTAATATTTTTTGAATATAATTCTTTTAAGCTATTCAATTTTTTTTATCTTTAAGTACAATCATTCCAAGAATCTGATTAATGACACCTAAATCCTATATATTTTATTTTCTAGCAAAATGAGCTTCTAATACTACAACAATATCTCTACTAGTACCTGCAACCAACATATATATATATATATATATATATATATATATATATATATATATATATATATATATATATATATATATATATATAGTAACAAGATAAAAAAGTTACTACTACCATAGCTACGAACATAGGTAAAATGGTCTATCTCATATCTTTGACATCTCAAGCTCATAATGAAGAAATCAAATCTCTTGTACCATCATCTTGGTGCTTGTTTTAAATCATAAAGTGAACATACAATTCAGTTAACAAATACGATTTTTCTTGTTTTCTTCAATGAAACCATTGAGTTGAGTCATATAAATTTCTTCATCATTTTCCTGTAAAAAACGCATCTTTTTATATTTAATTACTTAAGCTCTAATTCAAGTATTGGTGTCATATGTAACATAGTACAAATTGTACTAATCAGATAATATGATAGAAAATTTCATTAAAGTCAACTCATAATTTTTAATATATATTTTTACCACTAATCGAGTTTTGTAGCTTTTAATATTTTCATTAGTATCTTTCTTTAACTTATTGTAGACACCCCACCTTCGGCTACACTGTTGGTAGAGATAGCTGGATGAATGGAGGACCATACCCCCAAATCCCAAGTCCAAACTCAGCCAAACTCACCCTTGTAAGCCCCATTCCATAGCCCAGTTCAAGCCTGAACCCAGTCAACCCATTTCTAAATATCAGCCTAAAAAACCCCCCATAAGAAAAGCCAGTCAAAAAATCCTAAAAAGGTCAAACTCACTGAGTCAACTCACTGAGTCAACCTGCTGAGTTAACCCGCTGAGTCAACCCGTTGAGTCAACCCGTCGAGTCAAAACACCGAGTCAACTCGTCGAGTCAACCCGTTGAGTCAAATCACCGAGTCGACCCGCTGAGTCAACTCACTGAGTCGACCCAGCGAGTCAAACAGCAGCTCCGAGGGTGCGACCGTACCTCGCTAGAAATCGAGGAACGGCCGTACGGGCGGCCCATAGCAGGCCGCCCGAAATAAATTACGAGCTCTGCCACTGCTTGCTGCTATAAATACCCCCTCCCCTTCTCATTTCAGGAATCCCTTCAAGCCCATTCAGTCCGAGAGCTCTGAGTCCACCTCTCCACCCTCTTAGCCCATTTTTCCACCAAGGAGAGCCCGAGTGAGGAGAGCCTAACCCTGGTCTAGCCCAGCCTGACCACTGGTCCAAGCCTCCTAAGCCATCCAAGTCTTGATCCAGCCACTCGAAGCCAATCCTTGCGACACCTCCGTCCACCCAGCTACTCTTTTTCCAGCATCATCTCATTTGCATCTAGCATAAGTGCAACATTTACTTTTCTTCCAACCCCCCTGCTTCACTGCAAGCACCTTGGTTCTTCAAGCACACTGCATATGTCTTAAATTAAGCACCTGTCAGTTCGAGCGTATGCTCTGGGCTTGCCCGTTGTTGGAACCTGCCCATCAGAAACTCTTACTGTTCAGACCTGCATCCATGCTTCACTATAAAGCACCTTGATTATTCAAGCACACTGCATACGTCTTAAATTAAGCACCTGTCAGTTCGAGCGTATGCTCTGGGCTTGCCCATTGTTGGAACCTGCCCATCAGAAACTCTTACTGTTCAGACCCGCATTCATGCATTATGTCATCTATGAGAATGTACGAGGATTAAATTAGACTTTCAAGTATTCGATCGATTCTGTGAAGTAGAGACCGTACTTCGGTACGGGCAGTGCGTGGGGTGCTTAACCTCTTCCCACCCTGTAACCGTGATCCCTTACCTCGAATCTTTGGCCGCAAATCAAAAGGAGTCATTTTAGAGGAAGGAATCTTCGGATCCCCTTCTCTAACGTTTCTATGGGGTCTAGCCGACTGTAGATTCGAAATAACTGGCTAGTGGCGACTCTGGTCTTATATAAACTCATTTAACACATCCAGCTTAAACACGACAACCAAACAAAGCCCTCGAGAACGAGGCAAGCCAGTGGCACAAACGGCGATTTCGCACTCACGCATCCTCCTCTCCTTCTTTTTCCGAAAGGGGAAGGGAGAAGAACGTCGTGTGGGAGCGCGGAAACGGCGAGGGTCCACAGAATGGCGACTCCACTGGGGATGAATTTGCTAGTCCCACTAGTCGTGATCCGACTTGAAAAACAGAATCCTTCCCGTACTTAAAAGTCACTAATCCTCATACAATCTCATCTGCATAGCATAAAACCTAAAAAAAAAAAAAATAGAAAATCCCAAAACCAACAAAAAAAAAATATATAGAAAATCCCAAAACCCAAAAAGAGTATAGTCCTCACCATTGCGCCTCCTCGGGCTCAACGTGTTCGGAAACAACTTCCCTTCCGCAGCATAATCCGCACTCGGGCTCAGCGAGCCATGTCCGACCACGAAGAAGAAACGCATCTCTTCCCTGCTCTTGAGATGACCGAAGCGCAACCTCCAGCGCAACAGCCCATTGATAATACGCCAATCATACAAGAATTGGCACAAGGAATGAGAGCAATGCAAGAAATGCTCTTGCAATTCATGCAAGCATAAGCCACCGCAGCAGCCAACAATCAGGTTGGCCCAGTTCAGCAATCTCAGCAGCCATGCCGGATCCCGCCGACCTCCAGTTCAAATCAAGCACAACCATCGGAGTCTACCCAAGACTACCGACAGCAGCCATCTCAGCCCTTCGCTATGGGGCATCCTCCTCAGTACCTTCCTGCAACGACAAGGCCGCCTCAGAGCACTCCCGTCGCAGGGACTTCCAGTCAGCTTCCAGTCAATCTTGCAAACAACAGTCTCAGTAGATCTCAGCATGTCCCCGCCGATGGGACCCCTTTTCAATTTCAGCACATCCCCGCCGATGGGATTTCAATTCAATTTCCAGCAACAGGGACAGTACTGGCGAATGCCCACAATGGGGGGTCAGTGTCAAGCTCACATCAATCAGCGGACAGTGGCGAATACCCAACAAGGGGGTCACTTCCCAGCATCTCAGCCTCCTGCAAACAGGAGCACTTTTCAATTTCAGCACATCCCCACCGATGGGATTCCAGTTAATTTTCAGCAATCTTCAATTCAGCAAAATCCAGTTAATGTCCAGCAATCTTCAATTCAGCAATCTCCAGTTAATTTCCAACAAGTTCCAGTTCAACCTTCAGTACAGTCTCTAGTTTAGTTACCATCATTTCAAGCACAAGTTCATCAAAATCCAGCTCAGTCATCAAATCAATTTCAGCAACCCGCGGTTGCTTTTCAGCAAGCCCATAGGGTCGAAGACATCGACCACTATGCCGAAGAAGAACGTGCCTTACTCCAAGAGGCACCAGTCGCTCGAGCAGATCATTCAGGACTGGACAAGTTGCGGGAGCAGTTCCAGATCTTGCAAAATCAGCTTCAGCGACAACAAGGAATCGATCTACCTTCGACCAAGTTCAGAGACTTGTGTCCTTTCCCAGATGCTCAAGTACCTCAAAACTTTGAGGTACCAAAATTCAAAAGATATGATGGCAGCGGTTGTCCCACAGCACATCTCAAGGCTTTCTGTGGAGAGCTGAGTGCAATCGCAGGAAATGAAGGGGCCCTCATTCGTTTGTTCCAAAAATCTCTGAAGGTTGATGCCCTAGATTGGTACACCTCATTGGACTGCCACCGCATCAGGACTTGGGAACAGCTTTCCCAGGCTTTCGTTGACACATTCGCATACAATCTCAACATGGCACCCAGGAGAGCCGACCTCGCAGCTCTCAGACAAAGGAATGATGAAACACTATCTGCTTATGTGGGACGTTGGCGAGCTATGGCAGCTCGAATGCGAACGCCTATCGACGACGAAGAACAAATCTCCATGATTGTTCATTCAACATATCCAGGCATATCCGGATATCTCATCTCGCACCCATACGCAAATTTCTCACAGTTGATCCGCGCTGGAGAGCAAGTCGAAGCAGGGATCCGTGCCGGGACAATCTCCCCATGGCCTCATCAAGCCACTCCAGTCAAGAGAAACAGAGTGGAGGGAAGACCCATCGAACACGGGAATGGAAACCGCAGTGGTTCTCCTCCCCGCCCAACAGAGGTAAACAACATCAACACCACTGCTCAAGGAAATCAACATGCTCCCCCACAGGGACGTCAACAGTATCAGCAGAATCAAGTTCAGCATCAGCCTCAGCGGTATCAGCCACAACCGAATCCTCAGCCGCAACCACCTCGACAACAGCAGCAGTTCAGAGGAAACGGTCAATACTCATATCAAAATAGGCAAAACTACAGGGAGTTCAGGAAATTTACTCCCCTCTCTCAACCACTTAGTCAAGTCATGGCTACACTGCTGCAGAAGCAATTACTCACTCTAATGGCACCCAGGCCTCCTCCTCATCCTCTGCCTCCGAACTACCGAGAAAATGAGTACTGTGCCTACCATCAAGGACGTAGCCATGCTACTGATCGATGTTTTACTCTGAAGAATGCCATACAAGATCTGATTGATGACCGCAAGATCGTCATCTCGGTTCCTGGGACTCCTGCAGCAGCTCCCACCAACATTCTTCAGAATCCTCTGCCTCAGCATCAGACAGACCCCAGTTCGTCTCGAGGTCCCACTGTCAACAGCATAGAAGACGAAGAATGCCTCGATCGCTTCTTCTCCCCCATCCAATCCATTCATGCCTACACTTATGGGCCGACAAATCCTCCTCCGATCATGTAAGGGGCAAGTCCCTTTCCTCCTTCAGTCTCCGAGCCATTAGTACTCGAAGGAGCACCTCCATATGATATACCAGTTGTTCAAGGGGCACCTTACAACCATTCATGCTGTGAACCAGTCATCTTGGAAGGAGCACAGTCATACATCGAGCCCACATACGAACCTGTCATCTTGCAAGGGGCAACTCCAGTTCAAGAACAGTCCAATCCGCAATGGAGGGATTATACTCATCAGCAGCAAGAGCCCATCGTCTTGGAAGGAGCTCCTCCAGTCGAGCCAGTCATATTGCAAGGGGCAAATCCTGGAGGCGTGTCATTCACACTACGGCAGCTGGGACGAACAGAGAAACCGCATGCCACATCAAGAGGACCAGTATTCATTCCATGGGAGCCTCCTGCTCCAGGAACAGTCAAGCCAGGACCACGACCCTATGTGGTCTATGAAGACAAGCCTCGATATTACCCCTTCAGCACAGGTAACAATGTAGTTCTTAAGGCAAAAGCTCCATACGAGGAAGATCTGGTACCCACACCAGCACCGTTGCAAGAACCTGTGGTCCTAGAAGGCAAAAGGGAGGAAAACTATAAAGAGGTTCTATGGCACTATCTAGAATGTGCGGAAGTGGGGAACATGAATCCCAATGGGCGTTGCATCCGAAGAGATAATCAGAACAGAGGAGATCCCAAAGGCGCTCTCTCAGGCCTCGGTAACAAAAATGAAGCCGCATATGATGTGACAACTCAGCTCAAGTTAATCCCTGCTCAAATCTCAGTATGGGAGCTACTCTGCATATCTTGCATACACCGAGAAATGTTTGCCAAGACCTTGAGCGATGCTCACGTCTCCTCCGATACGGCACCAAAAATGATAGCATTAATGATTGGGCAACTCCTGGCTCCACGCGCCATCACCTTCACCGATAATGAGTTGCCACCAGAAGGACGAGATCATGGGCGATCCCTCAATATAGCCTTACGATACAAGGACCTCTGTGTCCCGCTGGTCCTTATCGATAACGGCTCAAGCTTAAACATTTTCCCGCTCAAGACTGCGGAACGTCTGGGAATCAGTCATTCTTCATTCCGACCCAGCACCATATGCGTCAGAGCTTTCGACAACATCCGCCGATCAGTGGAAGGGGAGGTCGACATAGAGGTACAGATAGGTCCGGAAGTCTCCACCATCACATTCCAAATTCTGGATATATTAGCCTCTTTCAACATGCTGCTCGGACGGCCTTGGCTGCACAAGGTTGGAGCTGTGCCATCAACCCTGCATCAACGAGTGAAATACATCTGTGGAAATCAAGTGATCTCTATCCATGCAGAGAAGGAGCTCATCATTCCTTCCAATGCTGCTGCCACTGAACCAGACATCCCGGTCATCGATATCCAGCACTCTGAAGAAGACATCCCGTTTCACAGTTTCGAATTCGAGACTGTGAACTCTATCGCCAATCCAAAACCGATAAAGGTGGACAGTATCTTTTCACCGGCAGAACGTCTGAGCCTCAAATCCCGAATGAAGAATCACTTCAAGTCCAGAACGGTACCGCTGATATATAACCAACGTAAATGCGGACTCGGATATAGGGCAACCTTCATGGACAAAAGGAGGAAGAAATTTCGGTGCTCACCCATCCCATTCGTCAAGCCAGGAGAACCTTGCAAAGATCCAGGAGGGAATCAACCGACTGCACTACACAAAGGCCTCCCGATGAGCCTAGTTTAGGCCACGTGGCCCCCCATTCGATGGGATCAGATTCTCAAACCGTCTAAGCCTCCAGAAGAAGAAGAAAAAGATGAAGATGAAGAAGGAAGTCAAATACGGCAGCTTCAAGACCAGGTTACTCTGATACCTGCTCCCAACCAGGGGCACAACCTGCCCACTTCAATTCCAGCCAGTCAGGGGCACAACTTGCCCATCTCAGCATCAATCAGCAAGGGGCATGACTCGCCCATCTCTGCAGAATCAATATCAACAATCACCAGCCAGGGGCAGAAGCAGCCCATCCATTGGACCAAGAAAGGGAAGTGGCCAGCCCTAGATTGGTCTGATGTCCAGATTCCAAACTCATGTCTAGCTGTGGAACCAGACGAACTACAATGCGAGGTAAGTGATCCGGGAGGGACTGAGTATGACTCAGATCTCGAACCCGACCAGCAAGAAATCATGGTCATTGAGCCAGACCATGATTCTTCGCCCGAATCATCGACTCCCACCTCTTCAGGGGAGGAAATGTGGGGTCTTGAATGGTCATCCGTTCCCCTAACTTTTGAATCGGCCAAAGAGCCATCTGAGGGCTCTGGCTTCCAAAAAAAAATGCCTGTTTAAGCAGCAACCGGAACTTTGGGACAAGTTGGGCTCAATCATGGTCTGCAATGCCCACTTGTTCAAAGTCCCATGAATTTTGAAAATCCAAAAAAATAAAAAAATTTCAAAAGCCAAAAACATCTAGCATTTTCATTTCAGAAAAATCTCAAAAACCAAAAAACATTTCTTTTTCTGCATTCAGTAGTGTGCCAAGTTCGTCTAAAGAGTCGCATGAGTTTGAAGTCGAATCATATGATTTTGACATCGAATTAGACTTCGAGCTCATGGGTTTGGACGAAGCTCGGGATGAGGAAGATGATGATCCTGCTCCCAAACTTGAGGATCTCCTCAAAAAGTTCGAATCCAAAGCCAATGTTGTAGCCGATGATTTCGAGATAGTAAACTTGGGGACGCCTGAGATCCCTAGAGAAGTACGCATTGGAAAATCGTTGCCACCTGAGATGAAACAGAAAATGATAGAGTTCCTAGCTCCAAGATTGTCCAACTTCGCGTTCTCATATGAAGACATGCCGGGGCTCGATGAAGAGCTCGTTGTACACCATCTGCCAACCAAGGCAGATATGAAGCCAGTGAAGCAGAAACTTCGAAGAATGAAGCCAGAATGGGCTCTGAAAGTCCGAGATGAAGTCATCAAGCAGTACAACGCAGGATTCTTGGTAGTCTCCAACTACCCTGAATGGCTTGCCAACATCGTACCAGTACCAAAGAAGGATGGCAAGGTTCGAATGTGCATCGACTTCCGAGATCTCAACAAAGCCAGTCCAAAAGATGACTTCCCTTTGCCACACATCAACACTCTGGTCGACAACACTGCTGGATACAAGGTCTTCTCATTCATGGACGGGTTCTCGGGTTACAATCAGATTAAGATGGCCATCGAAGATCGTGAGAAGACAGCATTTATCACTCCTTGGGGAACTTTCTGTTACAGGGTGATGCCGTTCGGTCTGAAGAACGCAGGAGCAACATATCAGCGAGCAATGACAGCACTATTCCACGACATGATGAACAAAGAGCTTGAAGTATATGTGGATGATATGATCGTCAAATCTCACACAATTGAAGGACACTTTAAAGATCTGAAGAAGTTATTCAACAGATTAGAAAAGTACAAGCTCCGCCTTAACCCACAGAAATGTGTCTTCGGCGCAATGGGAGATAAGCTCCTCGGCTTTATGGTGAGCGAGGATGGCATCAGGGTCGATGAGACCAAAACCAGAGCAATCATTGAGATGCCCCCTCCTAGAACAGAAAAAGAAATTCGTGGCTTCCTCGGCAGAATTCAATACATCAGTCGCTTCATCGCACAGCTCACACCTATCTGTGAGCCCATATTCAAGCTCCTTCGGAAGAACGTTCCAAAAGAATGGAATGATGATTGCCAAGTCGCTTTCGACCGCATCAAGAAGTATCTTATGAATCCTCCAGTCCTAGTGCCGCCCACTCCCGGACGACCACTATTGTTATACATCTCGGTAGCAGCAGAAGCCATTGGCTGTGTCCTCGGCCAGCACGACGAGACCGGGAAGAAGGAACAGGCAATATACTATTTGAGTCGAAAGTTCACCGACTACGAGACCAGGTATTCTCCGATCGAGAAGACTTGCCTCGCCCTAGTCTGGGCAACTCAGCGACTCCGTCAATACATGATTGCATTCCCTATTCTCCTCCTCGCTCACATGGATCCGCTCAAGTACCTGTTCGAGAAGCCGGCACTCACTGGAAGGATAGCTAAATGGCAGCTACTCCTGTCTGAGTTCGACATCACCTATGTCACTCAGAAGGCAATCAAGGGACAGGCCCTCGCCGATCATCTCGCGGCTCACTCACTCCTGGATTATTAACCGCTCAAGACGTTCTTTCCTGATGAAGATCTCTTGCTTGTCGAAAGTAAAGAAAAGAAGAAGAAAGGTGAGTGGACGTTATTCTTTGACGGCGCAGCAAATTCTAAAGGAAGTGGTATTGGAGCGATCCTCTACTCTCTAGATGACGTCCCTATTCCTATCTCAAGGCGCATAGCATTCGAGTGCACCAACAACATGGCAGAGTATGAAGCATGCATCGCTGGCTTAAGGGAAGCCATAATCTTGGGCGTCAAGAAGCTACGAGTATTTGGAGACTCACAGCTTATCATCAATCAGACCAATGGCGAATGGAAAACCAAGGATGAGAAGTTGATACCATATCATGTGTATCTTGACAATCCGATCGAAGAATTCAAAGAAGTCACCTTCTCATACATGCCCAGAGCCAAGAATCAGTTCGCAGATGCCCTCGCCACACTTGCATCAATGCTCGAGATACCAAAAGGAGCTTTAGAATGGGAGCTCACAGTTGAAGTTCAAGAAGAACCTGCTTTTTGCCTGCAAATAGAAGAAGCCGAAGCTGTCCCTGACAAACCCTGGTATGCCGACATCAAGCAATATCTCGAAACCCAGGAGTATCCGGAGTCAGCAACAGCGACAGATCGCCGAACCATTCAGCGTTTGGCCGGCCAGTTCACCATCAGTGGCGAAGTTCTTTATAAGCAATCCTATAATCACATCCTCCTTCGATGCGTCGACGAAACAGAAGCTGCAAAGATCATGAAAGAAATACACGAAGGAATCTGTGGCCCACACATGAACGGGCACATGATGGCGAAGAAGATTCTACGACTCGGCTACTATTGGCTCACCATGGAGACAGACTGTTGCCAGCACGTCAGAAAATGCTTCAAGTGTCAAGAGCATGCGAATCAAATCCATGCCCCCTCATCAGAGTTATACAACCTGACCACTCCCTGGCCCTTCTCCATGTGGGGACTCGACATTATCGACAAGATCAGTCCCAAAGCATCAAATGGCCATGAGTACATACTTGTGGCAGTCGACTACTTCACCAAGTGGGTAGAGGCAGCTTCCTACACCACGATTGCAGCATCTCAGGTGATCAAATTCATGAAGAACAACATCATATGCCGGTATGGAATCCCTAATGCTATCATCACAGATAATGGGACCCCGTTTGTCAACAAGAAGATGGATGACTTCCTCAGCAAATTCAAGATCCAACGTCATCGATCAAGCCCCTATCGTCCTCAGATGAATGGTGGGGTAGAAGCCGCAAACAAGACAATCGTCAGGATACTCGAGAAGATGGTCGTGACCTATCGAGATTGGTCAGATATGCTCCCATATGCACTTTGGGCCTATCGAACGTCTGTACGGTCTGCTACGGGTGTTACTCCTTTCGAGCTTACTTACGGAATGGAAGCAGTCCTACCAGTCGAGGTGGAAATACCATCATTACGAGTGTTACTAGAAAGCGGAGTTGAAGAAGGAGAATGGCAACGGGCCAGATTCGATCAATTGCAACTAGCAGATGAAAAGCACATGCGTGCACTAAGTCATTCACAGTGCTATCAGAAAAGGATCGCTCGGGCTTACAACAAGAGAGTCCGAAAAAGAAGTTTCAAGGTAGGCGACATGGTCATGAAGAAGATTCTACCGTCGCACCTTTTGGATCCCAGAGGAAAGTTCAGACCCTCGTGGGACGGGCCGCTGATCATCAGAGAAGTACTTCCCGGAGGCGCCCTCAGACTCACCAGCATGAGAGGGGTAGATCTTCCTGAGCCAACCAACGCCGACAACGTGAAGATCTTTCACGGGTAAGTCATTCTGACTTTATCAAGAGTTACTTTAATAAAGCTGAAATCAAGAGGTCAAAGCTGAGACCTCTGAGAAATCATCCCGTCCACCAACAAGTGTTTCAAATAAGGGGATTCCAAAAGAGAAAAATACAAAAAAAAGAGAAGGAAAAGACAAAAAAAGAGAGAAAAAGAATACAAAAGAAAAAAAAGAGAAAAGAGAAAGAAAAAGGGAAGCTAAAACAAGGCACCCAAGAAAAAAATCAATCCAAGAAGAAACACAGTCATCCATCCATTCATCTCAGAGGGGTCTTTAGCAAAGACCGACAGCTCTATTATCGTAACTCAGGATAAGGGCTGAAAGACTACCATCGGCTAGCAACGACGGATTCCCGACCTCTAGCCGCCGCAGTTATCCAAAGATTCAGAAAAAAAAAAGAAAAAAAAAGAAAAGGAAAAAAGAAAATTTGTGCCTAAACAAAGAGGGCGGAGTGGAAACCCGAAAGGGCGCTCCGAGTAAAAACAGTGGGCATACAGCGGACTTGGTGAGAACCTGAAAGGGCGCCAAGGGTAAAAACAGCATAGCTGCCAAGGGGCAGGCAAGATCAAATACCCGGGACGTGGTGAAAACCCGAAAGGGCGCCACGGGCAAAAATGACGGGAAAAAGGCCGGCTGTAGTGAAAACTCGAAAGAGCACTGCAGGCAAAAATGGCGAATAAAAAGAAAAAAAGAAAAAAAAGAAAAAATAAAAAGTGCAGGTACCAAGAAGTCAGACGATCCAGATCGGTTCAAGCAGTGAAAGTGCAAGAACAAGAAGAAGTGCAGTCAGGAACGAAGAGCTCTACAAACTCTGACAATCTCAAGAGGCAATAGTTTCCATTGCCTACACCTCTGAGGGAACCAAAGGAGCACACAAGTCAAATCTCGAGACATCGATCAAAGCATTGGCCGAGCCCCAGTTCTGATTCCTATATCCCGACACAAAATCCAGACACACTCACAAGACAACTCATGGCACAGTAGATTTTCAAACAGTTTTCTCTTTTCAATTAAATGCATCATATTTCTTTTACACATATCATATCATCTTTTTCAAAAAAAAATACAAAAAAAAAAAAATTCATCATCATCAATTATATATGCAAAAAAGAATGTGCAGGTGGCCAACACAATCAATCTCTACCCTCCTCCTCGGCCACATCAGGTAAGCCCTCTGACTCATAAAAAGATAGCCTCGCTCTCAATCTACTCACCTCCATACGCAGGTAATGCACCTCATCACTCTCAAGGGTACGGATCGCTGTCTCCTCATCAGACAATCTCTGATCGGCAGCCAATCTCCTCGACATCATCTCACAATGATACCGAAGTGCAGAGATCTCAGACAGCAGATGGCCATGAGTGGCCAAAAGGAAGCAAGGATCAATGAATGGGCGCTCCTCAAAAGGTTCATATGAACCAGATGAAGAGCCTGCATCTCCAAGGATATCCTGCTTATCCTCATCAGCAGTCTGGTGCCAACAAGGGATACGCCGATACAAAGACTGCTCAGCAACCCAGTACTGATATGGGGCGGTCGCCATCGGAAAAGTCCGCAGCTCAAAACCCAGCAAATCAGCAGTCAAGTAACTCGCCCAAGAACAATCAATCCGGGTCCTGAAGTCAGAGGATCTGGAGGGAAGTGCTCGACACCCGATACCCGTGAAAGCGAAAAGAGGAACATCCTGCTCGTACCCAAACTGCCGCAGGAACCGAATAGGATGGTAAGAAAAGTAAGATCGAAAGCCTACCAACACCAGAGGAAGGCGGTGTGCATCGCAAAGCACTGGAGGAAGTGAAAGCCAAGATGACTCCCAACGAACGTTCTAGTCACGAAGTTCAGCAAACGTCCTGCGATACAAGGGCTCACTCATCCTAGCTGTATGCGGAAGGAACTCCATGATATAACGCATGATGTCAGAGCTAGGAATGCCAGGAAGGGGTACAGGAACGGTCAAAGAAAGACGCTCCCATAGCCAGACCTGATCACAAAAAGGAAAAGAAGTTCAGCTAGAGTAAAGCAATTCCCAACAAAGCAAGAAGAAAAGGGTGCAGAAAAGATACCTGAAGAAAGGCATAACAGCCGCGAAGGACACGAGTGCGGCCCAGGGCGCAGTCAGTCAGCCCATTAAACAGCTCGGCCAAGATGAGAGAAATGATCCCCTGCCGTCGGATAGCTCGGCTCATCACCTCAAAAAGCAGAGGAGTCTGGGACCTGTGCCATCCCGAGAACAGCACCTCAGCTATCAAGCAGAACATCAATGCATTCCGAGCAAAGGTAGAACCGGCCACACTCCGAGGACCCGAAAAAAGATCATACAGCAAGTCCAAGGAGAACACTACAGCATCCTGGCCGGCAGCTGCAGGCCGAACAAGATAAGGGATCCCGAACCAGTTCTGCGGTGTGGCAGTCTTCGGCGACGTCTTCGGCGAGAAATACTGTGAATAATCCCAAGGTAGGCCTGTCAAGCGTGCAAGCTCCTCCAAAGAGGGTCCCATCTCCATATCATTGAACGCGAACAAGTTCAACGAAGGGACCCAGTCAATCAATGCAGCTCTGAGCATCCTCCAATCAATGTCAACTCTAGCCATATGGATCAGACTGCCAAAACCATAGGACTCCAAATCTTGAATCTCATAAGCTGACAAGCTGTCAAGCCAAGCAAGCAGTCGTGGCGAGCAAGAAGGACGAGGAAGCAGCTGACAAGTCCTCACTGGTACCCCCTCCAGAACAAAAGGCCCAGAAATCAATGACAGCTCATCGAGGATCGAAAGGTCAACGGGCGAAGGAGAAGGAAAAGCTGGAACCTCCGCAGACTCGACACCCCCTGACCTGCCCTCAGTAACGGCTATGTCTGATATAGTCGCATCACTGTCAGAAACTGTTATAACCTCAGCTGCATGGGAAGACTCGCCCACCTCATGAACAGAGTGCGCAAAGGATCGACGATCAGGAGAAGGACGATGCTCTCCATCAAAAGGACTATCAGTGAAGATCACACCGCACATCGTGGTATCCTGACCAATCTGACCGTCAAAGAAAGCATCTGAACCATCAAGAAGGGTCCCGGCAACCCCGATCGAAGAATCAACGGCCAGATCTGGACCTGCGGCCTTCTCCAGTAGGAAATCATGAATCCAATCATCATCCTGGCCGATCAAAGGGATCATCGAGGCATCTGCACCGTCCATCATCAAGGGGACATCATCAATGATCACATCAAGACCACCCAAACAAGTGTGTCGCACATCCTAGCCCTCATCAAGAACATCCAAACCGTCAAAGGTATCATCTGAGCCATCCATCCCATCCAGACATGAGATCAGCCCATCAATGTCCATCATGGTCCCATCACCTCCATCAATCACATCATCCATGTGGCCCACACTCAAGGGATGCATAGCCTCACCTATGTCCCATCCTCCCATCTCATCCATGCCATCCATTCCTCCCACAATTAAAGCCCCACTCAAATCTGGAATTTCAGCATGGCTGCCATTAATGGGCCCATTCAAAGCTCCACCAACTACCATCTCTAGCCCCTCATCAATGCCCCCATTCAATGCACCATCTCCACCATCCATTAAAGAAATCCCTCTTTCATTAAAAGCTTCAACACTTTCTGAAGCATGGGACCCACCATGGACAGCCCCCACAACCCCTAAATCTCCACCATCCATGCCCCAAGAAAGGACAAAGCAAGATGAGGACAAGATGATGAGGAAGGAGGAGACAAAGGGAAGATTCATTGTTGGAATCAAACCTGGACGTACAGAGCAGGTGGGGACAGCAGCAACAGAGACCAGGGAATGTCCGAGCACGAGCCAGCCCAGGCCGCTCAAGAGGCGAGCCCTGGGCGGCCTGCTCTGGGCCGCCTGTACGGACGCGGTTCCTCTCTCTCCGCGGGATTGGCTCCAGGGTTCTTGGTAGGTGAGACTGACAATCCACGTCAGCAGATGGCGCTCCATGGGCCGCCCAAGGCTCCGGTCCACTTCAGATTTCGGTTGAAGCTGATCAAGATCATGTAAAAGGTGCCTCACCGGTCCAATCACGAAGCAATGCGGCCAGAACATGGCTGATCAAGTGAAAGAGAAGGAAAAGTGATCAAGTGGGGGCCACAAGCAATCCAAGCCATTCAAAGACCAGATCATCATGATCTAAACCATGGAAAAGCTCGCATGGGTCATCAAATAGCAAGATCAAGGGTTTGATCATCAAAAGAAGGGCCAGGATCCAAGGATCTAATCATCAAATGGGCCCACAAAGCCAAGTCAAGTGATCTGAGACGTTCAAGCCATCATCCACACCATGAGAAGCCTTCTTAGCCTCACAAATCATCAAAAGAGGTGCCCCAAAGTAAAGCCAAGGTCTCAAGTGGGCCCACAGGGCCGAATCTATCAATCTGAACCATTCAAGGGCTAAATCATCAGGATCCAAACCATTGGAAAGCTTACACAAGTCATGGAGCAGCAAGATCAAAGGTTCAATCATCAAAAGAAGGACCAGAATCCAAGATCTAATCATCAAGTGGGCCCACAAGGCCTAATCAAGCAATTTGAACCGTTCAAGTCATCATCCATGCAGTTAAGAAGTCTCATCTTCCGCAAATCATTAAGGAACAAGTCAAAGGCCAAAGCATCCAGACATCATCAAGGAATTTGAGACAAGTCAAGAACCGTATATTCATTCAAAAAGCTTGATACAAAAGAAGATGAAAGCAAAAAGAACAAGGCCATGCAAAGCGGAATACAAAAGCAAGCTACAAGTCGCCAACATAGTCATCATCATCCCTCCTCTCGTCCCGCTCCCGACGATAAAGATCCATAAAAGGAGCAGTCACCGAGCCTCCAGCATATCTACGACGGCCACCTGGAACATAAAGCGAAGGAAGCAGAGGCCCCTGGCCGAACAACAAATACCATTCATCATAGTCACGATCCGGGATCGTGAAACGAAATTCGGGCTGGCCCACGAGAGCCTCAACTCTCTCATCAACTGGCATCCGAGCAGCTGGGAGAGGTGCAGAACAAGGGACCCGAGCCACCCCAGTAACTTGTCGAAGCAACCTCTCCCCCAGATACCACTGAAAAGATTCAGCGTCGGAAAGCATGATACGGAGACATGAAGCATCGTATGCCTCCACACGCTGGGGGGTATAATAGAGAAGGAAACTAGCATACAGCATCCGAGCGAGATGCAGCAAATGAGGTCACCACGATCAGTTACAGTACAGCACGAGGGCAAAGAAAAGCAAGACACTTACATCTTCGATGGTCAGCCCGTCTATGTCCGCACGCCAATTGTCCCCAGAAACTCGGGCGTTTCGCTGACGGTTTTGCTGGTGCCAGTACATGTGGCGATACAGAGAGGGTTCAACATCGTCTCGCATCCTCGGCGCGAGATGGGGAAAATGGTCATAAAAGCAGGTCTGGGCAAAAGACACATCTATTGATCAGAGAAAGAAAGAAGGCGAAAGCCCTTCAAGGAAGGTGAAAGAAAAGTTACCTCAACGACAGGCCAAAAGCCTGTGAAGGACCGGCTATGCCGACAGGTCTTGTCCAGACCTTGGAAGATATGGGTCAAGATAGCCCCGTTCCAGTTATAAGGATGATGAAGATCCTCGACTAAACGAAGAAATTTAGGATCAACCCTCTCATTCGCATGGAAGAAGAGGAAGGACCCGAAGGCGTAAGTGATCATGGCCCGTGCCTTATGGAGGACCTCTCACTCGGTGGTAGGGATGACCGAGGCAAAGGTGTTGTAGAACCATCGCATCTTTACTTGATGGCCTTGGAATTCACCCTCGGGTGGGACATCACCAACGAGCCGTAGCCAGTCAGTGGAAGTAAGGGGAGCCAGAGAGCTGACTTGAGGAACAATTGTCCCATGAAATGGAAAGCCTACTTGCATATAAATGTCCAAGGGGGTTATTCCCCATTCACCACAAGGGAGATGGAAGGTGTGGGTCTCGTCCCGCCACCTCTCGCAAAGGGCCGCGAGCATCATGCGGTTAGCATCGTTATTACGGAAACGTAAGGTGAGGAGGCCAGCAAAAGGAGTACCATCCAGTGCTCGTTCTAGCAAGGGCTGTGGATCCTTCACCCAGTTGTCCCAGCGATCCCTGGTACCTCGACCCTTGATAGCAGGAAGAGGTTGATGCTCCATAGCTAAAGAACACATGTGGTCCCCTCGGCGGACGATAAAGGCAGGATCATCTTCATCAATCACTCGGTGACCTCTGGTACCATCCGCCATTGAATCCTACAAACTTGGCAAGGTAAGTCCCTATCCCTTACCCGTTAAAATCCAAATTATCATCCAAGAAACCCATGGGATTGGACTCACATTCAAATGCAAAATCTAAAGTCCAACTCCATGTGTCACTTAGGATATGTGTTGGGCCCATTGGAAAAAGTAAGGTCCACCTTAAAGAAGGTTGCATGGCATGCCTTAGGCAAGAAGAGTCTATCATCCAAGGACACATTTTGGACAACAAATGCACTCAAGTGCCATGAGATCAACAAAGGATCTTAATTCACATGAAGCCCCTCTTCAAAGTCCATATGTGGCCAAAAGATTGATCCACTTTTATGCCAAGGCCATGATTCTCACTTAAGATGTTTCCATCTTTTTACACATGTGCATGGACAAGTGGAGAATAGGAGGAAAGTGGGCCCCCAAGAGCAACCCAAATGCCTCATCTCAATGGATTGGAGAGAGCACATAGCCCACTTTGAAGAATATGAGGACCCATTCATGGGTTAACCATGGGCAACCTTATGTGCCTCATCTTGATGAAGGTATTAACCATGAGTACAACATGGCGGTCTACCCACAAACATATGAATCAAAGAGGCCAATGGTAAAAATTTTGATGCACATAGCCCACATGAGGAGTCAAAGTTGGAAATGCCCATGTAAAGGCAAGTTTGGGCAACTTATGTGCACCAATTTCTTTACAAAACAAGGAGACCATTTGAGCACACAAGGGCATGGCTTGATGAGTCACCCAACCATCATGAAAATAGATAAGAATGGTACACATAGCCCACTTGAAGATCAAAATCCAAAATGTCCCAAAGCGTGGGACAAAAATGGGCAACTTATGGGTATCATTCTTTCTCACAAATTGAAGAAGAAATCACTCATACTTGAGAATGATGGTGGATGACCCACCAAGCCCCCCAAAGAAAAGATCAAGGAGCCATGGTTGTATGGATAGCTCACTTGAGGATCATCCATTTGAGGTTGATAACATTAAGGGGAAACTCTTGAGAACCACATTCCTACCACAAAGAAAAACCATTTGAACTTAGTGAGATTGTGGGAACAACTCACTCATGGGATTTGTAGATAACCAAGTAACTCAAGTCCTCCATCCATCAAAAGAAAAAGCATGAAAAGAAAAATCCTACATGAACAAAGTGTAGTGGGGCACACATGGTTCAAAGAAGTGACCAAGTTTCAATGAAGGCCCAAAAGCCCATCCATATGGAAAAACTCCAAGGAGCCTACCACACTTTGTACAAGGATGTACATCATAATCAAGAAATGGTGGAAGACTTGGGCTACTTGTCCATAAAGGCCCAACTATAAAAAATCTAGCCCACTTGAGATCCAAGTGAAGAATGGGCTAGTCACCTTGGTCCATACACATGTGAAGAAAGATGGGGTCACCCAAAGTGAGCCCCGTGAGCCCAACACTTGAGATGGGCCCTACCATGCCCATGGGCCCAAATCTTGGAAAGAAGATGGAAAAGAAGAAGAAAGCTCCAAAGGAAATGACAAGGGCAAGAAAACATGAGGGAGCCCAAAATGAAGCATTGGGCCCACCAAATACACCAAGGGCCATGACTTCACTTTGAGCCCATTTGATACATATGAAGAGAGGCCCAACTCCCATGAAAAAGATAGAGTATTTTGCCATGCACACTTGATGACATGGCAAAATCACCCTTTACATGCACATGAAGGGAGTGTGAAAAGAAGAAAGAAAAATGAAGTGGAGAGCTTGCAAAATCCTTCTCCATGCACCACCTTTGAAAGAGACTTGAGATCTAGAAAATAGCCAAAAACACTTGGGCCCACCTTCACTCCTTTTGGAATAGCTACATGGAAAAAGAAAAGAGTCATGAGAAGAGATAATGAAGAAAGAAAAGGACAAGAAAGAGAAAGGGAGTGGTCCATACCTTTACCACTCACCAAATAGGGATCACCTTGCTGTCCCAAAACTTCTCTAAGGCCCACCACTTGAAAAGGGCGAAGGACCACCAAAGAAGAAAAAGAAAACTTGAAAAAAGAGAGAGTATGAGAGAGAGAAGAGAGAGATTGCACGATGGAGGGGGCAAGGGTGCCCCATGTTATATAGAAAAGGGGAGGGCACCCTTTTACCCAGCCCACCGAAGAAACCGGGGGTCAAAGACCGTCCGGGCGGCCCATAGGAGGCCGTCCTACCCCCTACCTAGGTGAAATGACTTCTCCTCCCCTATCCTTGGGAAGAACTCCTCCTTGGAAAGGGTGGTTGCAAGTGAATCTTGTACCTCCATGTAAGAATGAAATGATGGAAGAGAATAGTGAGAAAAAGGGAGAAATCTCACCAAAATCTCATCTTGTGAGAAATTGGTGGGAAATTGGCTTGATGATGTGGAAAAGTTCCATGAAATTTTCAAGGAAAAGAAAGAAAAAGATTGACTTGGTCAAACAGTGATCTCAGCCATCTAAGGGTATGACCTGATGATCCGAACTATTCCAAGGAGAGTTCCCGTAGTCTCCAACCTGGATTGCTGCTCTCTTGTACATGTTTTGGGTCCGAAGACCTTAAACTACGTCGGGATCAAGATCTCGAGGGACTTTTTAATAAAAACCGGTAGCAGTCTGGATCATCGAATCAAGATCCGCTGATACCAGATATTTTCCAAAAAAGAACAAAAATAGGTTTTCCCTCTTTTGTACAGTTTCATGGTCCGAAGACCTTAAACTACGTCGGGATCGTCATCCCAAGAGATTTTCAATAAAAATCGGCATCGGTCTTCATCAAGATCTGATGACTCCGGACATTTTCCAAAAAAAAAAAGTGTGATTTCCAGCATCGCTTGTACATGTTTTGGGTCCGAAGACCTTAAACTACGTCAGGATAAACATCCCGAGGGATTTTAATAAAAACCAGCATCGATCCTAGCCGTTCAGGCTAAGATCTGATGATCTGGATCATTTCAAAAAAAAAAAAACATAAAAAATATATATATGCATTACCAGCACTCTCTTGTACATGTTTTGGGTCCGAAGACCTTAAACTACGTCGGGATCAAGATCCCGAGAGACTTTTAATAAAAACTGGCATCAGTCTGGATCGAATCAAGATCCGCTGACACCGGACATTTTACAAAAAAGAAGAACAAAAAAAAGGGTTTTCCCTGTCTTGTACAGTTTGTGGTCCGAAGACCTTAAACTACGTCGGGATCAACATCCCGAGAGATTTTTAATAAAAGCCGGCGTCGGTCTTGTTCGCTCACATCAAGATCAATGACTCCGGACATTTTCAAAAATCATAAAAATATATTACCAGTCTTGCTTGTACAGTTTCTGGTTCGAAGACCTTAAACTACGTCGGGTTCAATACCCCGAGGGATTTTAATAAAAACCAGCATCGGTCTCAACCGTTTAGGCCAAGATTTGATGATCTGGATCATTTCGAAAAAAAAAATGTGTGTTTGCCCCTTTTGTACAGTTTCTGGTTCGAAGACCTTAAACTACGTCGGGAGCGGCATCCCGAGAGATTTTCAATAAAAACCGGCATCAGCCTTGATCAAGGTTCGATAGCCCGGATCATTTCAAAAATGTTTTAAAGCTTTCCACAAAAACCAGCATCAATCTCGATCATTCGAGCTGAAGTCTGGAACCTTTTCCAAAAAACACAAAAAAAAAAAATGATTCACCAAAAATTTTAACTGCACAAATTCATCCCCAGCGGTCCGAAGGCCTAAAACTACACTGGGATTAACTTCTCGGGGGCTTTCTTTCCTAACCTGTTCCAGACATGGCTGACACTTGATCGTACGGGTGTCTGGAATCTTTTAAACAGGTAAGGGCTGAGGCAGGCAGAACTCCGCAATCCTGTTCGTGTTGAACGCACCGTGATAGACAACCTTGATTTGGAAGTCGCTGTTGAATCTGACGGATGTTCCTTATTCCTAAAACTCATGAAGGGGATTAAGGCTGTTGGGAGGTGAAGCTCACCCTCACGGAATTGTGAGCGACGTAAGACCCCAAACTGGATTGACTAAGGGAAATGTGAGGATGTGGCTCATTTTGTGGCCGAAGGAGTCCATCGGACGATACGTGGTCTATGTGCATTGCACATGAGGAACAGGCAACTTTGTGGGTGTGTTGACTGAAAACCCTCAAGATCCCCTCATTCGAAGATGTAAAACTACGGCACTTAACTGTGTGAGACTCGTCTTGCTCGCTGACGTAAAATGGATCGGGTGCCTTACCAGCAGTAGAAGCTGGAAGTGGATGAAAATTCCACACTCTTCCCTGCATTTCAGAAAAAATCAGCAAAATACCAAAACATTGCAAAATATTTTCAAAAATCACAAAAAATATTTCCCTTGCTTTCAAACAAAATATTTTCAAAAATCACAAAAAATATTTCCCTTGCTTTCAATCAAAATATTGTCAAAAATCACAAAAATATTTCCCTTACTTTCAACAAAATATTGTAAAAAATCACAAAAATATTTCTCTTGCTTTCAAAGAAAATATTTCAAAAATCACAAAAAAATATTTCCTGTATTTTCAATAACCAATCTCTATCCTGATCACTCAGGTAAAGATTCGGACCGCATATTTACAAAAATCACAAAAATTAGCCCCCAGCACTACGCTTCAGGAGTCTTGAACTCCGCTCACTTCACAATTTGGGATGACGGATCCAATCGCCCGTAAATTGGAATCTTGACCAAAACGGGCAACCAAACACCATCTCAATCACACGTATGCCCAGAAGAACATCTTGAAGTCGGATAGCATCCTCGTACATTCTCACTAGCAAAGAAACAACATCTTAGGACGACGGACCTGATCGACCACGGGTCGGGATCTTGACCAACCCGCTGTCCAAACCTCCGTATCAAAAAGAAAAATCCCCAGGGAGAACAACCCTGGAAGCAATAAGCTCAAAATTCTCTGCATCTCCAGCAAAAGCAAAATCATCAAACTGAAAGAGAATGAGCCAAGCCATGCATTCATCATGCATCTCCATGCATCAGCATCCATCGTATCAATCATCATGTTTACCTGCTTTCAAAATGAAGTCGGTTAGCCAAAACCCCACAGGCATCCCTAGTGGAGGCGCGTGCAAACCAGATTTCCATTTCAAAAAGACAAAAGAAAAATATCTCTATTTGCAAATAAAAACCCCACGGAGTGTCACTCCCCAGAGTGGGTATCTTTTCAAAAACCCAAAAATATTTTCTCAGTAGAGCGTCTGCCTCCAAAACACCAAGAGATCTTCCATATCTCTGGGTAGGAGCCGACGCAAAAATCAAATAAGATCCGATGTCTCGCGGTTTCCCCGGAGACCATCGGATCCAATGCACTCAAAGTACGGTCGAACTGAACTCCAGTGTCAGTGCGGTCGTACCATATGCCAAGATACGAAAAGATGAAAAGCCGAAAGGCTCGGTCAAAGAAACCATTTGAACAGGTGAAAACGATGAATTGTAACCCAAGTATCAAAATCAGCTGATCGGGTGGAAAGAGTCCACCCGCACATACCTAGGCGTGGATGCCTGAAGTACCTTGACTGAGTCCAAGTCGGCGTAGTAGAATCCCGTAAGACTATCGGACGCAGGGCGTCTAACCACTTTGACAGTCAAGCGAAACAAGTACTCCTGGAGTGATCAGGGAAAACATCAAACATCGCAATCAATCTCAGGGTCAGCAACCTTGTAAGACTGGCGACGCAGAGGCTCTGCTGTACCTTTCCGGTGTTAGTACCGATCGGGAATGGAAGGGTTGCGATTGGGTACCCAGGTTGCAGCAAACTGCAGGGACAATCGCAACGTTTTCTCCAAACTCCCGCGGTATGTGCGAGTTATCAATTTCCAGACAATCAACTGACTCAGATACAAAGGACAACAAAGATTCCAGACCACAATCAAGGAAAGAATGAATTGCAAACTAAGCATCAAAACCAGCTGATCGGGTGGAAAGAGTCCAACCGCACATACCTAGGCGTGGATGCCTGAAGTACCTTGACTGAGTCCAAGTCGGCGTAGTAGAATCCCGTAAGACTATCTGACGCAGGGCGTCTAACCACTTTGACAGTCAAGCGAAACAAGTACTCCTGGAGTGATCTGGGAAAACATCAAACATCACACAATCAATCACAGGGTCAGTAACCTCGTAAGACTGTTGACGCAGAGGCTCTGCTGTACCTTTCCGATGTTAGTACCGGTCGGGAATGGAAGGGTTGCAATTGGGTACCCAGGTTGCAGCAAACTGCAGGGACAATCGCAACGTTTTCTCCAAACTCCCACGGTATGTGCGAGTGATCGATCTCCAAACGATCAACTGGTACAGATGCGAAGGTAAGCAAAGATTTCAGAACATGATCCATGAATGACCGGGTCAGAAGTGGGGTGTCCACTCACTTTGGCATTCGGTTGCAAGCAACCTCTGCTAAAGAGGGGCATCTGTAGACACCCCACCTTCGGCTACACTGTTGGTAGAGATAGCTGGATGAATGGAGGACCATACCCCCAAATCCCAAGTCCAAACTCAGCCAAACTCACCCTTGTAAGCCCCATTCCATAGCCCAGTTCAAGCCTGAACCCAGTCAACCCAGTCCTAAATATCAGCCTAAAAAAACCCCCCATAAGAAAAGCCAGTCAAAAAATCCTAAAAAGGTCAAACTCACTGAGTCAACCCACTTAGTCAACCTGCTGAGTTAACCCGCTGAGTCAACCCGCTGAGTCAACCCGTCAAGTCAAAACACCGAGTCAACCCGTCGAGTCAACCCGTCGAGTCAAATCACCGAGTCGACCCGCGGAGTCAACTCACTGAGTTGACCCAGCGAGTCAAACAGCAGCCCCGAGGGTGCGACCGTACCTCGCTGGAAATCGAGGAACGGCCGTACGGGCGGCCCATAGCAGGCCGCCCGAAATAAATTACGAGCTCTGCCACTGCTCGCTGCTATAAATACCACCCTCCCCTTCTCATTTCAGGAATCCCTTCAAGCCCATTCAGTCCGAGAGCTCTGAGTCCACCTCTCCACCCTCTTAGCCCATTTTTCCACCAAGGGGAGCCCGAGTGAGGAGAGCCTAACCCTGGTCCAGCCCAGCCTGACCACTGGTCCAAGCCTCCTAAGCCATCCAAGTCTTGATCCAGTCACTCGAAGCCAATCCTTGCGACACCTCCGTCCACCCAGCTACTCTTTTTCCAGCATCATCTCATTTGCATCTAGCATAAGTGCAACATTTACTTTTCTTCCAACCCCCCTGCTTCACTGCAAGCACCTTGGTTCTTCAAGCACACTGCATATGTCTTAAATTAAGCACCTGTCAGTTCGAGCGTATGCTCTGGGCTTGCCCGTTGTTGGAACCTGCCCATCAGAAACTCTTACTGTTCAGACCTGCATCCATGCTTCACTATAAAGCACCTTGATTATTCAAGCACACTGCATACGTCTTAAATTAAGCACCCGTCAGTTCGAGCGTATGCTCTGGGCTTGCCCGTTGTTGGAACCTGCCCATCAGAAACTCTTACTGTTCAGACCCGCATTCATGCATTATGTCATCTATGAGAATGTACGAGGATTAAATTAGACTTTCAAGTATTCGATCGATTCTGTGAAGTAGAGACCGTACTTCGGTACGGGCAGTGCGTGGGGTGCTTAACCTCTTCCCACCCTGTAACCGTGATCCCTTACCTCGAATCTTTGGCCGCAGATCAAAAGGAGTCATTTTAGAGGAAGGAATCTTCGGATCCCCTTCTCTAACGTTTCTACGGGGTCTAGCCGACTGTAGATTCGAAATAACTGGCTAGTGGCGACTCTGGTCTTATATAAACTCATTTAACACATCCAGCTTAAACACGACAACCAAACAAAGCCCTCGAGAACGAGGCAAGCCAGTAGCACAAACGGCGATTTCGCACTCACGCATCCTCCTCTCCTTCTTTTCCCGAAAGGGGAAGGGAGAAGAACGTCGTGTGGGAGCGCGAAAACGGCGAGGGTCCACAGAATGGCGACTCCGCTGGGGATTCTGTGGACCCTCGCCGTTTCCGCGCTCCCACCAGACGTTCTTCTCCCTTCCCCTTTCGGGAAAAGAAGGAGAGGAGGATGCGTGAGTGCGAAATCGCCGTTTGTGCTACTGGCTTGCCTCGTTCTCGAGGGCTTTGTTTGGTTGTCGTGTTTAAGCTGGATGTGTTAAATGAGTTTATATAAGACCAGAGTCGCCACTAGCCAGTTATTTCGAATCTACAGTCGGCTAGACCCCGTAGAAACGTTAGAGAAGGGGATCCGAAGATTCCTTCCTCTAAAATGACTCCTTTTGATCTGCGGCCAAAGATTCGAGGTAAGGGATCACGGTTACAGGGTGGGAAGAGGTTAAGCACCCCACGCACTGCCCGTACCGAAGTACGGTCTCTACTTCACAGAATCGATCGAATACTTGAAAGTCTAATTTAATCCTCGTACATTCTCATAGATGACATAATGCATGAATGCGGGTCTGAACAGTAAGAGTTTCTGATGGGCAGGTTCCAACAACGGGCAAGCCCAGAGCATACGCTCGAACTGACGGGTGCTTAATTTAAGACGTATGCAGTGTGCTTGAATAATCAAGGTGCTTTATAGTGAAGCATGGATGCAGGTCTGAACAGTAAGAGTTTCTGATGGGCAGGTTCCAACAACGGGCAAGCCCAGAGCATACGCTCGAACTGACAGGTGCTTAATTTAAGACATATGCAGTGTGCTTGAAGAACCAAGGTGCTTGCAGTGAAGCAGGGGGGTTGGAAGAAAAGTAAATGATGCACTTATGCTAGATGCAAATGAGATGATGCTGGAAAAAGAGTAGCTGGGTGGACGGAGGTGTCGCAAGGATTGTCTTCGAGTGGCTGGATCAAGACTTGGATGGCTTAGGAGGCTTGGACCAGTGGTCAGGATGGGCTGGACCAGGGTTAGGCTCTCCTCACTCGGGCTCTCCTTGGTGGAAAAATGGGCTAAGAGGGTGGAGAGGTGGACTCAGAGCTCTTGGACTAAATGGGCTTGAAGGGATTCCTGAAATGAGAATGGGAGGGGGGTATTTATAGCAGCGAGCAGTGGCAGAGCTCGTAATTTATTTCGGGCGGCCTGCTATGGGCCGCCCGTACGGCCGTTCCTCGATTTCTAGCGAGGTACGGTCGCACCCTCGGGGCTGCTGTTTGACTCGCTGGGTCGACTCAGTGAGTTGACTCAGCGGGTCGACTCGGTGATTTGACTCGACGGGTTGACTCGACGGGTTGACTCGGTGTTTTGACTCGACGGGTTGACTCAGCAGGTTGACTAAGTGGGTTGACTCAGTGAGTTTGACCTTTTTAGGATTTTTTGACTGGCTTTTCTTATGGGAGTTTTTTAGGCTGATATTTAGGACTGGGTTGACTGGGTTCAGGCTTGAACTGGGCTATGGAATGGGGCTTACAAGGGTGAGTTTGGCTGAGTTTGGACTTGGGATTTGGGGGTATGGTCCTCCATTCATCTAGCTATCTCTACCAACAGTGTAGCCGAAGGTGGGGTGTCTACACTTATAAACCCATCTGCAACCGATAGCTCTTTGTCAGTTGAGTAATCCAACCAATTCTTAAGTTTTTTTTTTATACAAAGCTTCTATCTCCTCTATGGATACTCTCAACTTATGTCTTTTATTACCTCTTAGTGTGAACAAGGCTCATGCTCTTTTGTTATGAAAGCGTAAGCTGTAATATAATCATTGAGAAAAATAGAAGGTTTGTAGCTCTCTTCGATCGACCTTGATCACTTAAAATTTTAGCACCCGGTATCTCATCTACATGCTCTTTATGAGCTTTATATTCAATGATATCAACTTTTTGATCTTCTGAGTTAGTGAGTTGATTTTAAATATCGATAGAAAATTCTAATTTAATTATCTATTTTGACTTTGAGCTCAGTAATTTCTTATCTTTTTATATCGAATCTTTATTAAAAATACTTCTTAGATAATAACTAGCTTGTGGATAGTGAAGTCCATTTTATTTCATTTAAATAGCAAAGAAAAATATTTTTTCCAGACCTCACATTCAGTTTAGTCCTTTACTCTTTGCAAATTTACACATAAGCGCCATAATAAAATTATAAAGGAACTAATAATTAACAGATTTTTTAAACCATATTTCTTTAGGGATCTTTCAATATAGTATTAGTCGTAGGGGAACAATTTATTAAGTAACAAGCAATGTTAACCGCTTTCACAAAAAAAAAAAAAAAACTGCTTAAGCTTAGTCGAATTTAGCATGCTCTTAGCATGATCCATAAGCATATGGTTCATATGTTTATCGACTAATCTATTTTACTGTGGAGTATAAATGGATTATATAGTACTTCTCAATGCCATGGTCACTGCAAAAATATATGAATTCTTTCAAAGTGTACTCTCCTCCATTGTTAGTTCTTAGATATTTAATTTTCTTTTCTTTATGATTTTTAGCAAATGCTTTAAACTTAATAAAATAAGTAAAAGTATCACTCTTTTTCTTCAACATTTATATTTTTTTTCAAAAAATCATCAATGAAAGAAATAAACTGTTTCGAACCTCTTAAGGGTTTTATGAGAGCATCTCAAGTTTCAGAATGAATTAGATTTAAAACACCATACTTTTAACAGTAGAAAAGAAAAAGCAAGCTATATAGAGCTTTCAAATAGGCAAGCCTTACAAAAATCTAAATTAAATCTCTATAGGCTTCTTTTCATTTCCTTTAATTGTAATTGCACATCCTTCCTTCACCAATATTATGTTCATTTTTAGTTTTCATAATGAATAATTGGATCCGTTGAATATCGATACCTCGAATATGGTAGAACTTTATCCAACAATCTAAAACATAATTACAACACAAACGCTAACATCGATTTTGTATTAAAAGGCTTTGTAACTTTTAATTTTGATACAAATGTTGTGGAAAAACACCTTTGTACGGTCAATGCAGGATAAGAAATATCATAAAAGAGAAAGAACAAACATATACAAAAAAGATAAAGTGAATAAATAAAAATAAGAGACAAGAAGCATAGAGATTTATATGGTTCCACAACATGCCTACTTCACGAGGCAACATGTAAGAACTCGAATTCATACAGGTAGTCATACACTTGTGTATATGTAAACCTAGGACTAGTCAAATGTAACAAATGCTCAGATATATAGAAGAGTAGTATCTTTATCCATTAGTCTAGTAGGCTTGATTGAATTTCGAGGACGAAATTCTATGTAAGGGTGGTAGTATGTAACACCTTAGAAATTTAGAACACAAGTAGGTGGATCGAATTTCGAGGACGAAATTCTGTGTAAGGGTGGTAGAATGTAATACCCCAAAAATTTAGGCACACGAGTAGCTACACGAGTGCGTGTTCATACGCGAGAAATCAAATTCTAAGCAGTGTTGTTCGCACACATACACACAAGTATACACTTTTATACATATCCCGACACTTTCCAGGCCTTTGAAAAATTTAGTGTACTTAGTTAAGTCGATAGACCGACAGTTATAATGATTTGTCATTGCTAAACTAGAATATCTAATAGTCCACTTCGATTTTGAACTACGCAATCAACGTAAATCCGCCGTACGATCTCCACATCGTCCTGTACACATGTCTGTCCATAAATCTGATTCATACATCTCGTCTGTCACTAAGCATTTTCTTAGAACATTGATTTTCCAACCCTATGAACCTCTTCAGGCGTCTTTATAACACCCTAGGATTTTAGAATTATTTAAATTATAATTTAGTTAATTATTTAATAAATTAAACTATTGTTAATATTGATAAATTAATAATAAATCATTCGTATGAAATTAGGGTAGGGTTCCTTTATTAAAGTTTTTCAAAATGAACCATAGAACAACGTAGAAGTGTTGGATTTCACAAAACTCGCAAATTTACAATAATTACGAAAATGCCATTAGTTAAACTTAAGTTAAACTGCCACTTTTAATTATACTAGTTTTTGACGATCAGTTTGACGCGAAACTTCGTACTTAAGCTTTTTGACGTATTTTAGCCATACAAGTCGATTTTCAGTCTTCCGATCATCCTACAAATTTCTTAATCAGAATCTGGCCCGTAAATGGCCCATTGAAGCTCGAACTCGGTTCAATTTTCGTGCCACCCCTTAAAACTCCGTGGCCTACCTGTTAGATGGAGTGGATTTCATATATACATCAAGGTGGGACCTGCGTGTGCAGTGCACACGGCTGGCCTCGCGGTCAAACTGCGTTGACCGCGTACTACGTGACGCGGACGAGCGTCCGTGTTCTCCGGATGCAGCTCCAGCGGCAGCGTTGCCGCTGCAACCATTGGTGATCCACACCATCTCTTTGGTGGGCCCCATATGTATAATCCAAGCCATCCGTCAGGCCCGTGTCCCAGTAAACCTTGGTCCTATGAAGCCTCTACACCATTCGTCAATCCAGCGGCCCACCCTTAACCACCGTTCAAACACAAGAATACCAAGATCCACCGATCCACATCGCATGGGTGACCCAGATTTCTTCCAAACATTCATGTGGTCCCCACATACCAATCCAACGAGCCTCTTGCGCAAGAAGACTCTAGAAACCGGCCACTCATCTCTCCTAATCAAACCGGGAAACCGGATCTATCGTTATCGCTACTTCTTCATCGTCCGCAAGGGTTATAAAACCCTATCCGTTTGTTTACTCCTGCACCCTATAGGAAACGTAGAGAGACGATTGAGTGAGAGAGAGAGAGAGACGCTTGAGAGATGGAACATGAGGAGAGAGAGAGAGAGAGAGAGAGAGAGAGAGAGAGAGAGGTAACATGAGAGAGAGAAAGAGAGTGTCTCCTATGCCCTATTGCTGCTGCTGCCGCTGCTGGGACAGCATCCCAGGCCAAGAACAGAAGAAGAAGAAGAAGAAAAAGAAAGAAGAAAGAAGAAAGAAAGAAGAAGGAGAAAGAAGAAGAAGAAGAAGGAAGGAGTGAGTTAACTCACTGAGTTGACTCAGAATTCAAATTTGGGCTGTTTAAAGTCTGTGCAACCTCTGAATCGGTGAGTGATTCATCTCAAAATTTTTGGTTGATTTTCTTTTCCACAGGCTTATCTTCTTGGGCATCCAATTTCCAATTTTACATAGAAATTCACGTAAGGAATCTTAAGTAGATGTCTGTCATTCAGTCTCTTCCTTATCTAAGGTTTTGGGTTGTGTTTTATTATTGCGTATAATATAGATTCTAGGTAAGGAATCCATCCCATATTTCTATTCATAATTTTCATCTTTTAACCATTGCTCTTCCTAGTTAATTTCTCTTTTCTCAACTCTTCCTTTTAAACACAAGTAACATAATTTGAGGTGAACCTAACTTAAGAATTGAGATAACTTAGGTTTGAATCATAGATAAGACGTCGCCCGTGAAATAATCATAATGATTCGTTAAAATACTAATACTTTACTTAATGACCTTTTCATTAACCACGACCTAAGTTTAAATGAAGAACTACTAAAATAATGGTAACACATGCATGGTGTGATTAGACTTGAGTTTGATATGCATTGTATGCTTGATGAATGCTTCCATAAACACATACATCTGCATACATTTATACACTGCGACAGAACAAGGGCATGGTTGATTTGACTCCTGACGTGCATGGTTGATTTGCCTCCTCGCTGTACCGGTTAGGTGAGCATGGTTGATTTGCGACAGGTTCCTAATGTTCAGTGGCAGCGAGTTCTGGTCATTTCACTTATTGAGCATGGCTGATTTGCTCGGTTGGATCAGTGGTGAATGGTTGATTTTTTCATTGGCGTGCATGGTTGATTTGCCGCCTCGCTGTACCGGTTAGGTGAGCATGGTTGATTTACGACAGGTTCTTACTATTCAGTAGCAGTGAGTTCCTAGACGTTTATTGCTCTCACACGTATCATAACATACATGACATCATGATAATCATGTTCCATTTATAATAAATCATACAGTATATCAATCATAACCTCATCTTCGTATATTTCATACAATTCTATCCGTTGATGATTCGAATCCTATCTCTTATTAACTGGAATATTACCTGTGATGGAAATGACCTCATTGGGCTTTTAGCTCACCAAAATCACCACAGTTCTTGCAGGTCTTCAGGAAAAAAGAGACATAGATAGAGCAGAGTATTCAGATGGTCACGTGCTACTCAAGCACCAACTTTAGTTGATTTATTTTGTAAAATTCAATGTAATAAGACATTAGTGGAGAAGAAACTTTATATTTGAGATTTATTTTAATTATACGATGTGTGGAATAGAATTATAAGAAATCTATGCTCTAATTTTAAATTCACACCTTAGAACTCGGGCTTTGGGTTGTTGTACTCAAGTCCCAAATTTCGGGGCGTGACACAACAACATAGGTTTTTCTTCTTCACTAAGAAAAGAGAAACAAAAATATAAGATTCATCTCTTCACCTTCTTTTATACAAGAACTTCCCGTTAATTAGGAATACCCTAGAAGATGATACAATGAAATATTTCTCTCTACTTATGACCCTTCTTATATGTAACATATAATTAGATAGAGAATTGTAAATAAAAATGAAACTAAGCTACACTGTATGTAACCATATATACGATTGTATGGACAAGATGGAGAGATGTTTGACAGACTTCGTACTACATCACTTCAAACTTTTAGGGCGTGTTTGGTTGCCCTAGCTAGAATGAGTTTATGCTGTTGTAAATGGACAACACATGAAAACCACTGTTTGTTTTTTATGATAGCTGGGATTGAATTCCCCCACTCGAAATCGTAAAAGTGTAAACCACTATATAAGCCTTTTGTACGGACAAATGAATATCATTAATCTGGGTGATACAGCCGGATTTAAAAATAACTATAATACTATTTTAAGTGGAATGATGACTATGCTTTACTGTACTCATGCACCTCCTCCTAATTATAACTTGAATTTTCTATTCTAATTTCAAATACTGTCATCTCTCTTCATGACTGCAACGGCTTGAGATGTGGATGACCGATGACTTTTGAACGCCTTCATTAGTTATGGTATGTATACTTTCTTCTTCCTTCTTTACTTTTGTTTCTTTTCGACGCTTCAATAAATGGTGGATGGACTTTGATTAGTAGTCTTATGATTATCATGTGAAAATCTTTTGCTTGGATAGAGTCGAAAGATTTAGTGGACACCGTGTTAATGGAATTTCTCTTGTTCGCTGAAGATATTGAAGTTTCATAATTTTTTTAATAAGCCCCATAATATATCTGTAAATATTCAATGGACGATGATGATGTATATCGATGGCGGTATCTGGATCGAAATGCCTCCATAAGGCCTCAAGATGAGGTATCTATGAAGGTCGCTTGCACGTTTCATTCATATCTATGGTATGTGGGGCTAACCTTTAGATACTTCGAAAGTCTGCACTGTTTATCCATTTTGCCTGTGAAGACAATTTTATTGATGATTAATATTGATTGATGTAAATTTGAATGTTAACAAGATATGGAGAAAATGTGTTTTTTTAATTTATTTTTTCATTGAAATTTACATAGGCGTTGTGAGTGGTAACTGATTGTCGATGAGACACTCAATCCAGTTAAACTTTTTGTGTCCGCTTTTTTTTTTGTTGATATTATAATGAGGTGGATGTAAATTTGAAGTCCATACTATTCTCTGTAAGGCCCATTGTCAAATATCTGTTTCGTAAAATCTGTTAATACATTTTAATTATATCACTTTAGATATGGGGTTCACAAAAGAATACAGATTGAACGCATGGACTTGACCTCACCTACTATGAGATAAGTAGATGATGACCAAATCATTGAATCCTTGTTAAAATTCATTGTCATGATTTTCTTCATCTAACCTGTTAATACGCTGATAAGGAGCTGGATAAACATAAAACATAAATAAAAAGTACCTCTCACATATGTGAGAGTGCACCATAACAACAAAATAATAGGTATGTAAGCCAGTACTTGGTAAATCTAAACACTGAACATTTGAATGAATTCTATTCAAGAATGACGTTTAGTGCGCATCTAAACAAGCGCTAGAACTTCCAGTTAATACCTCATACTTCCATCGAAAACGGGCTGTGATGCGTATTACATTACAGTAAGATACAATACAAGCTAAGAAGTGAATCCAAACATGCCCCTAATGATTTTTAATATGCATAAGACATTCTCATCATCTAATAAAATCCCAATAGTTGTATGATAGTTGTAAAAGTTATTCTCATCATATTTCTCATTTTTTTAAGAAATCTTAACAATTGATTTGGATGTCATTGCTTATTACTATATTGGGGGAGAGAGAATCCTATATTAATCAATTAAGAAACACATTCAATACACTTTATTTTAATTTTACTAATACATGATCATCATTAGTGATCTAAATTGGCAATGCTTAAATCAATTGACATGATGGCAATATGGTCATTATCAGTTCAGCTTAAAAGTTCCACTTACTTTATTGAACATGCTAGAAGAAATTAAATTTGAAAGAATAGTCTCCGTAGCAATAATAAGGTGAAACTCACAATGAATTATTAAAATTATAAGCTATATCCAAATGCTTGTGGAATGCACAATAAATTTATATATTTTATGACTTACAAGAGTTATGTCGGTAAGGGTCAGTTTCACGCAATGGCACATGCATGTTGCAAATTTGTAAATGTATTGTCCATACATGTTCTCATGTGACGTGACTTTTATAAGGAAATAGAAGTCATATAAAAACTATTTTACTATTTTCTCTCATTAAAATCCCATTGATCATCGCTCTGATATCACTACTGGGTATATAAGAGTGGCATATTATATTTCATGTTCTTATGAATCAAGTATATTAATTTTAAATTCGATCGCACACATTATGTGTGTGTGATATGTGCCGGACATGTTAGAGCTAATAGTGGCTCAACTCGAATTGAATGCCTTGTGACCTTAAGCACCAAAATACTTAGATTAGGACCAGATCTATGAAGATTGACCTAACTACTTAGCTACCAATTATAAAGAATCAAGTAATTTACAAAGGTAAGTATTTGTCCTTCTATCGAGTTCATTTTATCTTTGGAGAAAAGACTTTTAATTAATTACGTGATAACTTCCATTGTTTAATATAAAAGGGATATGATTAAAGAATAAAACTAAACCGAAGCCAATCAATTAAATAAATGAGTTTTAATTATACTCGGTTGAAAAAAGTAAAGGCAAAGGAAAAAAATATTGCTAACTATAATTTCTTTGTAGCGAGACAGTCATCAAAAATGACTGTTGGTTCATGGCAAGAAGGTTATCGGACATGAAAGCTGGATCGCTTGCTCAACTAGCTTTGTGGCTAGAAAATTATCAGGAATGACAATTTGTTTGTCTTGGTTAAGCTTTGTTTTGTGAGACACGTGGTTCACGAGAAGGGGTGGATGTATGTTCGTCACATGATAAGCTTTATAATTGAACAATTGTTGTGGCAATTGTTTGTTCATTTATATACGAATAGGTTCCATGGCTAGATGACCAATAGTGGGTGGATCTTTAACTATTTATTTATCATACGGTTGGGCTTCATGGCAAGTACAATCGTTGAAAAACAATAATTTGTTAGTTACCACATATGATTGAGCTTCGTGGGCAAGTTAGTCGTTTGAAAACGATCGATCATTCGCCACTCCACTACGTAGTTCATAGAAAAAGGTCAGTGAGGTGACAATCTGTTCCTTGCTTCAGGTCCTCACTTTGTAATGAGATAGTTGTGGGAATGATTATCCATTAATTCATTGTTGGGATCCTGACTCTGTGGGCAAGGCTGTCAGGGATTGACTACCTATTCATCGCTCGACCGGGCTCCGTGGTAAGGTAATCGTAATTAAACAGTGACTTGTTCACAATTTGGTCATATTATGTGGCGAGATGGTCGAGTAAAATCTCTTGGCATGTGGCAAGATGGCCCTGTTGGCCATCCGTTCAAGACTTAGAGATCTTCTTAGGTCTGACAATATGATCATGGACATAAGGTGTATAATTATTTTATTCTCATCTACTCAATCCGGGTTAATTTTGTAACATTATACTAGCTTGGCAGTTGAGGATTTAGATTGAATAATAATAATGATAAGTGTCTATTGCAGATAACGAATATGCAACATTGTGTTAAAAAGTGTAATGTTGTGTTGTATTGGAGTTGCGTGGGCCTCGAGTTCTTCATTTTCTGCTAAATTTATAGATGTGTAAGGCAGTTCACTGGAGATGTGTATTGGAATTGGCCTCTCAAATCTTCTCTTGATTGATTGGCCAATTAATAGACACAGTCGATTCTACTTCTAACTTAAGATGAATTCACAAGATTGTTTTCAAATTGACCAATCACTTAGCAAGTGTAGTTGATCATATTTATATCTTTAGAGATGGCATTATGGTATTCGGATAATCAACTCGCTTATGGATATGCATGACTAATCATGTTGTGTTATATGTCTCTGTTACGATCTTAAATAGTGATGTATTGTGGACTCTCGCCGATTTTCCGCGCTCCCCACACGACGTTCTTCTCCCTTCCCCTTTCCTTTCAGAACAGAAGGAGATGAGGATGCGTGAGTGCGAAATCGCCGTTTGTGCCACTGGCTTGCCTCGTTCTCGAGGGCTTTGTTTGGTTGTCGTGTTAAGCTGGATATGTTTAAGTGTGTTTATATAAGACCAGAGTCGCCACTAGCCAGTTACTTTGAATCTACAGTCGGCTAGACCCTGTAGAAACATTAGAGAAGGGAATCCGAAGATTCCTTCCTCTGAAATGACTCCTGTTGATCTGCGGCCAGAGATTCAAGGTAAGGGATCACGGTTACAGGGTGGGAAGAGGTTAAGCACCCCACACACTGCCCGTACCAAAGTACGGTCTCTACTTCACAGAATCGATCGGATACTTGAAAGTCTAGTTTAATCCTCGTATATTCTCATGGATGACATGATGCATGAATGCGGGTCTGAACAGTAAGAGTTTCTGATGGGCAGGTTCCAACAACGGGCAAGCCCAGAGCGTACGCTCGAACTGACAGGTGCTTTATGCGAGATGATGCATGTTGTGTGCTTGAATATTCAAAGTGCTTATAGTGATATGTATGTGAATGCAGGTCTGAACAGTAAGAGTTTCTGATGGGCAGGTTCCAACAACGGGCAAGCCCAGAGCATACGCTCGAACTGACAGGTGCTTAATTTAAGACATATGCGGTGTGCTTGAATAATCAAGGTGCTTGTAGTGAAGCAGGGGGGTTGGAAGAAAAGTAAATGTTGCACTTATGCTAGATGCAAATGAGACGATGCTGGAAAAGAGTAGCTGGGTGGACGGAGGTATCGCAAGGATTGGCTTCGAGTGGCTGGATCAAGACTTGGGTGACTTGAGAGGCTTGGACCAGTGGTCAGGCTGGGCTGGACCAGGGCTAGACTCTCCTCACTCAGGCTCTCCTTGGTGGAAAAATGGGCTAAGGGGTGGAGAAGGGCACTCGAACGGACAGGCTTTCTTTGGACTCCAAGGGATGCTGTTATGAGAAGAGGCTAGGGGTATTTATAGCGTTGGAGAGTGGCAACTCTCGTAATTTTTTCCGGGCGGCCTGCTATGGGCCGCCCGTACGGCCGCTCCTCGGTTTCCAGCGAGTACGGTCGCTCCCTCGGGGCTGCTGTTTGACTCGCTGGTCGACTCAGTGAGTTGACTCAGCGGGTCGACTCGGTGGTTTGACTCGACGGGTTGACTCGACGGGTTGACTCGGTGTTTTGACTCGACGGGTTGACTCGACGGGTTGACTCAGCGGGTTAACTCAGCGGGTTAACTCAGCGAGTTGACTCAGTGATTTTGACTTTTTTTTAGGATTTTTTGACTGGCCTTTTTTATGGGGGGTTTTTCAGGCTGATGTTTAAGACTGGGTGGACTGGGTTCAGGCTTGATCTGAGCTATGGAATGGGGCTTACAAGGGTGAGTTTGGCTGAGTTTGGACTTGGGATTTGGGGGTATGGTCCTCCATTCATCCAACTATCTCTACCAACAGTGTAGCCGAAGGTGGGGTGTCTACAGATGCCCCTCTTTGGCAGACGTTGCGTTCAACCGAATGCCAAAGCGAGTGGACACCCCACTTCTGACCCGGTCATTCATGGATCATGGTCTGAAATCATTGCTTGCCTTTGCATCTGTGCCAGTTGATCATTTGGAAATCGATCACTCGCACATACCGCGGGAGTTTGGAGAAAACGTTGCGATTGTCCCTGCATGCGCTGCAACCTGGGTACCCAATCGTAACCCTTCCGTTCCCGTTCGGTACTAACATCGGAAAGGTACAGCAGAGCCTCTGCGTCGACAGTCTTACGAGGATGCTGACCCTGAGACTGATTGTATGATGTTTGATGTTTTCCCAGATCACTCCAGGAGTACTTGTTTCGCTTGACTGTCAAAGTGGTTAGACGCCCTGCGTCAGATAGTCTTACGGGATTCTACTACGCCGACCTGGACTCAGTCAAGGTACTTCAAGCATCCACGCCTAGGTATGTGCGGGTGGGCTTTTTCCACCCGATCTGCTGGTTTCGATGCTTGGTTTGCAATTCATTCTTTCCTTGATTGTGGTCTGGAGTCTTTGTTGTCCTTTGTATCTGAGTCAATTAATTGTCTGAAAATTGATAACTCGCACATACCGCGAGAGTTTGGAGAAAACGTTGCGATTGTCCTTGCAGTTTGCTGCAACCTGGGTACCCAATCGCAACCCTTCCATTCCCGATCGGTACTAACATCGGAAAGGTACAGCAGAGCCTCTGCGTCCGTAGTCTTACGAGGATACTGACCCTGAGACTGATTGTGTGATGTTTGATGTTTTCCCAGATCACTCCAGGAGTACTTGTTTCGCTTGACTGTCAAAGTGGTTAGACGCCCTGCGTCAGATAGTCTTACGGGATTCTACTACGCCGACTTGGACTCAGTCAAGGTACTTCAGGCATCCACGCCTAGGTATGTGGGGGTGAACTCTTTCCACCCAATCTGCTGATTTTGATACTTGGGTTACAATTCATCGTTTCCACCTGTTCAAATGGTTTCTCTGACCGAGCCTTTTGGCTTTCATCTTTTCATATCTTGGCATATGGCACGACCGCACTGACACTGGAGTTCAGTTCGATCGTACTTTGAGTGCATTGGATCCGATGGTCTCCGGGGAAACCGCGAGACATCGGATCTTATTTGATTTTTGCGTTGGCTCCTACCCAGAGATATGGAAGATCTCCTGGTGTTTTGGAGACAGAACGCTCTACTGGGAAAATATTTTTGGATTTTTGAAAAGATACCCACTCTGGGGAGTGATACTCCGTGGGGTTTTTATTTGCGAATAGAAATATTTTTTGTCTTTTTGAAACGAAAATCTGGTTTGCATGTGCCTCCACTAGGGATGCCTGTGGGGTCTTTAGCTAACTGACTTTTATTTTGAAAGCAGGTAAACATGATGATTGGTGCGATGGATGCTGATGCATGGAGATGCATGATGAATGCATGGCTTGGTTCATTCTCTTTCAGTTTGATGATTTTGCTTTTGCTATGGGTGTAGAGAACTTTGAGCTTATTGCTTGCAGGGTTGTGCTCCCTGGGGTTTTTCTTTTTTGATATGGAGGTTTGGACAGCGGGTTGGTCAAGATCCCGACCCGTGGTCGATCAGGTCCATCGTCCCAAGATGCTGTTTCTTTGCTAATGAGAATGTACGAGGATATCATTCGACTTCAAGATGTTCTTCTGGGCATACATGTGATTGAGATGGTGTTTGGTTGCCCGTTTTGGTCAAGATTCCAATTTGCGGGCGATTTGATCCGTCATCCCATACTGTGAAGTGATTGGAGTTCAAGACTCCTGAATTGTAGTGCTGGGGATACTAATTTTTGTGATTTTTGCAGATATTTGGATCCGAATCTTTACCTGAGCGGTCAGAGTAGAGATCAGTTTATTGAAAACACAGGAAATATTTGTGTGATTTTTTGAAAATTTTCTTGAAAGCAAGGAAATCATTTTTTGTGATTTTTGACAATATTTTGATTGAAAGCAAGGGAAATATTTTTGTGATTTTTGAAGAGGTGATTTTGCAATGTTTTTGTATTTTGTGATTTTTTTGAAATGCAGGGAAAAGTATGGAATTTTCATCCACTTCCAGCTTCTACTGCTGGTAAGGCACCCGATCCATTTTACGTCAGCTAGCAAGACGAGTCTCACACAGTTAAGTGCCGTAGTTTTACATCTTCGGATGAGGGAATTTTGAGGGTTTTCAGTCAACACACCCACAAAGTTGCCTGTTCCTCATGTGCAATGCACATAGACCACATATCGTCCGACGGACTCCTTTGGCCACAAGATGAGCCACATCCTCACATTTCCCTTAGTCAATCCAGTTTGGGGTCTTATGTTGCTCACAATTCCGTGAGGGTGAGCTTCACCTCCCAACAGCCTTAATCCCCTTCATGAGTTTTAGGAACAGGGAACATCCGTCAGATTCAACAGCGACTTCCAAATCAAGGTTATCTATCACGGTGCGTTCAACACGAACAGGGTTGCGGAGTTCTGCCCGCCTCAGCCCTTACCTGTTTAAAAGATTCTGGACACCCGTACGATCAAGTGTCAGCCATGTCCTAAACAGGTTAGGAAAGAAAGCCTCCGAGAAGTTAATCCCAGTGTAGTTTTAGGTCTTCGGACCGTAAATATGTACCTGCTGAAAATACATTCTTTTTTGTGATTTTTCAAAAACTGTTCCAGGTCATAAAATCTCAATTTTGAACAGTCAGGATTGACACTGGTTTTTATTGGAAATCTCTCGGGATTTTGTTCCCGACGTAGTTTAAGGTCTTCGGACCATGAAACTGTACAAAAAGGGGCAGATATATATATATATATATATATATATATATATATATATATATATTCGAAATGATCCAGATCATCAGATCTTGGCCTGAAAGGCTGGGATCGATGCTGGTTTTTATTAAAAATCCCTCGGGATCTCGATCCCGACGTAGTTTAAGGTCTTCGGACCAGAAACTGTACATGTGATGTATATATTTTTTGGTTTTCTGAAAATGTCCGAGATCGTCAGGTCTTGATTCGATCCAAACCGATGTCGGCTTTTATTGAAAATCCCTCGGGATCCTGATCCCGACGTAGTTTAAGGTCTTCGGACCAAAATCTATACAAGTAAACAGTAATCAAGGGCGGAGATTCTTGGGATTCTTCTTAGAATGGTTTGGATCATCTGGTCATGCCTTTGGATGGTTGAGATCATTGTTTGACCAAGTCAAATTCTTCTTTCTTTTCTTTAAAAATTCCATGGAACTTTTCCACATCATCAACCCAATTTCTCACCTCATTTCTCATGAGATGAGATTTTGGTGAGATTTCTTCCTTTTTTTCTCACCATTCTCTTCCATCACTTCATTCTTACATGAAGGTACAAGATTCACTTGCAACCACCCTTCCCAAGGAGGAGTTTTTCTCAGGGAGAGGAGGTGAGAAGTCACCTCACCTAGGTAGGGGCTAGGACGGCCTCCCATGGGCCGCCCGACCGGTCTCTGCCTCCTGGTCTCTTCAATGGGCTGGGTAAAAGGGTGCCCTCCCCTTTTCTATATAACATGGGGCACCCTTGCCCCCTCCATCGTGCAATCTCTCTCTTCTCTCTCTCATACTCTCTCTTTTTTCAAGTTTTCTCTCTCTTCTTTGGTGGTCCTTTGCTTCTCTCAAGTGGTGGCCCTTAGAGACATTTTGGGACAGCAAGGTGGTCCCTCTTTGGTGAGTGGTAAAGGTATGAACCACTCCCTTTCTCTTTCTTGTCCTTTTCCTTCTTCATTGTCTCTTCTCATGACTCTTTTCTTTTTCCATGTAGTTATTCCAAGAAGAGTGAGGGTGGGCTCAAGTGTTTTTGGCCACTTTCTAGATCTCAAGTCCTTTTCAAAGGTGGTGCATGGAGAAGGACATTGCAAGCTTTCCACTTCATTTTTCCTTTCTTCTTTTCACACTTCCCTCATGTGTATGTAAAGGGTGATTTTGCCATGTTATCAAGTGTGCATGGCAAAATACTCTATCTTTTTCATGGGAGTTGGGCCTCTCTTCATATGTTTCAAATGGGCTCAAAGTGAAGTCATGGCCCTTGGTGTATTTGATGGGCCCAATGCTTCATTTTGGGCTCCCTCATGCTTTCTTGCCCTTGTCATTTTTCCTTAATGCTCTTCCTTTCTTTTCCATCTTCTTTTCAAGGTTTGGGCCCATGGGCATGGTAGGGCCCATCTCAAGTTTTGGGCTCATGGGGCTCACTTTAGGTGACCCCATCTTTTTTCACATATGTATGGATCAAGATGACTAGCCCATTCTTTATTTGGATCTCAAGTGGGCTAGATTTCCTAGTTGGGCCTATATGGACAAGTAGCCCAACTCTTCCATCATTTCTTGATTATGATGTACATCCTTGTACAAGGTGTAGTAGGCTCCTTGGAGTCTCTATGTGTGGATGGGCTTTTGGGTCCTTATTGAAATTTGGATTCCTTTGGACCAATGTGTGCACCACTACACTTTGTCCATGTGGGTTTTTTTCTTTTCATGCTTTTTTCTTTAATGGATGGAGGACTTGAGTTACTTGACCATCTACAAGTCCCATGAGTGAGTTGTTCCCACAATCTCACTAAGTTCAAATGGTTTTCCTTGTGGTAGGAATGTGATTCTCAAGAGTTTCCCTCTAATGCTATCAACCTCAAATGGATGATCCTCAAGTGAGCTATCCATACAATCATAGCTCCTTTTCCTTTGGGGCTTGGTGGATCATCCACCATCATTCTCATGTATGGGTGATTTTTCTTTGAATTTGTGGGAAAGAATGATACCCATAAGTTGCCCATTCTTGTCCCATGCTTAGGGACATTTTGGATTTTGATCTTCAAGTGGGCTATGTGTATCATTTTTAGCCATTTATGATGGTCGGGTGACTCATCAAGCCATGCTCCTTTGTGCTCAAATGGTCTCCCTTTTTGGTGGAGAAATTAGTGCACATAAGTTGCCCAAACTTGCCTTTTCATGGGCATTTTCAACTTTGATTCTTCATGTGGGCTATGTGCCCTCTTCAATCCATTGGGATGAGGCATTTGGGTTGCTCTTGGGGCCCGTTTTCTTTTCTACCCCCCACTTGTCCATGCATGTGTGTAAAAGATGGGAACATCTTAAGTGAGAAACATGGCCTTGGCATGAAAGTGGATAAATCCTTGGCCACATATGGACTTTGACGAGGGACTTCTCATGTGAAGTGGGATTCTTATCCTTTGTTGATCTCATGGCACTTGAGTGCATTTGTTGTCCAAAATGTGTCCTTAGATGATGGACTTTCTCGCCTAAGGCATGCCATGCCACCTTCTTTAAGGTGGGCCTTACTTTTTCCAATGGGCCCAACATATCCTAAGTGACACATGGAGTTGGACTTTAGATTTTGCATTTGAATGTGAGTCCAATCCCATGGGTTTCTTGGATGATAATTTGGATTTTAATGGGTAAAGGGATAGGGACTTACCTTGTCGAGCTTGTAGGATTCAATGGCGGATGGTACCAGAGGTCACCGAGTAATTGACGAAGATGATCCCGCCTTCATCGTCCGCCGAGGGGACCACATGTGTTCCTTAGCTATGGAGCATCAACCTCTTCCCGCTATCAAGGGTCGAGGTACCAGGGATCGCTGGGATGACTGGATGAAGGATCCACAGCCCTTGCTTGAACGAGTACTGGATGGTACTCCTTTTGCTGGCCTCCTCACCCTACGTTTCCACAATAATGATGACAACCGCATGATGCTCGCGGCCCTTTGCGAGCGGTGGCGGGATGAGACCCACACCTTTCAGCTCCCTTGTGGAGAATGGGGGATAACCCCCTTGGACATTTGTATGCAGATAGGCTTCCCGTTTCATGGGACAATTGTTCCTCAAGTTAGCTCCCTAGCTCCTCTCACTTCTACCGACTGGCTACGGCTTGTTGGTGATGTCCCACCCGAGGGTGAATTCCAAGGCCATCAAGTGAAGATGCGATGGTTCTACAACAGTTTTGTTTCTGTCATCCTTACCACCGAGCAAGAGGCCCTCCACAAAGCACGGGCCATGATTACTAATGCTTTTGGATCCTTTCTTTTCTGCCATGCGAATGAGAGAGTTGATCCCAAATTTCTTCGTTTAGTCGAGGATCTTCATCACCCCTATAACTGGAATGGGGCTATCTTGACCCGTATCTTTCAGGGTCTGGACAAGACCTGTCGGCATAGCCGGTCCTTCACAGGTTTCTGGCATGTTGTTGAGGTATTTTTTCTTTCCCCTTCCTTGAAGGGCTTTCGCCTTCTTTCCCTCTCTGATCATTAGATGTGCTTTTGTCCAGACTTGCTTTTATGACCATTTTCCCCATCTCGCGCCGAGGATGAGGGCTGATGTTGAGCCCTCTCAGTATCGCCACATGTACTGGCACCAACAAAACCGTCAGCGGAACTCCCGAGTTCCTGGGGACAATTGGCGTGCTGACATAGACGGGCTGACTGTCGAGGACGTAAGTATCTTACTTTCCCTACCCCTCAGTGCTGTATTGTAACTGATCGTGGTAACCTCATCTGCTGCAGCTCGCTCGGATGCCATATGCCAGTTTCCCTCTCTATTATACCCCTCAGCGTGTGGAGGCATACAATGCTTCATGTCTCCGTATCATGCTTTCCGACGCTGAATCCTTTCAGTGGTACCTGGGGGAGAGGTTGCTTCGGCAAGTCACTGGGGTGGCTTGGGTCCCTTATTCTGCACCTCCTCCAGCTGCTCGGATGCCGGTTGATGAGAGAGTTGAGGCTCTCGTGGGCCAACCCGGATTCCGTTTCACGATCCCGGATCGTGATTACGATGAGTGGTATCTGTTGTTCGGCCAGGGGCCTCTGCTTCCTTCGCTTTATGTTCCAGGTGGCCGTCGCAGGTATGCTGGAGGTTCGGTGACTGCTCCTTTGATGGATCTTTATCATCGGGAACGGGACACGAGGAGGGACGATGATGATTATGTTGGCGACTTGTAGCCTGCTCGGGTGCTCTGCTTTGTATGGCCTTGTACTTTTGCTTTTATCTTCTTTTGTATCAAGCTCTTTTTGAATGAATATACAGTCTTTGACTTGTCTCAAATTCTTTGATGATGTCTGGACGCTTTGACTTTTGACTTGTTCCTTCATGATTTGAGACTTCTTAGCTGCATGGATGATGACTTGAACGGTCCAGATTGCTTGTTTAGGCCTTGTGGGCCCACTTGATGATTAGATCTTGGATTCTGGCACTTGATCTTGCTGCTCCATGACTTGAGTAAGCTTTCCAACGGTTTGGATCCTGATGATCTAGTCCTTGAATGGTTCAGATTGATAGATTCGGCCCTGTGGGCCCACTTGAGACCTTAGCTTTACTTTGGGGCACCTCTTTTGATGATTTGTGAGACTAAGAAGGCTTCTCATGGTGTGGATGATGACTTGAACATCTCAAATCACTTGACTTGGCTTTGTGGGCCCACTTGATGGTTAGATCTTGGATTCTGGACCTTCTTTTGATGATCAGCCCTTCGATCTTGTTATTTGATGGCTCATGTAGGTCCTTCAATGGTTTAGATCATGATGATCTGGTCTTTGAACGGCTTGGATTGCTTGTGGCCCCCACTTGACCACCTCTCCCTTTCTTTGACTTGATCAGCCATGCTCTGGCCGCATTGCTTCATGATTGGACCGGTGGGGCACCTTTTATATGATCTTGATTAACCTCAGTCGAAATCTGGAGCGGATCGGAGCCTTGGGCGGCCCATGGAGCGCCATCTGCTGACGTGGACTGTCAGCCTCACCTACCAAGAATCCTGGAGCCAATCCCACAGAGAGAGGAAATCTGTGTCCGTACGGGCGGCCCAGGGCAGGCCGTCCAAGGCTCGCCTCTTGAGCGGCCTGGGCTGGCTCTGGTTCGGACACTCTCCTCTGTCCACTGTCCCTGTCTCCTCATTCCCTGCACGTCCGGGTTCGATTGCAGCCATGAATATTCCTTTTGTCCCTTCTTTCCTTCTCTTTTTGTCTTTTTCTTTATTGGTCCTCTCTTGGGCAGTCATTGATGATGGCTTAGGGGCCATTGTGGGAGAGATTGGTGGGTCCCATGTTGCAGCAATTGATGAAGGCTTTAAAGATGGTGAGGTGCCTTTGATTGATGGTGGGGATGGAGCATTGAATAGGGGTATTGATGATGAATTAGGGGTGGTTGTTGGGAGAGCTTTGAATGGCTCTATTAATGGTGGAATGGCTGTAATTCCAGATTTGGGTAGGCCTTTGATTGTGGGAGAAATTGATGGTATGGATAGGATGATAAGATGGGACATGGGTGAAGCTATGCATCCCTTGAGTGTGGGCCCTATGGATGATGTGATGGATGGTGATGATGGGACCATGAGGGACATAGATGGGCTGATCTCATGCTTGGATGGGATGGATGGTTCAGATGGTACCTTTGACGGTTTGGATGCTCTGGATGAGGGCCAGGATGTGCGGTATACTTCTTTGGGTGGACTTGATGTGATCATTGATGATGTCCCCCTGATGATGGACGGTGTGGATGCCTCGATGATCCCTTTGATCGGCCAGGATGATGATTGGATTCATGATTTCCTGTTGGAGGGGGCCGCAGGTCCAGATCTGACCGTTGATTCTTCGATCGGGGCTGTCGGGACCCTTTTTGATAGTTCAGATGTATTCTTTGACGGTCAGATTAGCCAGGATGTCACGATGTGCGGTGTGATCTTTACTGGTAGCCCTTTTGATGGGGAGTATCGTCTTTCTCCTGATCGTCGGTCTTTTGCGCACTCTGTTCATGAGGTGGGCGAGTCTTCCCATGCGGCTGAGGTTATGACAGTTTCAGATAGTGATGCGACTATATCAGACATAGCCGTTACTGAAGGCAGGTTAGGGGCTGTCGAGTCTGCAGAGGTTCCAGCTTTTCCTTCTCCTTCGCCCGTTGACCTTCCGATCCTTGATGAGTCATCATTGATTTCTGGGCCTTTTGTGCTGGAGGGGGTACCAGTGAGGACTTGTCAGCTGCTTTCTCGTTCTTCTTGCTCGCCTCGACTGCTTGCTTGGCTTGACAGTTTGTCAGCTTATGAGATTCGGGAGTTAGAGTCCTATGGCTTCGGCAGTCTGATCCATATAGCCAGAGTTGATATTGACTGGAGGATGCTCGGAGCTGCCTTGATTGACTGGGTCCCTTTGTTGAACTTATTTGCGTTCAACGATATGGAGATGGGGCCTTCTTTGGAGGAGCTTGCACGCTTGACAGGCTTTCCCTTGGATTATACTCAGTACTTCTCGCCGAAGACTGCTACACCGCAGAACTGGTTTGGGATCCCCTATCTTGTTCGGCCTGCAGCCGGTGGCCAGGATGCTGTGGTGTTCTCCTTGGACTTGCTGTATGATCTTTTTTCGGGTCTTCAGAGTACGGCCGGCTCTACCTTTGCTCGGAACGCACTGATGTTCTGCTTGATTGCTGAGGTGCTGTTCTCGGGATGGCGCAGATCCCAGACTCCTTTGCTTTTTGAGGTGATGAGCCGAGCTATCCGTCGGCAGGGGATCATTTCTCTCATCTTGGCCGAGCTATTCGATGGGCTGACCGACTGCGCCTTGGGCCGCACTCGTGTCCTTCGCGGCTGTTGTGCATTTCTTCAGGTATTTCTCCTACACCTTTTTTTTCCTTCTTGCTTTGTTGGGGATTGCTTTGCTTTAGCTGAACTTCTTTTCCTCTCTGTGATCAGGTCTGGCTATGGGAGCGTCTTTCTTTGACTATTCCTGTATCATTTCCTGACACCCGTCGCCCAGACCTTATGCGGTACATTATGGAGTTTCTTCCGCATACAGCTAGGATGAGCGAGCCCTTGTATCGCAGGATGTTTGCTGAACTTCGTGACTGGAACATTCGTTGGGAGTCATCTTGGCTTTCACTTTCTCCAGTGCTTTGCGATGCACACCGCCATCCTCTGATGTTGGTAGGCTTTCGATCCTACTTTTCTTACCATCCCATTCGGTTCCTGTAACAGTTTGGATATGAGCAGGATGTTCCTCTTTTTGCTTTTACGGGTATCAGGCGTCGAGCACTTCCCTCTAGGTCTTCTGACTTCAGGACCCGGATTGATTGTTCTTGGGCGAGTCACTTGACTGCTGATTTGCTGGGTTTTGAGCTGCGGACTTTTCCGATGGCGACCGCCCCGTACCAGTACTGGGTTGCTGAGCAGTCGTTGTATCGACGTATCCCTTGTTGGCACCAGACTGTTGATGAGGATGAGCAGGATATCCTTGGAGATGCCGGCTCTTCATCTGGTTCATATGAACCCTATGAGGAGCGCCCGTTTATCGATCCTGGCTTCCTTTTGGCCACTCATGGCCATCTGCTGTCTGAGATCTCTGCACTTCGGTATCATTGTGAGATGATGTCGAGGAGATTGGTTGCCGATCGGAGGTTGTTTGATGAGGAGACAGCAATTCGTACCCTTGAGCGCGATGAGGCGTATTACCTGCGTATGGAGGTGAGCAGGTTGAGAGCGAGGTTACTTCATTATGAGTCAGAGGACTCACCTGATGTGGCCGGGGAGGAGGGTAGAGATTGATTATGTTGGCCACCTGCACACTGATTTTTTGCGTATATGATTGATGATGATGCATTTTTTTTTGTATTTTTTGAAAAAGATGATATGACATGTGTAAAAGAAATATGATACTTTTAATGAAAAAGAAAACTGTTTTGGGAATCTATTGTGCCATTAGTTGTCTTGTGAGTGTGTCTGGATTTTGTGTCGGGATATAGGAATCAGATCTGGGGCTCGGCCAATGCTTTGACCGATGTCTCGAGATTTGACTTGCTTGATCCTTTGGTTCCCTAGAGATGTAGGTAATGGAAACTCTTGCTTCCTGAGATTGTCAGAGTTTGTAGAGCTCTTCGCTCCTGACTGCGCTTCTTTTTGTTCTTGAACTGTAACTGCTTGAACCGCTCTGAACCGTCTGCTTTCTTGGTACCTGCACTTTTATTTTTATTATTTTTTTTCTTTTTCTTTTAGAGTCATTTTTGCCTGCAGCGCTCTTTCGAGTTTTCACTACAGCCGGCCTTTTCCTGTCATTTTTGCCCGTGGCGCCCTTTCGGGTTTTCACCACGTCCCATGTGTTTGATCTTGCCTGCCCCTTGGCAGCTATCCTGTTTTTACCCTTGGCGCCCTTTCGGGTTTTCACCAAGTCCGCTGTATGCCCACTGTTTTTACTCGGAGCGCCCTTTCGGGTTTTCACTCCGCCCTCTTTGTTTAGGCACACATTTTCTTTTTCTTTTTCTTTTTTGTTTTTCTTTTCTTGCATCCTTGGATAACTGCGGCGGCTAGAGGTCGGGAATCCGTCGTTGCCGGCCGATGGCAGTCTTTCAGCCCTTATCCTGAGTTACGATAATAGAGCTGTCGGTCTTTGCTAAAGACCCCTCTGAGATGAATGGATGGATGACTGTGTTTCTTGGATTGATTTTTTTTTTTTTGAGTGCCTTTCTTTGGCTTCCCTTTTTCTTTCTCTTTTTTTCTCTTTTTTTTTCTTTTATATTCTTTTTCTCTCCCCTTTTTTTTGTCTTTTCCTTTTGAATCCCTCTTTTTTTTTGTATGTTTCTCTTTTTGAATCCCCTTATTTGAAACGCTTGTTGGTGGACGGAATGATTTCTCAGAGGTCTTAGCTTCGACCTCTTGACTTCAGCTCTATTAAAGTAACCTTTGATAAGGTCAAAATAACTTACCCGTGAAAGATCTTCACGTTGTCGGCGTTGGTTGGCTCAGGAAGATCCACCCCTCTCATGCTGGTGAGTCTAAGGGCGCCTCCGGGAAGTACTTCTCTGACGATCAGTGGCCCGTCCCACGAGGGTTTGAACTTTCCTCTGGGATCTGGAAGGTGCGACGGTAGAATCTTCTTCATGACCATGTCGCCTACCTTGAAACTTCTTTTTCGGACTCTCTTGTTGTAAGATCGAGCGATCCTTTTCTGATAGCATTGTGAATGACTTAGTGCACGCATGCGCTTTTCATCTGCTAGCTGCAACTGATCGAATCTGGCCCGTTGCCATTCTCCTTCTTCAATTCCGCTTTCTAGTAATACCCGTAATGATGGTATTTCCACCTCGACTGGTAGGACTGCTTCCATTCCGTAAGTAAGCTCGAAAGGAGTAACGCCCGTAGCAGACCGTACAGACGTTCGATAGGCCCAAAGTGCATATGGGAGCATATCTGACCAATCTCGATAGGTCACGACCATCTTCTTAAGTATCCTGACGATTGTCTTGTTTGCGGCTTCTACCCCACCATTTATCTGGGGACGGTAGGGGCTTGATCGATGACGTTGGATCTTGAATTTGCTGAGGAAGTCATCCATCTTCTTGTTGACGAACGGGGTCCCATTATCTGTGATGATAGCATTGGAGATTCCATACCGGCATATGATGTTGTTCCTCATAAATTTGATCACTTGAGATGCTGCAATCGTGGTGTAGGAGGCTGCCTCAACCCACTTGGTGAAGTAGTCGACTGCCACAAGTATGTACTCATGACCATTTGATGCTTTGGGACTGATTTTACCGATGATGTCGAGTCCCCACATGGAGAAGGGCCAGGGGGTGGTCAGGTTGTATAACTCTGATGATGGGGCATGGATTTGATTTGCATGCTCCTGACACTTGAAGCATTTTCTGACGTGCTGGCAACAGTCTGTCTCCATGGTGAGCCAATAGTAGCCGAGTCGTAGAATCTTCTTTGCCATCATGTGCCCATTCATGTGTGGGCCACAGATTCCTTCGTATATTTCTTTCATGATCTTTGCAGCTTCTGTTTCATCGACGCATCGAAGGAGGATGTGATTATAGGATCGCTTGTAAAGAACTTCGCCACTGATGGTGAACTGACCGGCCAAACGTTGGATGGTTCGGCGATCTGTTGCTGTTGCTGACTATGGATACTCCTGGGTTTCGAGATATTGCTTGATGTTGAAATTGCGTCGGGTAGCCTAACACGACACCCTACGCATACGCGTGCGGAAGCTTGAGGAGCAACTAGAATTATGGCTGAACCTATAGGAGGGGGGTGAATAGGACCTTTTAAAAAAAAAATCTTTTCGCCTACTTTAACAAATCAGCAAATTAAAATACGTAAGCGATTAACACTTCGGCTTCCAAGCCTAAGTGGGTCCAATTAAAAGACTAGCAAGAGATAAGAGCAATAAACAACCTAGTCTAAACAAGCATAAATAAATAAATGATTAAGCTAATGAAGAACCTAATCTATGCTACTCAAATAGACTTGAATGAGGATGGATCAATAAGTTCAAGTCTACTTGAGGTAGTGAAAGTACATCTTATGAGTGTGGATGTGCCTATCAAGTGCTAAGCATACATTCCTAACTAAGCATACATAATTAACAATTAAACACAATGCATAAAGAGAAATGTGCTCAAAATCAATCACAAACACAAGGATGTATAGTGGTTCGACTACTTGTCTACTCCACTCCCGGTTCAAGTACTCAACCCCTTTGAGTACACCGGCATTCACTGGGGAGTTTAAATCTGGTTCCTCCCAACCAAGGTGTTTTAAATCGGATCCACCCAACCGGGGAGTTTACAGGTTCCTCCCAACCTACACGTTTGCACCCGTGTTGGTGGCTCCCCCTTGGAGACTTTGTTTTAGGCCCGACTGACGTGCCAAGGAACGGCTGACGTCCCTAGATTTTAGGCCCAACTAATAGGCCAATGATCGACTGACGACCCCGGGGCGAGTTTGTCAAACAAACTCTACACTCAACTCCCACAGGGAATTGAGTGGATGGACTCTTAACAAGACAACCTACTTGTCGGATTGAGCCCCTTGTTCAGCGCCGCTTCGGGTTGCTTCTTCTCGCTCTCCCGTGCTTGAATCAGCTCCCCTTGTGCTCCTCCGATCGTTGATGCCGATGCTTTGCCAAGGCTTCAGCTCCAAGATCAGCTACCTTGCATGTGATGCTCCATTGGAGATGCCCAAGGTGCTAGGGAATGGTGAAACCTCTACAAATGGTAGGAAATGGGTTTCCTAGAGGAATGCACCTAAATGGACTCCTAGGTAGTGTTTAGACAAAGGATTTAACTATCATCAAGGTGTCTAAACCCTAGGAATCAAGAGGGAACAAGTTCATTCTCAAGATGCCATTGAATGGCCTAAGCTTGTGATGAAACCACAAGGAGAATGGCTTGCTTTAGGTTTGGGATAGAGCCTCTAATGATCTCTAGCAATGGTGGCTTCTATCTCCTCAAAATTCCCTCTTCACTTGGCTCAAAAAACGAATCCCCCTTTTAAATAGATTTTCTTCCAACGGTCAAAAAACGGGCAGATTCGCGCATCTCCGATTGATAGGAAGAAGTTCCGATTGATCGGAGACCTGTCCGATTGATCGGAGACAAGTCCGATTGATCGGAAATCTATCCAGTGAAGTCTCTGGAAGATATTCCAATTGATCGGAACACTGTCCGATTGATCGGACGGACCCCTTCCGATGGATCGGAATACTGTCCGATTGATCGGAAATATGTCCAGTGGATTTTCAAGGTTGCTGGAAAAATTTTCGATTGATCGGAGATTCTGTCCGATTGATCGGAGCTTCTGTCCGATTGATCGGAGTCCTATCGGAGCCAGTGTCCGATTGATCGGAGTCCTATCGGAACACCTATCGGAAACTGCTGTTTGAGCCTTTTTTATTGCAGCAGCTTCCACCTCTTAAATTAGTCTATCTTATCATGTTTTTCATGGAGTTCTAAGACTAATGATGATGACTAAGGGTATACCTAGGTGGTGCAAGTCATCTAAGAGGTTATGGGTTAGGTTTTGGTCAAGGCAAGGCACACCAAGGCATCACTTTTACCTGTTTCTTCTTCCTTGATGCAGCCGGTCCGTCTTGAGTCTTCGTTCTTCGTCTTCATTAAGCTCAACCGACACTAGACCCACTGACCTAAGTAATTGACAAACAAGGTGCACTAGTATGCCATAGAAAAGTGCACTAACAGATGTCGGCATACTAGGGTTTGTCAGGGACAGCTTCGGCTTCTTCTATTTGCAGGCAAAAGGCAGGTTCTTCTTGAACTTCAACTGTGAGCTCCCATTCTGAAGCTCCTTTTGGTATCTCGAGCATTGATGCAAGTGTGGCGAGAGCATCTGCAAACTGGTTCTTGGCTCTGGGCATGTATGAGAAGGTGACTTCTTTGAATTCTTCGATCAGATTTTCAAGATACACATGATATGGTATCAACTTCTCGTCCTTGGTTTTCCATTCGCCATTGGCCTGATTGATGATAAGCTGTGAGTCTCCAAATACTCGTAGCTTCTTGACGCCCAAGATTATGGCTTCTCTCAAGCCAGCGATGCATGCTTCATACTCTGCCATGTTGTTGGTGCACTCCAACGCTATGCGCCTTGAGATAGGAATAGGGACGTTATCTGGAGAGTAGAGGATTGCTCCAATACCACTCCCTTTAGAGTTTGCTGCGCCGTCGAAGAATAACGTCCACTCACCTTTCTTCTTTTCTTCTTCTTCAATGAGCAAGAGATCTTCATCAGGGAAAAATGTCTTGAGCGGTTGATAATCCAGGAGGGAATGGGCCGCCAGATGATCGGCGAGGGCCTGTCCCTTGATTGCCTTCTGAGTGACATAGGTGATGTCGAACTCAGACAAGAGTATCTGCCATTTAGCTATTCTCCCAGTGAGTGCCGGTTTCTCAAATAGGTACTTGAGCGGATCTATGTGAGCGAGGAGGAGAATAGGGAATGCAATCATATATTGACGGAGTCGCTGAGTTACCAAGGCTAGGGCGAGGCAAGTCTTCTCGATCGGGGAATACCTGGTCTCGTAGTCGCTGAACTTTCGGCTCAAATAATATATTGCTTGTTCCTTCTTCCCGGTCTCGTCGTGCTGGCCGAGGACACAGCCAATGGCTTCTGCTGCTACCGAGATGTATAACAATAAGGGTCGTCCGGGAGTGGGTGGTACTAGGACTGGAGGGTTCATGAGATACTTCTTGATGCGGTCGAAAGCGACTTGGCAATCATCATTCCATTCTTTTGGGACGTTCTTCCGAAGGAGTTTGAATATGGGCTCACAGATAGGTGTGAGCTGTGCGATGAAGCGACTGATGTATTAAATTCTGCCGAGGAAGCCACGGATTTCTTTCTCTGTTCTAGGAGGGGGCATCTCGATGATTGCTCTGGTTTTGGTCTCGTCGACCCTGATGCCATCCTCGCTCACCATAAAGCCGAGGAGCTTACCTCCCATTGCACCGAAGACACATTTCTGAGGGTTGAGACGGAGCTTGTACTTTTCTAATCTGTTGAATAACTTCTTCAGATCTTCAAAGTGTCCTTCAATTGTGCGAGATTTGAAGATCATGTCGTCCACATATACTTCGAGCTCCTTGTTCATCATGTCGTGGAATAGTGCTGTCATTGCTCGCTGATATGTTGCTCCTGCGTTCTTCAGACCGAACGGCATTACCCTGTAACAGAAGGTTCCCCAAGGAGTGATGAACGATGTCTTCTCGCGATCTTCGACGGCCATCTTGATCTGATTGTATCCTGAGAACCCGTCCATGAATGAGAAGATTTTGTATCCAGCGGTGTTGTCGACCAGAGTGTCGATATGTGGCAAAGGGAAGTCATCTTTTGGATTGGCTTTGTTGAGATCTCGGAAGTCGATGCACATTCGAACCTTGTCATCCTTCTTTGGTACTGGCACGATGTTGGCGAGCCATTCAGGGTAGTTGGAGACTACCAAGAATCCCGCGTTGTACTGCTTGATGACTTCATCTCGGACTTTCAGAGCCCATTCTGGCTTCATTCTTCGAAGTTTCTACTTCACTGGCTTCATATCTGTCTTGGTTGGCAGATGGTGTACAACGAGCTCTTCATCGAGCCCCGGCATGTCTTCATATGAGAACGCGAAGTTGGACAATCTTGGAGCTAGGAACTCTATCATTTTCTGTTTCATCTTAGGTGGCAACGATTTTCCAATGCGTACTTCCCTAGGGATCTCAGGCATCCCCAAGTTTACCATCTCGAAATCATCGGCTACAACATTGGCTTTAGATTCGAACTTTTTGAGGAGATCCTCTAGTTCGGGAGCCGGATTATCATCTTCCTTATCCCGAGCTTCGTTCAGACCCATGAGCTCGAAGTCTAATTCGATGTCGAAATCATATGATTCGACTTCAAACTCATGCGACTCTTTAGACGAACTTGGCACACTATTGAATGCAGGGAAAGAAATATTTTTTAGTTTTTGAGATTTTTCTGAAATGGAAATACTAGATGTTTTTGGCTTTTGAAAGTTTTTTATTTTTTTGGATTTTCGAAATTCGTGGGACTTTGAACAAGCAGGCATTGTAGACCATGATTGAGCCCAACTTGTTCCAAAGTTCCGGTCGCTGCTTAAACATGCGTTTTTTTTTTAAGCCAGAGCCCTCAGATGGCTCTTTGGCTGATTCAAAAGTTAGGGGAAAGGATGACCATTCAGGACCCCACACTTCCTCCCCTGAAAAGGTGGGGGTTGATGATTTGGACGAAGAATCACAGTCTGGCCCAATGACCATGATTTCTTGCTGGTCGGGTTCGAGATCTGAGTCATACTCAGTCTCTCCCGGGTCACTTACCTCGCATTGCAGTTCGTCTGGTTCCACAGCTAGACACAAGTTTGGAATCTGGACATCAGACCAATCTAGGGCTGGCCACTTCCCTTTCTTGGTCCAATGGATGGGCTGCTTCTGCCCCTGGCTGATGCTTGATGAAGTTGACTTTGCAGAGATGGGCAAGTCGTGCCCCTTGCTAATTGGTGCTGAGATGGGCAAGTTGTGCCCCTTGCTGATTGAAGTGGGCAGGTTGTGTCCCTGGCTGATTGACACTGACGTGGGCAGGTTGTGCCCTTGGTTGGGAGCAGGTGTCAGAGTAACCTGGTCCTGAAGCTGCTGTATTTGTCTTCCTTCTTCGTCTTCATCCTTTTCTTCTTCTTCTGGAGGCTTAGATGGTTCGAGAATCTGATCCCATCGAATGGGGGGCCACGTGGCCCAAACTAGGCTCATCGGGAGGCCTTTGTGTAGTGCAGTCGGTTGATTCCCTCCTGGATCTTTGCAAGGTTCTCCTGGCTTGACAAACTGGATGGGTGAGCATCGAAATTTCTTCCTTCTTTTGTCCATGAAGGTTGCCTTGTATCCGAGTCCCCATTTACGTTGGTTATATATCAGTGGTACCTTTCTGGACTTGAAGTGATTCTTCATTCGGTATTTGAGGCTCAGACGCTCTGCCGGTGAAAAGACACGATCCACCCTTATCGGTTCTGGATTGGCGATAGAGTTCACAGTCTCGAATTCGAAACTGTGAAACGGGATGTCTTCTTCAGAGTGCTGGATATCGATGACCGGGATGTCTGGTTCAGTGGCAGCAGCATCGGAAGGAATGATGAGCTCCTTCTCTGCATGGATAGAGATCACTTGATTTCCACAGATATACTTCACTCGTTGATGCAGGGTTGATGGCACAGCTCCAACCTTGTGCAGCCACGGTTGTCAGAGTAACATGTTGAAAGAGGCTGATATATCCAGGATTTGGAATGTGATGGTGGAGACTTTCGGACCTATCTGTACCTCTATGTCGACTTCCCCTTCTACTGATCGACGGGTGTTGTCAAATGCTCTGATACATATGGTGCTTGGTCGAAATGAAGAAGGACTGATTCCTAGTCGTTCCGCGGTCTTGAGTGGACAGACATTTAAGCTTGAGCCATTATCGATAAGGACCAGTGGGACGCAGAGGTCTTTATATCGTAAGGCTATGTTGAGGGATCGCCCATGATCACGTCCCTCTGGTGGCAACTCATTATCTGTGAAGGTGATGGCGCGCGGAGCCAGGAGTTGTCCAATCATCAAAGCTATCATTTCTGGTGCCGTATCGGAGGAGACATGAGCATCGCTCAAGGTTTTGGCAAACATTTCTCGGTGTATGCGAGATGTGCAGAGTAGCTCCCATACTGAGATTTGTGCAGGGATTGACTTGAGCTGAGTTGCCACATCGTATGCGGCTTCATTTTTGTTGCCGAGGCCTGAGAGAGCGCCTTTGGGATCCCCTCTGTTCTGATTATCTCTTCGGATGCAACGCCCATTGGGATTCATGTTCCCCACTTCCGCACATTCTGGATAGTGCCATGGAACCTCTTTGTAGTTTTCCTCCCTTTTGCCTTCTAGGACCACCGGTTCTTGCAATGGTGCTGGTGTGGGTACCAGATCTTCCTCGTATGGAGCTTTTGCCTTGAGAACTACATTGTTGCCTGTGCTGAAGGGGTAATATCGAGGCTTGTCTTCGTAGACCACATAAGGTCGTGGTCCTGGCTTAACTGTTCCTGGAGCAGGAGGCTCCCATGGAATGAATACTGGTCCTCTTGATATGGCAGGGGGTTTCTCTGTTCGTCCCAGCTGCCGTAGAGTGATTGACACGCCTCCGGGATTTGCCCCTTGCAATATGACCGGCTCAACTGGAGGAGCTTCTTCCAATACAACGGGTTCTTGTTGCTGATGAGTATAATCCTTCCATTGTGGATTGGATTGTTCTTGAGTTGCCCCTTGCAAGATGACAGGTTCGTATGCGGGCTCGATGTATGATTGTGCTCCTTCTAGGACGACTGGTTCCCAACATGAGGGCCGTAAGGCGCCCCTGGCACATTGTATGGAAGTGCTCCTTCGAGTACTACTGGCTCGAGGACTGAAGGAGGGAAGGGACTTGCCCCTTGCATGATCGGAGGAGGACTTGTCGGCCCATAAGTGTAAGCATGAATGGACTGGATAGGGGAGAAGAAGCGATCGAGATGGTCTCCTTCTTCTATACTATTGACTGCAGGGCCACGAGACGAACTGGAGTCCGTCGGATGTTGAGGCAGAGGATTCTGAAGGATGTTGGTGGAAGCTGCTGGAGAAGTTCCAGGGACCGAGATGACGATCTTGTGGTCATCAATCAGGTCTTGTATGGCATTCTTCAAAGTATAGCATCGATCAGTGGCGTGGCCACGTCCTTGATGATAGGCGCAATACTCATTTTCTCGGTAGTTTGGTGGTAGAGGATGAGGAGGAGGCCTAGGTGCCATTAGAGTAAGTAATTGCTTTTGTACCAGCGTAGTCATGATTTGACTAAGTGGTTGACTGAGTGGAGTGAACTTCCTGGACTCCCTGTAATTCTGCCTGTTCTGGTATGAGTATTGGCCGTTTCCTCTGAACTGCTGCTGTTGTCGAGGTGGTTGTGGCTGAGGATTTGGTTGTGGCTGATACCGCCGAGGCTGATGCTGAACTTGATTCTGCTGATATTGTTGCCATCCCTGTGGGGGAGCATGTTGATTTCCTTGAGCAGTGGTGTTGATGTTGTTTACCTCTGTTGGGCGGGGAGGAGAACCACTGCGGTTTCCATTCCCGTGCCCGATAGGTCTTCCTTCCACTCTGTTCCTCTTGACTAGAGTGGCTTGATGAGGCCATGGGGAGATCGTCCCGGCCCGGATTCCTGCTTCAACCTGCTCTCCAGCACGGATCAATTGTGAGAAATTCGCATATGGATGCGAAATGAGATATCCAGATATGCCCGGATATGTTGAATGGACAATCATGGAGATTTGTTCTTCGTCGTCGATGGGTGTCCGCATTCTGGCTGCCATAGCTCGCCAACGTCCCACATAAGCTGATAGCGTTTCATCATTCCTTTGCCTGAGAGCCGCGAGGTCGGCTCTTCTGGGTGCCATATTGAGATTGTACGCGAATCTGTCGACGAAAGCTTGGGAAAGTTGTTCCCATGTCCTGATGCAGTGGCAGTCCAATGAGGTGTACCAATCTAGGGCATCGCCTTCAGAGATTTTTGGAACAAGCGAATAAGGGCCCCTTCATTTCCTGAGATTGCACTCAGTTCTCCACAGAAGGCCTTCAGATGTGCTGTGGGACAACCGCTGCCATCATATCTTTTGAATTTTGGAACCTCAAAGTTTTGAGGTACTTGAGCATCTGGGAAAGGACACAAGTCTCTGAACTTGGTCGAAGGTAGATCGATTCCTTGCTGTCGCTGAAGCTGATTTTGTAAGATCTGGAACTGCTCCCGCAACTCGTCCAGTCCTGAATGATCTGTTCGAGCGACTGGTGCCTCTTGGAGTAAGGCACGTTCTTCTTCGGCATAGTGGTCAATGTCTTCGACCCTATGGGCTTACTGAAAAGCAACCGCGGGTTGCTGAAATTGGTTCGATGATTGAACTGGATTCTGATGAACTTGTGCATGAAATGATGGTAACTGAACTGGAGACTGTGCTGAAGGAATTTGCTGGAAATTAACTGGAGATTGCTGAATTGAAGATTCCTGAAAATTAACTGGATTTTGCTGAATTGAAGATTGCTGGAAATTAACTGGATTTTGCTGAATTGAAGATTGCTGGAAATTAACTGGAATCCCATCAGCGGGGATGTGCTGGAATTGAAAAGTGCTCCTGTTTGCAGGAGGCTGAGATGTTGGGAAGTGACCCCCTTGTTGGGTATTCGCCACTGTCCGCTGATTGACGTGGGCTTGACACTGACCCCCATTGTGGGCATTCGCCAGTGCTGTCCCTGTTGCTGGAAATTGAATTGAAATCCCATCGGCGGGGATGTGCTGGAATTGAAAAGGTGTCCCATCGGCGGGGACATGCTGAGATCTACTGAGATTGTTGTTTGCAAGATTGACTGGAAGCTGACTGGATGTTCCTGCAACAGAAGTGCTCTGAGATGGCCTTGTCGTCGCAGGAAGATATTGAGAAGGATGCCCCATAGCGAAGGGCTGAGATGGCTGTTGTCGGTAGTCTTGGGCAGACTCCGATGGTTGCGCTTGATTTGAACTGGAGGCCGGAAGGACCCGGCATGGTTGCTGAGACTGCTGAACTGGGCCAACTTGATTGTTGGCTGTTGCGGTGGCTTGTGCTTGCATGAATTGCAAGAGCATTTCTTGCATTGCTCTCACTCCTTGTGCCAATTCTTGTATGATTGGCGTATTATCAATGGGCTGTTGCGCTGGAGGTTGCGCTTCGGTCATCTCAAGAGCAGGGAAGAGACGAGTTTCTTCTTCGTGGTCGGACATGGCTTGTTGAGCCCGAGTGCGGATTATGCTGCGGAAGGGAAGTTGTCTCCGCGTACGTTGAGCCCGAGGAGGCGCAATGGTGAGGAATGTACTCTACTCTTTTTGGGTTTTGGGATTTTCTATTTTTTTTTGTTTTGGTTTTGGGATCTTCTATATATATATATATTTTTTTTGTTCTGGGTAGAATGCCATGCAGATGAGATTGTATGAGGATTAGTGACTTTCAAGTACGGGAAGGATTCTGTTTTTCAAGTCGGATCACGACTAGTGGGACTAGCTCATCCCTAGCAGAGTCGCCATTCTGTGGACCCTCACCGATTTTCCGCGCTCCCCACACGACGTTCTTCTCCCTTCCCCTTTCCTTTCGGAACAGAAGGAGATGAGGATGCGTGAGTGCGAAATCGCCGTTTGTGCCACTGGCTTGCCTCGTTCTCGAGGGCTTCGTTTGGTTGTCGTGTTAAGCTGGATATGTTTAAGTGTGTTTATATAAGACCAGAGTCGCCACTAGCCAGTTACTTCGAATCGACCCTGTAGAAACGTTAGAGAAGGGAATCCGAAGATTCCTTCCTCTAAAATGACTCCTGTTGATCTGCGGCCAGAGATTCAAGGTAAGGGATCACGGTTACAGGGTGGAAAGAGGTTAAGCACCCCACACACTGCCCGTACCAAAGTACGGTCTCTACTTCACAGAATCGATCGGATACTTGAAAGTCTAGTTTAATCCTCGTATATTCTCATGGATGACATGATGCATGAATGCGGGTCTGAACAGTAAGAGTTTCTGATGGGCAGGTTCCAACAACGGGCAAGCCCGGAGCGTACGCTTTAACTGACAGGTGCTTTATGCGAGATGATGCATGCTGTGTGCTTGAATATTCAAAGTGCTTATAGTGATATGTACGTGAATGCAGGTCTGAACAGTAAGAGTTTCTGATGGGCAGGTTCCAACAACGGGCAAGCCCAGAGCATACGCTCGAACTGACAGGTGCTTAATTTAAGACATATGCGGTGTGCTTGAATAATCAAGGTGCTTGTAGTGAAGCAGGGGGGTTGGAAGAAAAGTAAATGTTGCACTTATGCTAGATGCAAATGAGACAATGCTGGAAAAGAGTAGCTGGGTGGACGGAGGTATCGCAAGGATTGGCTTCGAGTGGCTGGATCAAGACTTGGGTGACTTGAGAGGCTTGGACCAGTGGTCAGGCTGGGCTGGACCAGGGCTAGACTCTCCTCACTCGGGCTCTCCTTGGTGGAAAAATGGGCTAAGGGGTGGAGAAGGGCACTCGAACGGACAGGCTTTCTTTGGACTCCAAGGGATGCTGTTATGAGAAGAGGCTAGGGGTATTTATAGCGTTGGAGAGTGGCAGCTCTCATAATTTTTTCCGGGCGGCCTGCTATGGGCCGCCCGTACGGCCGCTCCTCGGTTTCCAGCGAGTACGGTCGCTCCCTCGGGGCTGCTGTTTGACTCTCTGGTCGACTCAGTGAGTTGACTCAGCGGGTCGACTCGGTGGTTTGACTCGACGGGTTGACTCGACGGGTTGACTCAGCGGGTTAACTCAGCGGGTTAACTCAGTGATTTTGATTTTTTTTTAGGATTTTTTGACTGGCCTTTTTTATAGGGGGTTTTTCAGGCTGATGTTTAAGACTGGGTGGACTGGGTTCAGGCTTGATCTGGGCTATGGAATGGGGCTTACAAGGGTGAGTTTGGCTGAGTTTGGACTTGGAATTTGGGGGTATGGTCCTCCATTCATCCAGCTATCTCTACCAACAGTGTAGCCGAAGGTGGGGTGTCTACATGTATATTAGAGCTTTTGACTTTTGTCTTCACATATGTGCGGCTACTCGAATCCTATGATATGTTATGAGAAGCATCACCGCTACCTAAAATAATGGCCATAACTCTCTCTCGTCTTGCCACGTATTATGCAATAACTTTTAGTCAGGCATGATGACATGTGTCTCATGGCAGCAATGTCTCTTGTGCTTCATGATTTCCTTCTGTTGATTGCATTGGTTGAGAGAATCCCGTCTTGATCTTTCAAATCATGGTGCTGCCATGTGATAGCTTACTAGCCGTCAAATCTAGTGTAGTCAGATCATGTGTAAATAGAGTGATACGATTACACAAGTATCGAATCAGAAAGTTGAAGCAACCTCAATTCGACCACAGAGCAGAAAGAGGAGACAAATAATAATTGAAGAACATGGTTACAATCAAGCATGTGATCGGATCCTGCTATCTTCTCCTCTTTCTTCTTTTTTGCACACGCCGACACTATTAGGAGCGGGAGCAATCTCAGACGTGAATCACACAAGCAATAGGGAAAGGAAAATCTAGCAAACACAGAGAAACACAAAGATTTTTACGTGGAAAAACCCTTGCACGAAAATACTACAGCATAAAGCGATGAATGATCCACTATATTAGAAAGTTATAAGAGATGGAATAACTTACAGATAAGAAACCCTAACTTTCTCCCCTTGCAAAATCCTAGAAATCATGTAGGCTTTCTCTCACATTCACCCTATATCTTATTTAAAAGCACATTTATATACTTTTATACAACATTAAGAAATAAATTCCGAACTTTTGCAAACTTCCGCATTCCATTCCATCAACTTAACTGAGCTAGGGTCGACCATAAACAACACAGGAACTCATGATCGACCATAGAACATCATAGAGTGATTCGATCGACCCAACTCCACTATGCCAGATTAAAGGCACTTTTCAACAAGTACCAAAGTTCTTTCTCTCTTCTCTCTTCCTCTCCCTCTCCCTCTTCTTTCCTCTTGGCTCCTTCGGGAGGAGAGTCGATGAGCGGCAGGGGCAGTGCCAACGGCTCTCATGTTGCCACATGCCGCGGGCCACATTAAAGGTTATACTTCAGCACCATGTTGGACATTCTACAGGTCATGTCTAACATTTTTGAGACGAGTGGTCATCATGGAGGGGCATGTCCTGCGGTGCATTCAATCCGAATCAACCATTGTTTAGTGTGCCCACAGTAGCCAATGGAGCACGAGAATTCCAATATCTCATGCTTCATAGACCCATGAGCATCTCATGAGCATGGTTTTTGGACAATACAAGTTCTTGGCCAGGCCATTATTAAGTTAGGCCACCTGATTTACAGGATGACCTGATTTTTGGGACCTCAGCCTAACATGAGCTGACACATCTGATAGTAGTATTGGATGTCACATTATAAACATTATAACCCTCCCAACTATTTCCTTTGGTGCGGCCCATAGATTTATTAAGGGTAGTTGAATCGAGAGAATTTTTTTTTCATCACTGGCCAATCAATGTTGGGTCCACCCAGATGCATGGTTGGAATAATCCTATATAAATGGCATGAAAATGCATTGGATCTCTTTTCTTTGACAACTTTTCTCTAAATGCTTTCATATAATTATATACGTTGTTGAATATTACATGTTTTAGAAAAAACCATTATTAAACAGTAGATCTCTCTTGAAAAGAATGCACTACATTTCTATCTTGGTGGTTCACACAACATCCTGAGGCACCACCATGTAGATGTGATGGCTCATAAATGAGGCCGATCACATTTTGAATATGAACCGTTGGTTTATTTTTTAACCATCCATTTGCTGCTGGATACATATATGACCAACTTAATGAGCAGAGCAGCCTGATTTTCAGGCCAGGGAATCTACATGCTGGGACCCACCTGATGTGCATCTTGGATCTCACACTCATATGTCACAAGGAATGGAAATCCCATGTCCCCATTAATTAGAACATTAGGGAAGATCCTTATCATCCATCCGTCCATCATCATCACCATCATCCTGCAAGTGGCCCACTTTCCTCTCATTGCATTCTGGTGGTAGAACTGAAAATCTAGCTCGATCAGCACAGTATGAGTAGAACATGAACCTATCTCTGACCTGCTCCATCCCCACCTTCTGTTGCTGGGATAGACTGACAAACTCATCTCCTGTGATCGGATCAGAGCTTGACTGATCATCTTGACCACTCTTCGAGCACAAAGGGACCGGCATTGTACGGTTCCATTTGCAGCCCTCCATTTCAAGCTCTGTGAATGACGCCTGGAATGGTGCATACTTATAGTCCACTGGGCGTTTTCCTCCATGTGTGGCCCACTTCGATCCATCCCAGATCGTTGAGTAAACGGACATTGGTTTGGAAGGATAAGCTCCGGACATGGCCTGGCTGTGGTTTACTTCTCTGATTGGGATGTTGTCTACTAGAAATCTGCACCGATCAATCGATTATTGTGACCAATTAAAGATTTTGATCAATTTGAGAAAACGATAAATGGGGCACACCAATAGAAGATCTGGGCCACTCATCAGATGGGTCCCACAGTAAGGTGAACATACCCTAGCCTGAATATCAAGCTTGCTGACTCATCAGGTGTACCACATACATACTGAGTTACTCAGTACGCTCTTATCGTACTGAGTAAACTCAGTTTGGCCTACTGTGAATGTATGTGGTTTATCCACGCCGTCCATCCGTTTTTCCAGATCATTTAAGTGGTTGAGCCCAAAATTGAAATATTTCCAAATCTCAAGTGGACCATACTACAGGAAACAGTGGGAATAATGATCTCCACAGTTGAAACCTTTGTAGGAGCCACAGTGATGTTTATTTTTCATCCAACCTGTTAAAAAGATCACACAGACATGGATGAAAGGAAAACACACATGTAAGTTTGATCCAAAACTTCTGAGCCCCCAAGATTTTTTTTCAACGGTAGACGTTCAATTCACACTGTTTCCTGTGGCGTGGTCCACTTGAGCTTTGTATGTGCTTTTTTCTTTTTGGATCAACCCCTAAAATTATACTTGAGCTTTGTATGTGCTTTTTTCTTTTTGGATCAACCCCTAAAATTATCTGGTAAAATGGATGGACGGAGTGGATAAAATACATAAATCATGGTGGGCCCCACAGAGTTTACTCACTACCAAAACCGCTTCCTTTCCTTAATATCCATTTTCCTCATGCAGGTGTGGCCCACCCATGAGTGCCCGGATCTCACAGAGATACGTCGTGTTGGTTATGTGCCAAAGAATCGCCACCGTAGAATGCTGGAGACTCGTAGAAATTAAGTATAGACCACTCATTCAGTGGGCCACACCATATCTAAGAATTAGGCATGTTGGGTGATATTCCAAAGTGCTTGGAACATACTCCAATCAATTGGGGAGAGGCCCAATTAGAGTGTTCTTGCCCGTACATGGTGGGGCCCACTGAATGAGCGGTTGTGAACATTTACACGTGTGGCACGTGTGCAATTAGAAGCCTTCCAAAATGAGTTTCTTACACAATGTGATGTTCATTCCAGAGGATGCTGTATCGATGATACTCTTGTGTGGGGTCAAACCAGAGATAGAATTTCTCCTCCCTCCCTGTACTGCTGCCATTACCATAGACGTTGGTTTGTAGGGCCCACTCCTTCCTCTTCTCATGACCCAGCAACTCGAAGTCTAACTCGTCGTGGTTGTGAGGTGAAATATCCGCATTAGTCATCTGAGTTCATGTAATCATGTCCATCAGATTGCAGTAAAGATGCTGTATACATGCATGCATTGTATGTATGTATGCTCACATGTCTGCCTGTGAATAACTCAATATGTTGAAAACTGGAGCTCCAACTCAGACGAGTCAACTCGATCAGATTTCATAAGAGTTGGGTTTTCCAGTTTTTGAACAATGATCCAGACCATCCAAACCGTAGTCCACATTGTGGATAGAGAATGAATTTAGACACTGACCTACTTTTAGCCATCCAATTTGATATCTAGTAATTCGACGGTTAGGACTCTCTGATCAGCGTGATTTTCAGGCTATGCTCAATCCTCCACGTTGCCTACTACTTGGACGGCCTGGATTGGCCTGCATGTATGCCATCTTGTGGCTAACACGGATTGTAGTCTAAGGGATGCACATGATCCTCTGCCTGCACCAGGGTGCATGACTGAAACACAAGAACAAGATAAATCCTGAGGCGCTTCACAGAGCATACGTGTGTGGCATCTGAGCTGTTCATCAGGTGGGGACCCAGGTGAAAATGCCTGACCCAGAATCAACGTAGTCCACTCATTAGAGGGGCCACACAAGATATAGACCACTGGTCACCCTTTCTCCAACCATCCATCTTTCATACAGATGTGGCCCACCTTATGAGTGGACAAGCCCAGAATCCATGCCAGGCCATGTCCATTGTAGCCTCCACCTAATGAACGGCACAGATCACACATCGGCACGTTTGCGGTGAACAACCTAGAGAAGGAAGCTTACATAGAAAGCCACGACGACGCCGGCGGTGTAATCCGGTGGCAGCTTAATGGCAGCACTGAAGAATCCATAGTAGTAATGATCTTTCGAAACAAATCCAGACCCTACAAAAAGGGACCCAAACAACATCTTATGAGCTCAAATTCACTACATCTTCTACAAGCATATAATGATGGATGGCCCACCTGATGATTTGTCGAGAATGAGATCGATACGAGATCCGTCCTCCGATGATCGAATGTTGGTCGGCCCTCCGAAGAATTCAGAATATGAACCGTTGAATGTGAGGTGGGGGAAAAGATCTGTCAACCGCGGCAAGATTGGAGGGCTGAAATGGCCATGCTGGGCAGATATGGACACTGCTACGCATGATATCAAGCACTGTGCAAACAAGAGCTTGTTTGCTGAAATGGGCATCTTAGTTTTGCAATTATGAAATGCTTAGTAGATGGATGGATGGATGGAGAGAGAGAGAGATGGGAGTTGGTTATATAGAGGTATGGTGGCCCACCACACACCTTTTCCACAAGTGGGGTATCTGATCTGTGCATGAGCTGGGTCTTGGAGTGCAAATGACGTGGCACATTAAACACTCAGGTAGGCCGTCCTTGTTTGGAATGGTGGGTGATTTAGAAATGTTGCTAACCGTCCACATTAGAGCATACACACACATGGTCTGCATGATGAGTGGTCTGGTCTGACTATAGCAAGCGGTCTTCTTCAGGGCTGGTCACAGCTTATGCCCGGATCTGATGTCCCCCCACATAAGCCAGGTTGGCATTTTTGTCAGTGAAGGTAGCGGATTAGGTGCGGCCCCGGCTTGACCTAATATGGTGCGGCCCTCACCGTGGGGCCCACCTTGATGCATGTATTTCATATCCAATCCGTCCATTTCAGATTATTTTAAGGAATGATACCAGAAATGAAGCAGATCAAAATCTTAGGTAGACCATATCATAGGAAACAGTGGTGATTGGCTATTAAAATCTTATTATGGGCCACAAAAGTTTTGGATCAAGTTGATATTTGTTGTTTCCCTTCATCTAGGTTTATGTGACCTTACCAACAGGTTGGATGGAAAAAAAAACTATTTTAATGTTGGCCTTTTCAAGTTTTAATGGTGGTACGTTCAGTCACTACTGTTTCCTATAGTATGGTCCACCTGAGATTTCGATACGCTTCATTTTTTGTCTCGTTTCCTAAATGATCTCGAAAAACAGATGGACGGTGTGGATATAGAATACATGCATAAAGGTAAGCCCTACCATAAGGGTCGCACCGTCTTGGGGGACGCTGCGGCCGCACCTAATCCGCTCCTTAGGTGGGATTTTTACTGAAATAACCCTGACTTGTCGCTATTTTACTAAAAGCCAATTTCTCGTTTGGTTCATTTTTTTTGGCCTTTTGAAGAGAAATTAAAATTTTATGATCGAAAATGCCCCTCCACCGATTCCCTGGGAACTATGGATCCCCCTGTTCACATGGTGGCCTGAAGGTATTATCGACTGTAAAATTTTCAATTTCTGGTCAAAAGGGTAAAAAAGATGAACCGGATAAGAAATTGAACTTTCAGTAAAAATAGCCACACCTCAGGGCTATTGAAGTAACCATCCCCTCCTAGGTGTTACTGGGTAACACCTCTGCCGGTGTTTTCCTGACCGTGGGACCCATCTTGATATAAGTGTTGTATATCCATTCCGTCCATTAGTTTTTAAAGCTCTTTCTAGACAGTAAATTCAAAACTGAAGAAGATAAAAGTCTCAAAGGGACTACACCACAGGAAACAGTGTTCATTGAACACCCACCATTAAAAACTTCCTACGGCCCACACTAATGTTTATTTTCCATCCAAACGTTTGATAATGTCACACAAACCTGACTGAAGGTAAAACAAGAATATCAGCTTGATCAAAAACTTTTGCAGCCCGTGAAAGTTTTTTAATGGTTAATGACCACTTTTCCTGTCGTGTGGTCCAATTGAGATTTATATCTATGTAATTTTTTGTTTAATGCCATAAAAATAACTGAAAAAAGTTATGGAAACACCCACTATGGCATTACCCGGGTAACACCTGATCCGCTACCCATACGGCGGGAGCCCTCCAACTGGAGGCAACCGTTCGCCAGCTAGCAATCCCAATCAGTACTCCTCAACGAATTGTAATTTCATACGCCGCATGCTCAACCGCCCAACACAACGCACACGTGTATAAAATCCGGAACGTTCAAATGATTGTCCCATATTCATTGGACAAAAATTTCTGGCCCTTCTCTCTTTCATCAGGGCCGCACATGTATGGTAGAAATGGATGGTTAGTAAAATGATAACCAACGGTCTATATTCAGTGAGTTCGAACAGATATGCCACTTGTATTGCTGATGGACGGCGTAGATAAAACACACTCATCATGTGGGCCCAATAGCTTTTCCTGCACTGACCACTGCCGACGTGGTACTGAAGGGGTCAGTACCGGGCCCTCCTAGTTGACTATATTTTTCTTGGTTTCCGTGTTGTTTTGGATCTCAAAGACAAAGGCATGGGGAAGCATGTGAGGTTTGTTTTAGGGAGGACTGATATAGTAGACCCTCAACTACCGTAATATGGTACATTCATCTAGTTAAGTACATTTGGTAGAATGATTTGTCAATCGAGACGGCCAATCTAGTTTCGCAAAACATGGATGGAAAATATTAAAAGATAGAGATAATTTAAATGATCACAGCCATTTAAATGGTAGCACTAAAAGCAACGGTAGTGAAGAAAGATGGTTTGGTGGTCAACATTAAGTAAATGAAGTGAAGAAAATGGATGGATATGATTTCATGATAAGTATCATTTTATACTCGTCGGCCATCCATGATGATTCCCACTAGATGGACGGACCTGATTGTCAGATCATCTTGCCACATGAACTGTCAAGAGATGGCTCCACCATGTTGAGGTCTCTTCCGGCCCTACCGTATCGTCTCCATTGTTTTGGGTTGCCTGGGGAACCGGATTGCGTACTGAGTAAAAATTGCAGGGTCCACCGTGATTTATATATTTCATCCAATCCGTTCATCCATTTTAAAAGATAATTTTATGGCTTGACACAAAAAATGAAGCATATAAATATCTTAAGTGAACCCCATCAAAGGAAACAATGTGAATTGAACCTGTACCGTTGAAAAGTTCTTGGGGGCAGTGGAAGTTTTGTATCAAGCTGATATTTGTTTTTTTCCCTTCATCAATGTCTGTGTGATCTTGTGAACAGGTTGGATGACAAATAAACATCACTGCGGGCCCTAAAAAGGTTTCAACGGTGGAAATCATTATACCCACTGTTTCTTATGGTATGGTCCACCTGAGTTTTGAATATGCTTCAATTTTTATTTCAACCCCTTAAATGATTTGGAAAAGCGAATGAACAGTGTAGATAAACTACATGCATTTACAGTGGGCCCAACTGAGTTTTCTCAGTACGATAAGGGCGTACTGTGTAACTCAGGACGCAATTCGATTTTCGTGGTGTGGTAGGCTTCTGAACGTCGAAGCTGGCAGCACTGGCATTTAAAGGACCGAAACAGTTTTGCACGCGGGGGACGCGGATTTCCTGAAAGCCTTGCCATTGGAACATAGGTGGGGTCCACAGTGATTTTTTGATAAATCCACTCCGTCCATCCGTTTTAGGAGCTCATTTTAGGGCATAAAGCCAAAAACGAGCCGGATCCAAGACTCAAGTGGGCCTCACGAAAGGAAAATGTGGGTAGGGAAATTATTACCGTTGAAACTTCCCTAGGGTCTACAGTGATGTTTATATGACATCCATACCGTTCATAACGTCACTACTACTGGGATGAACGGAAAACACAAATATTATACTGATTAGAAACTCCTGTCGCCACACAAATATTTCAACTATGAACGTTCAATCCTCACGTTTGATGTACAGTCAAGGTGGCCCACGGTCAGGGAAACACTGACTACGGCGGACGCGGATTAGCTATTGACAGGTTGAGTAGCCAATAAGGCTACTGAAGTGACGTCACCATGTTCTGTTGACCCCAGCATGATGTATGTGTTGTATCCACACTGTCCATCCATTTAGAGCGACCACTTTAGGCCATTACTCAAAGAATGAGGCAGATCCAAAGCTCAAGTGGACCCCACCACAGAAAAAAGTGGGGACAATGACATCCACCGTTGAAAACTTCTTAGGCCCACCATAATATTGATTTGAGATCCAACCTCTTCATATGTTCACAAAGACAGAGAGGAAGGCAAAACACAAAAATAAGATTGATCGAAAACTTCGGTAGCCCCTAATAGGTTTTCAACGGTGGATGTCATTGTCCCCGCTGTTTTCTGTAGTGGGGTCCACTTGAGCTTTGGATCTGCCTCATTCTTTGAGTCATGATTTAAAATGGTCTCTTTAAATGGATGGACGGTGTGGATACAACACATACATCATGTTGGGTCCACAGAACATGGTGACGTCGGTTCAGCAGCGTTATTCGCTACTCAACCTGTCAGTGGCTAATCCGCGTCCGACTACGGCACTCGCTCCCATGTAGGGCTGGCAAGGCCGGGTCCACCAAAAGGGTTTTCAAAGCCTACACCAGTAAATCGGGCTGGAGTCAAAAGTAGGTCCATGATTCAACAAAGCCACAGTCCCTGGGATCCGGAGCGGTTTTTATATGGATATGGATTTTTTTTTTCTTTTTTTATTTGCTGCACAACCGACCTACAGTTAGTCACACGATGCACCCACCCACCAGTGGAGTTAGTGTGTCTCGTCAGCATTTCGAACCTGAAAACTACTGTTGAAGGGAATGGAGTCTTCCAGCTGGGTTAGCGGGCGAGACACAAATGGACATGGATCTTATTATGGGACTTATTTGTACGGGTGGCAATGGGCTCGGGTAAATCAATATTACCCTCGCCCATCCCAGTAAAAAGAATTTAAGATGAAAGGTTTGAAATATAGCCTAATATAGGGGGTTATTATTATTATTATTATTACTATAATACTTCAAACAAAGCTCATATTGTGAATGAAAATCGCTTACAATGTCCTTTAAACGGCCCATTTTTATTGTAATAGAGTGGCCCCACTTTATGATTAGATTGGGCCACCAGGCTAGGCTGGCTAATTCTTTATTGGGAGTGGATTTGTTGAGACCCAGTCTAACGTAAGATGGTGCGGCCCTTACCATGAGGCCCACCTTGATATATGTATTATGTATCCACCTTCTCCATCCATTTCTCCATATTATTTTAGGGGCATTATTCCAAAAACAAAGTAGACCCAATTATCAGGCGGACCATAACATAGGAAACAATGGTTATTGACCACTAATGGGCTACAATTTTTTTGGAGTAAGCTGATATTTATTTTTTCCCAGCCTCCAAGCTTATGTGACCTTATCAACAGATTGGATGGCAGATAAACACTACGGAAACATTAAGTTACGCCCATATAATTTTCCAATGGTAGGGCATTCAATCATCATTGTTTCTTATGATATGGTCCACCTAATAATTGGATTTACTTTATTCTTTTAGCAATGACCTAAAATAATTTGTAAAAATATATAGTGTTAGTGCACTTTTCTATGGCATACTAGTGCACCTTGTTTGTCAATTACTTATTTCAATAAGTTTAGTGTCGGTTAAGCTTAATGAAGACGAAGACGGAAGACTCAAGACGGACATATTGCATCAAGGAAGAAGAAACAGGTAAAAGAGATGCCTTGGTGAGCCTTACCTTTGAACCTATTCAAAACACATAACCTCTAGATGACCTTTACCCAATAGGTATACTTGTAGTAATCTTAGATTGGCCTTAGGTGTCCCAGAAGATCACACAAAAGATGGCTAAAGAAGTTGCATGTGCTGCTGTAAAAGATAAAAGAAAACAATAATAGCAAACATGCTAAGACCGGTTGCTCAACCGATCGGCAGCAGACCCAATTTGGACAGCGACCAAACTGATATTTATGTCTTTGGAGCTTAATTCGACCGATCGCTCGACCGATCGATCGGTCTATCCAACCGGTCATCTGATTGGCCGGCGACTGACTTAATTGAGACAACAACCATTTCGCAGTCCAGACCTAAAATTCGACCGGTCGCTCGACCGGTCGAGGACCTAGTCCGATCGGTCGGTGACAGGTCTGACCGGTCGGAAATTAGCCGTTTTATGGCCGTTTTCTATCAGTTTCACCTTTATCTATAAAACAGTTTAGGTCATTTGAGAGAGCAAAAAAGAGAGATTTTGAGGGATTGAAGCCACCATTGTTAGAGACCATTAGAGGCTCAATTCCTAACATTTGCAAGGTATCTTCCTTGTGATTTAACACAAGAATGGAGCATTCTAAGCTCATGAAGAAGATAACCTTCACCATCTTTGATCTTTAGAGTTTGGATCAAGTTTGGTAATTATATTTCTATCCAAAGTTCTATGATGATATCATTGTAGGTGAGCAACTCTAGGCAACCTATTCTCATTAGTTGTAGAGTTCTCAAACCTACCCTCCTATCACCTTGGGCATCTCAAACGCATCAATTGCAAGGTGATTGATCAAGTGTAGTTGAGGCGGCGACGCAGCGGCAACACGATCGAGGGAGTAAAGGGGAGCTAATTGAAGCATGGGAGAGCGAAGATCAAGCAACCCGAAGTGGCGCTGAACAAGGGGCTCATCTGACAAGTAAGGTTGTCAATTTGTTAAGAGTTCCTCCACTCTTTTTCCTTTAGGAATTGAGTGTAAATTTTGTTTGTTAAACTCAATCTAGGGTCGTTTACCGATCTTTGACACATTTGTCGGGCCTAAATTAGTCTCCAAGGGGGAGCCTCTGACACGGGAGTGAACGTACATCGGGTTGAGAGTTAGCCTATGTTCAAAAGTCTGTTAAGGTTGAGAGGTGAACCGGTAAAACCTCCGTGTAAAGGTTGAGTTGTGAACCTCATTTAAAACCCCCAATAGTGAATGTTGGTGTGCTCAATGAGGTTGAGTACTTGAACTGGGAGTGAGGTAGACCCAAAGTCGAACCACTATACATGCTTGTGTTTGTGATTGTTTTAAGCACATTGTTATCTTAGAATTGTATGTTTAATTGTTTAATTATGAATGCTTGATAGGAATGTATACTAGGTACTAGATAGGCACATCCACACACAATATGTAGTTTCACTAAGTAGTGTAGACTTTAGCTCATTGATCTACTCTCTTACTCTACATAGGTTGCATAGATTAGGAGCTTGATTTGTTTAATCATTTGATTATCTATGCATGCTTAGACTAGGTAGCTTATTGCTTAAATCATATGGTGGTCTTATTGTTAGAACTACTTAGGCTTGGAAGCCAAAGTGTTAATTGTTTACTTAGTTTAAATTGTTAAATTACAAAAGTAGGCGAAAAGATTTTAAATGGGTCCTAATAACCCCTCCCCCCTTCTTGGGCTTAATCATAATACTAGTTGCTATACAAGCTTCCGCACTAATACGCCTTTAATCCAAAAGGTGTAATTTCAATTGGTATCAGAGCGGGTTGCTCTTCAAGGACTTAACTGTATAGAGTAAAATCTGATACTGAAGCACTAGCATGATGTCTAACCGAGATGAGAGTATCAACTGTCCACCATTCTTTAACGGGTCAAACTTCGCTTATTGAAAGGTTAGGATGGATATTTTCTTACAATCCATGGACCGTCCGGTGTAGCTAAGCACAGAATGTGGATATTTCATACCCATCGAACTTGTGGATGTTGATGGAAAAATCATTGTCATTCCCAAAGATGATGAAAAATGGAATGACAGTGAGAGAGCTCAATACTGGCAAATGCCAAAACTCTCAATGGGATTTGCTGTGCTGTTTTTTCGGAAGAATTTCAGCGCATTCTCATATTCGCAACTGCAAAAGAAGCGTGTGACATACTTGAGGTTACCCACGAGGGAACTAGCACAGTAAGACGCTTGAAGCTTCAACACTTTAACTACAAAATTTGAAAACATAAAAATAAAAGAGTTTGAAACTTTCATGGAGTTTTATATACAACTATCTGATATTTGTAAGTCCATGTTTGTCTTGGGGGAACGGGTTCCGGAAGGACGTATATGTAGGAAGTTGGAAGAAGAAGATAGTGATGATGAGGAAGAAGATAGTGATGATGAGGAAGATGAGGAAGATAAGTTAAATAGAAAAATCAAACATTTCCTCAAATTTGATAGAGGGAGTAACCGTGACAAGAAGGACAAGAAGGATGACAAAAATAAAAGAAAATCATCCAAATCCAAATCTATCCGATGTTATGGTTAAGGTCATCGTGGCCATGTTGCCCCGGATTGTCTGAAAGGGCCTAAACTGAAAAGTAAAAAGGCAATGACTACCACTTGGGATGACATGGAGGAGTCCAAATCCAAATCTAGTGACTCCTCTAGTGATGAGAGCAAAAAACCAGTGACAACTCTCATGGCTTCCACCACTACCTCTCTTCCCCCTAATCTAAGAGAGGATCTCGACCATTTTTCCTTCTAGGAGGAGTTCCCAGCCCCTCACCACGAGCTAATTTTTTTAGAGTGCTGATGAAATTAGTTACTCTTAAGCTAATCAAGCTAAACATAATCAGTAAGGGGAGCTAGAAATGGTATCTATAGGAAAATTTGAGGATTTCAACTTTATTTTTGTGATTATGGGCAAATCAAAGGATTCAAGCCTCATTAGCCCAAATTTAATAGTTTAATATTACTTTTGATTGATATATTTTTTATAGACTATCATCCTACTTAAATTAGCTAATTTTGCTAAATTTCATATTTTATTGTATGCTAATTTTTGCTTAGGTTTGGTCATGATATACTATTAGGAGAGCTTGGTTGATTGGCTATAAGCCCTTGAGCTTTTATTGCTAATGTATATCTTAAATGACCAATTATGAATGATTAACTATGCTTAGTTACATTTTCTTGTTAATCATGTTCTTATGCATGCTCCATGTTTTAATGTTCATACATCCTATACTTTCCTTGTTAGTATGTACTTATTGTTATAATTGCAACATACTATCTACTCTTACCTTAATCTCAATTGATGTATCATTAAGGGGGAGAGAATAGTTTGTCAATTGCTAACAAAAATGAGGAGAAAGATCAAATCCCACCAAAACTAGTTTGCTATGTTTTGTGATGCAGGGATTTACAGGTTATAGGGGAGAAAATTGAAGAGGAGATGCTTAGTTAAGTATGTCAAGAGTCCTGTATTTATTTCATTATCAATGTAATCTCTTGTTCATGTATTTTATTTTGGCAAGTTAGGTTTTTGTAAGTATTTAAGAAAGGGGAAGATTGTTAGTCTGTTTTTCTGTGTATACTAGCGCACCTTGTTTGTCAATTACTTATATCAGTGAGTCTAATGTTGGTTGAGCTTAATGAAGACGAAGACTGAAGACTCAAGACAAACCTACTGCATTAAGGAAGAAGAAAAAGGTAAAAGAGATGATTTGGTGAACCTTAACCTTAAACCTGTCCAAAACTCATAACCTATAGATGACCTTGACCCAATAGGCATACTTGTAGTCATTTGGGATTGACTTTAAGTGTCCCAGAAAATCACTTAAAAGATGGCCAAAGAGGTTGCATGTGCTGTTGTAAAACATAAAAGAAAACAATAGCAGAAAACATACTAAGACCGATTGCCCAATCGGTCAGCAATAGGCCCAATTTGGACAGCAACCAAATTGATATTTATGTCTTTGGGGCTTAATTCTACCGGTCGCCCGATCGGTCGGCTGGTCTATCTGACCAGTCATCCAACCGATCAGTGATTGACCTCATTGAGACAGTAACCATTTTGCAATCCAGGCCTGAAATTTGACTAGTCAAGGACCCAGTCCGACCGATCGGTGACAGGTCTGACTAGTCAGAAGCTAGCCATTTTATGGCCATTTTCTAGCCGTTTCACCTTTGTCTATAAAATGGTTTGGGTCATTTGAGAGGGCAAAAAAGAGGGATTTTGAGAGGATTGAAGCCACCATTATTGGAGACCATTTGAGGCTCAATTTCTAACATTTGCAAGGTATCTTCCTTGTGATTTAACACAAGAATGGAGCACTCCAACCTTATGAAGAAGATAGCCTTCACCTTCTTTGATCTCTAGAGTTTAAATCAAGCTTGATAATTATATTTCTATCCAAAGCTCTATGATGAGATTGTTGTAAGTGAGCAACTCTAGGCAACCCATTCCCATTAATTGTAGAGTTCTCAAACTTACCCTCTTATCACCTTGGGCATCTCAAAGGCATCAATTGTAAGGTGATTGATCAAGTGTAGCTGAGGAATTGGCGATGCAGCGACAACATGATCGGGGGAGTAAATGGGAGCTTATTAAAGCATGGGAGAGCGAAGATCAAGCAACCCGAAGCGGCACTGAATAAGGGGCTTATTCGACAAGTAAGGTTGTTAATTTGTTGAGAGTCCATTCACTCTTTTCCTTTGGGAATTAAGTGTAAAGTTTATTTTTCAAACTCGATCTAGGGTCCTTTTTCAATCCTTGACACGTTTACCGGGCCTAAATTAGTCTCCAAGGGGGAGCCTCCGACACAGAAGTGAATGCGCGTTGTGTTGAGAGTTAGCTTATGTCCAAAAGTTCGTTAAGGTTGAGAGGTGAACCGGTAAAACCTCCGTATAAAGGTTGAGAGGTGAACCTCATTTAAAACCTCCGATAGTGAATGCTGGTGTGCTCAGTGAGGTTGAATACTTGAACCGGGAGTGGAGGAGACCCAAAGTCAAACCACTATACATGCTTGTATTTGTAATTTTTTTGAGCACATTGTTATCTTAGCATTGTATGTTTAATTATTTAATTATGAATGCTTGATAGGAATGTATGCTAGGCACTAGATAGGCACATCCACACACAAGATGTATTTTCACTAAGTAGTGTCGACTTGAGCTCATTGATCCACTCTCTTTAGTCTACATAGGTTGCATAGATTAAGAATTTGATTTGTTTAATCATTTGATTATCTATGCATGCTTAGACTGGGTATCTTATTGCTTAAACTATATGCTAGTCTTATGATTGGACCTATTTAGGCTTAGAAGCCAAAGTATTAATTGCTTACTTAGTTTAAATTGTTAAATTGTATAAGTAGGCGAAAAGATTTTTAAAAAGGTCCTAATCATCCCTCCTCTAGGACTTAACCATAATACTAGTTGTTCTATAAGCTTTCGCATTAATATGCCTTTAATCCAAAAGGTGTAATTTCAGATGAATGCTATGGATATATAATACATACATCAAGGTGGGCTCCACAGTAAAGGTGACACCGTCATGGTTGAGTCCGGAGTCTCACCTAATCTGCTCCCTTCTTTATTGGCATTGGGCTTAGATTTGAAGCCTAGTCATAACTGTGGGGCCAAGGTTAAGGACTACGCCTTGGGCCTAGAGGGCTTGGCGGCTTAGACCAATGCTGTCCTTCTTGTTCAAAAGTCAGGTTCGGTTTGAACACATTGTAAGCTATTTCCATCCTACCTCAATCTGCTAAACATTTGTACAGATTTGAAAACATTGTTAAGTTTTCTAACTAATTATCTACCTATTTCCAATATTGGGTCCCACATGATGATTTCACCATATTTGTCTTTTTGGTAAAACATGTAGAAGATTGGACCAACCTGATGGATGGATTTGACCAACGTGAACTTTATTGCACATGCATGTGCCCTTTGCTAAGCTCTCTTAATAACGGACATACATTTAATTAAGACTTAGGTAGTACTTGACAGAAATTGAGATTTTTGCTACAATAGCCCTGAGGTGTGGCTCATTTTACTAAAAGTCCAATTTCTTGCGAGGCTCATCTTTTTAAGCATTTTCATGAGAAATTGCAAACTTTTAGGTCGAAAATGCCCCTTTAACCACCTTGAAATGCTCTTGCATTCGATCATGAAGAGGCGGAAACCCTCTTGGGAGAGGATGGGTGGTCCACTTGTGGGACCCATCATGTTGTAAATGTTTCATCCATGCCGGCCATCCTTTTTTCTAGACCATTTTAGGCTTTGGGCCCTATTTCGGGCTAGATATAGGTGTCCCATACCACAACAAACGGTTGGGACATGGATGTCCACTGTTGAAACTTTTCCAGGTCTACCTTGATGTTTATTTGTCATCTAAGCCTGTTGATATGGTCACATAAACGTATATAAAGGGACCACACAAATATTAGCTTGATTCAAATGACCTGTTGACCCCAATATCAGAAAATAGTGATGGCAGTGATGCACAGTGACAGGGGGGAACCCATAATACTCAGGGGGAATCCATAGTACTCAAGGGGAACCCACAATGCCATTGGAAACCCACAGTGCTTAAGGGGAATTTACATTGCCAGGGGGAATCCACATTGCTCAGAGGGAACCTATAGTGTTTAGGGAATCAACAATGGACGTCATTGTCCCAATTGTTCTCTATGGTGTGGCCCACCTGAGTCCCACTGGATGGACGTACCTGATTGCTAGATCATCTTGCCACATGAACTATCAAGAGATGGCTCCAAGATGTTGAGGTCTCTTCCGGCCATACTAGATTATCTCCCTTATTTTAGGTGGTTTGGTGGGCCTCCGAACGTTGAAGATGGCAACATTGACATTTAAAGGACCGAAGCAATTTTGCAGGTTTATGTAGGGTGGTAGTGGATCAAGCGTTACCCGAGAAACATTGCAGCGGGTGTTTCTCTAACTATGGGACCCACTTTGATGTATGTGTTTTATATCCACACCGTCCATCAGTTTTCCCAACTTATTTTAGGGAATGGACCCGAAAATGAAGCAAATCCAAATCTCAAGTGGACCACACTAAAGGAAATAATGTTTATTGACCATTAAAAATTTACTGTGGCCCACGAAAGTTTTGTATCATAACCTAAACCCACTTTGGCCATCATAGTTTATACGTTGGAGATTGTGGCCGAAAGTCTTTAAAAAAAAAAAAAACGCCTAGAAGCTCACGGGAATGGAGGGAATGATGTCGGAAGCTCGCTAGAGTGGGTCTCACAGAGGTGGCAACAGTCCTTTTTCGCGCAAGGGACCCATTTGTTGAACCCATCCCACATCCTATGTGGGACCCACTGGAAAGTCTTGGAGCAGATCTAAGCTGTTCACATGAACGATGATTTAATTTCATGTCATCTGTCCAAGTTTGAGAGCAAAAATCATAACGAATGGACCACACTGGAGGAAACAGACTGAAATTAACTCACGAAGTTAATACAGGTGTGGGCCATAAAAAGCTCCATTTTTTTAAAATGACCCTACTATGGGCTCACAACTATCCGATTAAAGTGAACAGATCAGATCAGCCAAGGGGTGGCCTCAATCATTGATTTAATGAGCCCACACACTCATTCTCAAAAGGCCCTCTTGACTTCCGCATTTAGTTGTTGCCATATAAGGGGAGGATTGGAAAAGGGGCATTTCATTTGGAAAAAGCCAAACAATCCCCAAAAGGTTATAAAAAAAAAAAGCTTCTAACAAAGAGGCTAACGTCATAATGTCGTCATTAATCAAAGGCTTTATCAACTAATATCCCGAGGTTTATGTCACAGCGTGTAAACGGGTGTATCCCTGATAGTAGGACCCATCTTAATGTACATGTTCTGTATCCATGCCATCCATCAGTTTACAAAGCTCATTTTAAGGCGTGGACTAAAATATGAAGCAGATCCAAATCTCAAGTAGACCACCCCAAAGGAAACAATGGTCATTACTGTGGCCCACAAAAGTTTTGTATCAAGCTAATGTTTGTATTTTCCCTCTATTTGACCTTATCAACAGGTTGGATGGAAAATACAAATGAGAGTGGGCCTTAGAAAGTTTTTAATGGTAGGTGTTCAATGACCATTGTTTCCTGAGGTGTGCTTCACTTGAGGTATAGCTCTGCTTGATTTTTTAAACCATTCTCTAAAATGATTGAAAAAAAAACTGATAGATGGCATAGATATGCAACACACACATCAAGGTGGGCCCCACGGTCACGGAAACACTGACTACGGCACCTATTCCGCTCCCATGTAGGACTGGCAAAGCCGGGTCCACCAACAGGTTTTCAAATCCTAGACCAGTATGAATCGGGCACGAGTCTAAAAGTCGGTCGATGATTAGACCCGCGCTTGAATTTCAGGTACGACTAATTAATGTACTGGGCCCGGGACCATGGGACCTGTTTGTACGGGTGACAATGGGTCCGGCTAAATCAATAGTACCCTCGCCCAGCCCCAGGCCTAGCCACCTAAGTCCTCGCCATGTCCCTAATCGGGTTGAAATAGTTTCACCTTCTCAGTAAACAGAATTTAAGATCAACGGTTAGAAATATACTCTGATTTAAGGATTTTTTTTTTTTTAATACTTCAAACAAAGCTTACATTGCCAATGAAACTCACTAACAACGTCATTTAAACCGCTCATTTTTATTGTAATAGAGCCGCCCCACTTGATGATTAGATTGGGCCACCAGGCTAGGTTGGCTAATTCTTTACCGGGAGCGGATTTGGTGAGACCCCAGGCTCACCCACGATGCTGCGGCCCTGATCATGAGACCCACCTTGATGTATGTATGCTGTATTCATCCTGTCCATCTGTTTTTCTAGATCATTTTAGGGCATTATTCCAAAAATAAAGTAGATCTAATTGTCAGGTGGACCATTCCATCGGAAACAGTGGGCCTAGATTTGAAGCCTAACCCTAGCTGTGGGGCCAACTTTAAGGCCCAAGTCTAAGGCCTAGAGGGCTTGGTGATTCGGACCATTGCTGTCCCAACTTGTTAAAAAGCCAGGTTCGGTTTCGAACACATTGAAAGCTATTTCCATCCTATCACAATCGGCAAAACGTATGTATAGATCTCAAAATTTTAAAACATTGTTGAAGTTTTCCAACTAATCTACCTATTTCCAATATTGGGTCCACACAATGAGTAGGTAGATTAGTGCATACTAACTCAGTATGCTACTGAGTAAACTCTGTGGGGCCCACTGTGATTAATGTATTTTATCCACTCCGGCCATCCATATCAGCAGATAATTTTAGCCCTTGATCCAAAAAATGAAGTATATCCAAAGCTCAAATGGACCACACCACAGGAAACAGTGTGAATTGAATGCCTACGGTTGAAAAATTCTTGAGGGCTATAGAAGTTTTGGATCAAGCTGATATTTGTGTTTTCCTTAATCCATATCTGTGTGATCTTATGAACAGGTTGGATGACAAATAAACAGCAGAGTTTACTCAGCTTGATAAAAGCTTACTGAGTAACTCAGTAGGCAATCCGATTTCGGTTGGACCAACCTGATGGATGGATTAGACCAAAGCGAACTTTATTGCACATGCATGTTCCCGTAGCTTATAAGCTCTATTAATAAAGGAGGAACATTTAATTAAGACTTCGGTGGTACCTGACAGAAACCTTTCTTGGAGGAAGCCCGATTGCATCCTTCCCTCTCCCAGGGAGGGACTCGATGGGGTCCACTGTGATGTATGGGTTTTATCCACGCTGTTCATCCATTTTTAAACATCATTTTAGTACTTTAAACCCAGAATGGGAAGCTCTAATGCTCAAGTGGACCACACCACTGGAAAAAGGGGTGATAATGATGCCCACCGTTGAAATCTTCCTAGGCCACACTGTGATGTTTCTTTGTCATCCAAGCTATTCATAAGGTTACATGGATCTAGATGAATAGAAAACACAAATATCAGCTTGATCCACAGCTTCCGCGGCTCTCAAGAAGTTTTTAATGGTGAACATTCAGTCCCCACTCTATGGTCCACTTGAAAATTGGATCTGCTTAATTTTTGAGTTCATAACCTAAAATGATCTTGCAAAATGGATGGACGGCGTGGATAAAACCCATACATCACCACGGGCCCCACATAAAACCTGAAGGGAACCCATAACTAAGATCGGATTCGGGTCCACAAACTCGGACATGATACACGACCAAACCCAAGAGTTCTTGGATTACCCGACCTGCTTAGCTAGGTCCAGGAATAAGTAATACAAATGCCCCCATACGTATCTGACGGTTGATAGCCCTACATTCCAATTTGACTTGAGTGGTTCAGATTGAGCCTGACTTTGAAGGCCTAACCAATAAATGGTCTAAGGCCTTACATAGTTTTAGACCCAAACAACATTCAGGCCATTAGAACCCGAGCCCATAACACAGGCGCAACCCATATAAGGAGCCAACGTCCATGGTGGGGTCCATGTGGTTGGATGATGGGACGGTCCAACTTGTGAGTACGACAAAGATGTCAAACTGCACCAAAATAACGCTTAACAGGACTATCACAGCTGTATAAATTCTGTTAGATGTCCCATCGAAATTAAACTGTCCATTTAAAGGCCGTTAATTGAATGCCTAGGACTGTCCAATGAATTCAACTTTCGTACCATTTCCATCAGGCAAGTGGGCCTCATCTTTGATGGGCAGGCCATGAAGTAAAAATGATTGATGTGAAAATCGCCTCTGCTTCTATGCACAGCTGGCATGAATGATTTGTGTGAAAAATAATTCTAATTGGGCTAATGGATCACCTGTTAGTGCAGTAATGTATGGTAAATAAGTAATGATCACTATTACTACCATAGCCTGAAGTTAAACATGGTAGTGATCATAGGCAATACTCATATGGCATGTCAACTTCCATAAAGATTTTCGCTCGTTGGATGCATTTGAATGTAATTTCATTAATATATGTTATATCCACACTTTCCACTCATTTGCTTTATCATTTTAGGTGTCCCCAAAAAGTTAGGAAGATCCAACACTTATGTGGATCTCAGTAAGTTTTCAAGGGCAGACGTTCAATCCCCCCTACTAGTTGTGGTGTGGGTGGTCCATTTTCACTTTGAATCTGCCCCATTTCAAGTAAGATGGATAGATGGTGTAGATATAATATATATGTCATGGGGGGGGGGCTCACGAAACTATGCCCCTCCGTCAATCCATTGCATGAGGTGATTCCAAAGATTTTACGGTTCACAATACCTTTTAAAAAGTAATGATGCAACTTTTACCCTGCATTACCTTGACATGTGGTCATTAAAGTGATGGGAAAGAAAGGAAAGAAAAAGAAAAAAAGAACAAAAAGCTAATGGTAAAATATAAAGTGGGATGAATGATAGAAAAAGTAACATATAGAGGGGTAGGTTTTATTTAAAAAATGTACGATCCTGGTGCAAGCACATGGGTGGAGCCGATCCTTGTTATCTTGCGGAGAGCTTGTTCTACAATATCATGGTTATTCTAACTCTACCTTATCATTTCCTTAAGGCTAAATGTTCTTTTGCAACCGATGTGAGCTCTGCCCACAATCTTTATTGGGACTCATGGAAGTACATAGAGTGAAATCAAACAAAATAATCATATTTACACTAAATAAATCCAACTATAGAAGACAAGCGAATTTACGTGGAAAAATCTTTGCAGGAAAAATGCATAAAGTTACAAATCTGAAATTACGTCGGATCGTCTAACATGACACCTTACACTAATCGCAGAAGCTTGGTGGAGCTAGCTAGAACTATGGCTAAGTCCTAGAGTGTGGTGATTTAGGACCTTTTTAAATCCTTTAAAAATCTTGTCTAATTAAACTAGTTTAGTAGTTATAAACTAATTAAATAAGAACACTTAGCTTTCACGCTTAAGTGGGTCCAATCACAAGGCTAGAAGAAATTAACAATTAAGCAACTAGCCTAAGCACATAGATTATAAATGATAAGATTTGATGAGCATTCATATAATTCATCAATTAAAAGACAATTAATGCATGAATGAAAATGTACTCAAATGACAATTACAAACACAACGATGTATAGTGGTTCGATTTTCCCACTCGATTCTGAGTTGTCGTACTCACCGCTTAAGTACACTGGATTTCACTAAGGGAGTTTAAATCAGGTTTTTTCCAACTTAGGTGTTTTAAATCGGTTCCACCCTACCGAAGACTTTAATAAGGTTCCTCCCAACCTATGACGGAGTTTTTATACATTAATCTCTTAACCTACATGTTTATGGATTTTATCCAACCGAAGAGTTTACAGGTTCTTCCCAACACTTCAGTCCTACTCAAGAACCTGGCGTACACTCCCACTGGATCGACCTCAGATTCATTGAGTTATATATTACTACATTGTGACCCTGCACTTGGGGTTGTGAACAGCTATCGGTTGACTGACTCGAAATTTCGGTTGACCGAACATGGCCAAATATATCTAGAGAGCAAGCGAAATCAGGGTATTTTTGGTCGACCGAGCCAAAGGAATCGGTCTACCAATGGCCTCCAAACTTTTCAGTTTGAAGATGTCTCTGATAGCCTTTTCTTCATAAGTGGGAATGGCGGGATCGAGTATTCTTTGAGGCATATTGGATTTGAGTAAAGTCATGTCCATTGACTCGAAGTCACTGGCAAAAATAATGATTTGTCATTGTCGTTCATATATGAATACTTATGTATTTTTAACAAGTAGTTAAGTCATAATAGTTTTGGTTCTCTCTACTAATAATGTGAGAGTTCTTGTCCTTATTTGCATGTACACGAGGAATACTGCCATCTTGTAAAACATCACATGTTTTAAATGTGTCATGAGTGCATTTATCCCAATTCAAGCACCCTAACATATATGTGCTATCATCAATCTTTAAGCATAAAAAAATGTGAAATATGTCAAATGTTCACATGTATCAATTTACCACCATCTATATTAAGCTCTTCATGTGCAACAATTCATCTTTATTATTTGAACTACGACATTAAACAAATAAAGAGCAAAACAACTAGTCAACACCATGTCCAAGAGAGTTCGAGTCCTTGCCTCGTTGGTAGACTCTTTGGAGTTTCAACAAGAGGTTTTGGGTTCAAAACCCATAGGTGGGGAAAACCTAGCAAGGGAGTAAATGTGGGGTTGTGTGTGTGGGTGTGGGGTGCGTGTGTAAAAAACAAAAAGCACCATATCCATGAGCTATCCATGAGCTAGCCCTGATAGTATGTTTATGGATTGATTATCAATAATATAACTTTGCTTGGATGCAAACATCATTAGGATAATGTTGAATTGGAGAAGGATAGAACAACAATTGACTCAAGTTAACCAACCCAAGAATGGCTACTTTTGTCAATCTTATCATTTAAAGCCATGTGGTTCGAACATTTAACATCAAAATCTATGAATTCTAACTAGAGATACATACGGTGGAGATTTTATTTGATTTTTCCTATACTTAATAAAATAGAATCTTTAATAAAGTTTTTGATATCTAGTACTCTTTTGTCTATAAATACATCAAACACACCCCTTCATGTTGAGTATTTTTAAATAAACCCCTTTTCTTGTTATTTAAGAAACATAATACCCTTCTTTTTTGCAAAAAGGTAATTATGGTTAATTTAATAAAATGCCATTTATAAATCTTATTTTTAACCTAATTGAAGTGAAATGAAATTTCCTATATATAACCCCTCTTCTATCTCCTCTCTTTAACTCTCCAAACCCTTATTTAAAGTGAATAGCCCATGTTTGTTATACCCAAGCATGTCATGAGCAGTTTGATTCTCACCCCAATAATCGACAATCTAGATCATTTGACAGTGGTGGAGCCTATGTTTTGTGTGGTTTGAATCTCATATGCATGTGTCAACTTGGCAAATTTCAGTAGTTGAGTGCCAGCTAATGGTCCAGATGTGTTGTAGAGGCCACATAATTGATTTAAATCTTGCTTGTATTGCAAGGCTCTGATTAATTATATGTTGACACTTGTGTAGGCCATCGACTGGTGTAAAACGTGTAAGTCCTTGTGTAGGATTGTAACGGTTTATGGTGAACTTATTTAAATCATTTGAGATAGTGAAATAAAAAAATCTCAAGTTTGAGTTCGTCATCTAAGAGTGGAGTAGGCAGGTAGCCGAACCAAAATAGTAAAACTCACCTAAAGCATAGTTTGCCAAAAATAAAAGGTCTAGTTAAACTTTCTAGAAGAGTCCTAGCATGATTACAATTAATTTTAAAAAAGATAAAAATTTAAAACTCTAAAAATAGGAAAGTACAAAAATCAGAATTATTAAAAATTATAAGTTTTTCTAAAATCCTAATTTTTAACTAGAAGCACACGTTTTCATGCGAAATGAACTGACGCGACCCACTTTGTGGGTCAATTCACCTCGGATGGCTCATTACAGTAAAGATTGATAAGTTGTATATCCTATAATGATACTTGATCAAAAGTTATGGCCGATTTTCGTTTGGCCTTTCTTTTAGTACAACCATGCTAGGAATGCATCTGTGCCTCGTCCTACATTAGTCCCCTCGACTTGGAAAAAAATCATCATCGAGTTATTCAATGGACTTAGCTCATGATGCTCGTACAACTTCTGGCAAAGATGTTTATTAATGAGTCTCTTCCTTATACTTGGCATTAGACTCCTGTAACTTCTTTTGGACTTCGGCATCCACTGTCACGATTCGGTCTGTAATATTTTTTGCCATAGTACTCATACCTAGTAATTTTGGCAAAGGGACTAGTTCATTGTATGTTCATCGAATGGGGATTTTTCGGTGGACCGATTCTGCATGTTATTGAAAATGAACTTCGCCTAATCAAAAAGAAATATCCTGCATGGGGGGTAATTCTTGAAAAGTTCATCGAGAGTGATTGCCTTAAATTCCTGCAACATTAGCTTCAAGTTCTCTAGAATATTCGTAGGCTTTACCTCTTTTCCTTTTCAATTAAAGCATTGGTCTCCCATGTCTCCTCAAATTCTTTGACTATTTTTGAGATGTTTGTGTGTTCTACCTCTTTTTCCTTTCAGCTATAATGCATTGATCTCCCCCTTTTCATCAGATTCTTTGATGAAATCTCGTACAGTTATTGGGAGACTTCCCATTTACTTTAGAAGTCTTGGTTTGGTAATCCATACTCACAAGGGTGAAGATAATCTTTCTTCCATCCTTAACAAATGTAAAAAATTATTATCCCGATCTTTATAATTCGTGGCATCACAATCATACTGCCATGGTCGACTAAGTAACATTTGACATGCTTCTATATCAATCATGTCACACATTGCTTCGTCCTTATAATAATTATCGATGGAGAAAGGAATACAACGTCATTCAGTCACCTTTGTCTCGCCGACCCTCCTTGATCCATCCAATGATATACAGAGAGGGGTGTTTTTCTATCTCTAGTTGCAACTTTTTCACCATAAACTTTGACATGATATTCTCATTACTTCCTTCGTTTATGATCACATCCAAACCCTTTTATGCACAGTGCACCTCATTTAAAAGATGTTCTGCCACTGCAAATCTATCTCCTCCTTCAGCGTATACAACAACTTCCTCACGATCACAATGGTGGCCTGTGATTCACTACGATCGTTATGGTGGCTTGTGATTCATTATCGGTGTCGCACCATGAACATGATGATTCCATGGCCAATTTCATGTTGCTCATTATTACGAACACGAGTCCGTCCTAATGCTCTCGTTTAAACGGTTGATTACTACCTATAGTCCATGCATGGCTTGCAACTTCTCCCGTTGCGCCGCCTCAAACGGTGCCATTGTTAAACGATAATTTTTTAGAGCACTATCCATGGAATTGTTGCTTGAACCTTGGTTAGATGCTATTGAGATGAGAAAAAGCCTCACTCTGATACCAACTGATGCAAGGAAGAACATGATGAGGTAATGAGGAAGATCACTGTTTTTTCTCAAGTGTGCAAAACCTTGAATCCATAATGGTATTTTCTTAAATTCACAAGAAAAACAGATAAAAATTAAGTTTTTTTTATTGAATAATTGTATAATTGCCTATGATTTCTCCTTTACACCATTAATAAAGAGAAAATAAAACCCTAATTCATAATTACCAAAAATAGCAAATTTTAACTCTAACAAAATTTACCCAAAATGGTAAAAAGCCTAATTTGCCAAAAATAGAAAGTCTAGTCAAGCCTTACTAGATGAGTTCTATCATGATTACAAATAATTTTTAAAAAAGATGAAAATCTAAAACTCTAAAAATAAGGAAATACAATAAAAATAGTAATTTTTTCTAAAATTCCATTTTTAACTCGAAGTGTGCATTTTCTTGTGAAATAAATTGACACGACCCACTTTGTGGGTTAGTTCACCCTGGATGGCCTGTTACGGTAAATATCAACATAGTTTGTGCATCCTATAAGGATACCTAAATCAAAAGTTATGGGCGATTTTCGTTTGGGCTTCTTTTGGTCTAGCCATGCAAAAAATGTATCTGTGTCTTATCCTAGATCAATATCGATGATGATCTTATGGAATGTATTGATGACAATAAACTAAAGTGCTTGACTGTGAAGCCAGTAAAATGGAGCATATGAAATGCTACATCGTATTGTAGGTAATTGGCATGGTATTTATATTTCATGGTAGAAATATTTTACACAAGTGAATGAATTTTGTAGTAAATGTTAGAAGTCATTCCACTCTTTTTAGATGAATAGACGACACTTTAATATAATTTGCTAAAAATGGAAGGGAATGAATATAACAATTTATCAATTTGATTATTTATGTATTTTTCTAATTTATACTTTGAATGATGTTAAGATAATTTTATTTAAACTGTTGACAAATATATTTAAAATGAATAGTTTTGGTTTTCTAGAACATTTGGAGTTTCAAGCTTGAATTATGAAATTAAGGAGCCTACTTAAGTAGACAACTTGATGCTTGTAATTGACTTATTTTTTACCCATAACTATCTTATGAAGGATTAATATAATTATTATCTTAAATATTGTACATGTATGTCACATTAACATATTTGATATGATATGCTTTTTCAAATTCATTATCCTGGGAATATATGCAATAACATTTTTGACAATTCTTTTTATCATCCAAACACAATTAGTAGATTCCATAAATTGCAAATTCAAGTTAGCAAACATAACTAGTAAAATGAAAATTTCAAGGATTTCAAATCCTGATGTTATGGGCAA